>CM053752.1:42167817-42188170 GCA_028658305.1 Pachyuromys duprasi
CCTGCTCAGTTTGATCTTTGTGGAGCTCTTGTTCTCCCCAAGTCTTACTAACTTCCCCTATTTTTATTATTACTTCCCGCCCTCTGCCAAGGGCTTAATTGTGAGTCTTAATATCTGCTTTGATACATTGCTATACTGATTCTTTCATAGGTCCTCTTTGGTATGCTCCTGTCCTGTTGCTTGTTTTCTCCTCCATTCAGTGTCCATCCTATTAGTTCATCTAAATGAGCATTGATCATACCAACCTGGGTCCTCCTTCTTGTACATCTTCCCTAGGTGTGCAGATTTCAGCATGACCTTCCTATCCTATAGGTCTATATAAGTGAGTATATACCATATGTTTCTTTCTGCTTTTGGGATACCTCACTTAGGATGATCGTTTCCAGGTCCCTTCTGTGTCTTTTCTTTTCTGTCCCTCTTTTTATTTATTTATTTATTGTGTGTGTGTGCTCAAGCATAATGATTTGCATGTAGAGGCTAGAGAACAATATTCAGGAAATTCATTCTATCCTTCAACCACGGACTGAACTCACATTACCTATCTTGGTGGCAAGTACCTTTGACCCACTCACTGAATGACTCACTTTGACTCACTGCTCCTCTTCTGTCTCTAATAGTGATATGCCCCCCCTCCCAACCAAGCCCAGTGGTTAGGTTAATGGGATAAAATAATCTCTATTATAAAAGATAAATACTATATTACATTATATTATTATTTATAAATATTAGAAAAAATAACAGAATCTCTTGCCTGACCTATTTCTGCAAGGGTTTCATTTGAAAAACTACAGTCCAAGGTTCTACTTGGACTTGAGTTTTGGGAACCACTGATCATCATACTACAGGTGATAGGTTGTTTTGGAAACACTAACCGAGTAAGTTGATCTCTTGATTCCATAGCACCCAGCACATGCTAGGTTCTTTGTAAGTGTGCTGGAATCAAAGAATATTTTCTTTTGCATTTGTCCAACACACACACAATAAATAAATGTAAGTTTAAATTTTAAATAAAATCAGGTAAGAGAAAGCTAACACAAATGTCACTCTATACAGAAAATATGTGCGTCTTATATTTACAAAGTTTCTTTTCCCCTAAGTCAGGAATCCTAGGTACTGACAGCATAAACAACAATGGTCAGGATTTGTCAGTCACAAAGTGTTACCCAAATCACCTTATGAAAGAGTGTTTATAGTTATTATCATCAGAATCACCCTTTCACCGTAATTGCCATCCGTGCTGTTGGATAAAGGCTGAAGAAATGTAAGGCTTGTAGAAGTGAAATCTCTCGTTTGTCATCAGCAGGGATTCCGGTTGTATTTCACAGTAACCTCGTTTGAACTGGCTAAAGGAGAGAAAGAGGGCCCAGCTGAAAAGGCACTCTGGGTGCCAGCTCTGAGTGGACCTAGTCTCAGCCCTGCTTTGCTCTGCCCAGGACTACTCCCCTGCTAATGGCAAGATAACCATCATCAGATCTGTGATTAAGTCTGACTCAGCTCAGCTATCCTCTGCCTCCCAATTCTTGACCCACAGTAACTGTGAGATAATAAGTGTTTGGAGTTTAAATCATGTGGTTTTGAGAGGTCTTGTTACTTAGCAGTAGATAAACATCATAATTGCCCCATCCTCTTATTGACTTGTCCTGAAAACCACCTGTTGATGCTGTGTGTATCCTTTTCCCCTTTATTGGAAATATATTTTTCTCACATAATTTATCCTGGTTAAGGTTTTACCTCCCCCTAATCCTCCCAGTTCTTTCCCATATAGATCCACTCACTTTCTGCCTATCACTAGAAAACAAACAGGCTTCTAAGGGATTATAATATAATAATACAACAGCATAGCATAACATAATGTAACATAACGATAGTCCCTGGTTCTCGTTCATCCAAGCAGCGCTGATATTGGTTGGTTACTACCATAAGTTTTGTGCCAACATTGCCCTAGCATATCTTGCAAACAGGACAGCATTGTAGATAAAGGGTTTGTGGTTGGCTTAGTGTTTATGGCTTTGGAGTTTTTTGTTTGTTTCCTGTTTTTTGTTTTGGTTTTTTTTTTTTGGTAGCCTGCAGAGTACCTCTTTGTACCTTCCTGTACCAAAGCCTAGAACGTAGAGATGAAGGCAATATGTAAGAACCAGTTCTTGACTTCTCCATGTACAGTGAGTTTTTGTCTTCAGCAATAGGGACTTGCTATGAGTTTGTGGAGAGCAACCTATTGTCTTGACAGCAGCCTGTGTTGTTTGGGGATTCCCATGGGGTTCCCTTGGCAAATAACTCAATTAGATGTAATTCAGTTCCAGTACTACAAGCTTCATTTGGTGACAAGAGATAATTAGTTGGGACTGTGGCCCCCCTATCGTTTGGCAACCTTGTTTAGATTGCCTTCATATATATGGGCTCTTTGATAGTCTCTTAAGCTGTGCCAACTTTCTTTCCTTTAGCCAATTCAAGCTAGGTTATTGTGAAATATAACTAGAAGCCCTACTGATGACCAATAAGTGATTTCATTTCTGTAAGCTTTAAATTTCTTCATCCCGTGTGTGTCTGTTGTATATATACATATGTGAATATATGTATATATGGAATGAAGGATATATATTCTATGTATACATACATATACATATATATATATATGGAAGCTTGTATATCCCATACACACACACACACAGAGAAGCTTCTACTGTATTTGGTTTTCATGGTACCCCTCAAATAGCCCTTAATTTTAACTGTCTCACACCATACCACCTGAACGCACCCAGTCTCATCTCTTAAAGGGCTCCAGGTCTGGGCTTAGAGGTCTGCTCTACATTCAATATATATAATCCATGGACATTTTCAAGCATATGTTTAGGCTTTGACCACTGGGGAGTTTTACTTGCTAACTCTGGGATAAGCGCCAAGCATCTGTATTTAACTAAATGATGTTTTAGAGGAAATCTGTTCTAGGTTTCTAAGGAATACTTTCATTGAGAACCTCTCTTACTGTCTTTGACTCCAAAAGCTCCAGACCCTTCTTCTGCTCTGGGCCCCCTGCTTCCCTTCTTTGAGGACAAATTGAATAGTTTAACTCATCATGTCCATGTCAGCCACTGGGAAGCCTAGCACCAGCTATACTGAGACTTTTATGAGCATACAGAGTGGCTCTTTCTCAACTAGAATCACATCTAGTTTGCTGGACTCTGCGCCCAGGCTTCATAAATAGTGCTGAGGAGGGAACCAGAGGGTATGTGTTTCTAGTAAGTTCTGAGCAAGACAGTGCTGCTGGATTTGCCCACACTTTGAGAGCCATTGGGAAACACAATGGACCCCATATTTAAACTTCGCTCCAGAAGCACTCCAAGAGCTCCCCCTCCCTCCCTTCTTCCCTACCTCTTTTCATCTTATTATCTTCTTCTCCCTCTCTTTGCTTCTGTCTTTTCTCTCTCTCTCTCCTCTCTGTCTTTCTCCTCTCTCATCTCCACCCTCTCCACCCATGCACCCACTATTCAAATAACAACATAATTTATAGGGCAAGAAACACTGTTGGAGGTGGGTGGTGGTTCAGGCCTGTCATCTCAGCTACTTGGAAGGCAAAGACAAGATCACACATCTAAGGCCTGCCTGGGCTACAGGAGGAGTTGAAGGCCTGAATGTGTTTGAGACCTAAATGAGGTACACAGCACGTTTTAAGCAAGCCTAGACAATTTAGATAGATTCCATCTCAAACAAACAAACAAACAAAAAACTCTTTTAAGGACTGAGGACCATGCTTAATGGGAGAGTGTGCACTTGGTAAGCATTAGCCTATGTTTAATCCCCAGCACACATACACACACACACACAGCATCTCCACAATTATTGTCCACCATACAGGAACCAGTCAACTGTGATGACACAAAGCCTAAGAGTAGATATTTTAGTAGATGGTCACTACAGACAGAGGCCAGTAAGGACTTCTGGGATGCCTTCAATTTCCTCCTGTTTGGTCCAGTTAGCGGTTACATACATTTAGTCAAAAGCTGAGCATGTGGTATAATCTGTAATCCCAGCACTCAGGAAGCTGAGACAGGAAGATTGCAAGTTCACAGATTGACATAGCAAGGCTCTGTGTCTGAAAAGAAAGAAAGAAAGAAAGAAAGAAAGAAAGAAAGAAAGAAAGAAAGAAAGAAAGAAAGAGGGAGGAAGGAAAGAAGGAAGGAAGAAAAAGGAAAGGAAAGAAAAATCAGTTTCTATACATGTAATCAATGCATGTTTCTGCTCATCATTTTTAAAGTTTACATAAATTTACTATCTTAATAAAGGCTATCAAAATCCAAAGGAATGAACCTCAACTCCAGACCACAAGTCTGCCTTCCCCTAGTGACATTCCAGCAACATACTAAGCTGAAACACCCTGACACCATTTCTTTCTTTTTCTTCAAGCATCAGTGTGTCCACATGCGAGGGTGTGTGTGAATGTGTGTGTGTGTGTGTGTGTGTGTGTGTGTGTGTGAGAGAGAGAGAGAGAGAGAGAGAGAGAGAGAGAGAGAGAGAGAGAGAGAGAGAGAGAGAGAGAGAGAGAGAGAGAGAGAGAGAGAAAGGTGGCATGGAGAATGATGGCTTCCCAAACTGACATTAAAAACATTCCCAGATATTTAAAAATAATTGTAAATGAAGTGCTTACATGTTTTAACTTTCTAGAACAATAAATAGTGATAGAAGTTGAGTGTTCCTCAACACATTTCTAGAATCCCAATCCTACCTTAATTTCCTGCCTCTCTGTTTGGAAAGTCCCTCAGAGGCGTAGCTTTCTTTTTCTCCTAGGTGGGGACAGATGTCGCTGCTGGATTCCCTTGTCTCATGACATAAAACCTTCAGGCTGTTATGGCTTGTTTTCAAATTTCTTACAAAGAATGCTAATTGTAACTCCTTGGAGAAATCCCAGTTTCCAAATCTTTTTTTTTTTTTCACAGTTCAGGTTTCTGAGTTAAATGATTTTCTCCCAAAGGTCGGTTTTAAATGTTAATGGGGCCAAGTTGCCTTGAGATGTCTAACTTTCATGTGATTTGAAAAATAGTTATCTTTCAAGGCAGGAGCTAAGTAGGGCACTAATGGACGCATCCCAGATGGTGAATACCAGTCTTCACACTGCTCTGGAGGACAACAGTTGCCTTCTTCTCTGATGCTACCTAATCTAAAACGGAGGTGCTATAATCTGATTATAAATTCATAGGTTCACATGTCTTTGAATCCCAGAACCACCAACTATGTAGCCTTGGGTAAATTATTTTCCTGCCCTTCCAAACTTCAATTTTCAGTTATGTTAAACAGGTTAACAACATAAGTCACAGGATTATTGGTAACATCTTACTATTATTATATTAAAGGATTACAAACTTTGCCTGGAATGTAGTGAATTCTTGGTGTATTATAGTGTAATTATTGAGCACTGAAAGGAAATTAATACATGGATAATTTAATTCTGTTTTGAGGTTCCAATACCAACCCTGGTGAATACAAATAAATATAATGCTTCCCCTGCAACAGAAAATAGCTATACTGAAAAATGAAGATCTGAAATACATAGAGCAAACAGGGATGGTGGTGAGAAAGTTGCCTGAAAATTATTGTGCGGTTCAATTGGTTTTTTTAAACAAGATTACAGTGGTCTTTATACAAATCTATACAGGATAAAGCTGCATATTCACATAAACTGTACCAATGACAGCGCCCTTGTTTTGAGATCAACGTGTAATGTGTAAAATATAATCATCAAGGGAAACGGTGTGGAGAGCAGAGACAGACCTTTCTATACTGTTGGTGAACGTCCAGCATTAACCTGTAATTTCCTCACAATAACAAATTAAATGCAAAAGGTTCCCATCCTAGTCACTATTCTGTTGCTGCGAAGATAAATCATGATCAAGGCAACTCTATAAAAGAAAGCATTTAATCAGGGGCTTGCTTACAGTTTTAGAGGCTTAGTTCATATCAACATGGTAAGGAGCATGGTGCTGGAGCAGTATCCTAGAGCTGTATCCTGATCTTCAGGCCCTGAGAGGGTTAGAGACAACCTGACAGGGCACTGGCATGATCCTTTGAAACCTCAGAGCTTCGCCTCTTCCTCCCCAGCGACACACTTCCTCCAACAAAGCCTCACCTCATCTAATCCTAACGGAGTTTTACTCTGTGATGACTGAGATTCAAATATATGAGCCTATTCTTATTCAATCCACCACTTTCCACTCCCTGACTCCTAAAGGCTTGTAGCCATATCATAATTCACAACTACACTGAGTCCAATTTCAAAAGTCCCCATAGTCTATCACACCCTCAACATTGTTTAATGTTCAAAGTCTCTTGTGAGGCTCATGGGTTCTCTTAACTGTAACCTCCAATAAAATTAAAATAAGAAACAAAATACGTACTTCCAATGTCCTATGGCATGGAATATCTACTACCATTCCAGAAGAGAAGAAATGGAGCATACTGATGAAATTCTGGACCAAAGCAACACCAAAATAAGCAGGACAAACTACAAATTCTGTATCTCCACATCTAATGTCAAAGTGTTCTTCAGTTCTCCAAGTTCTTTCAGCTTTGTTGACTGCAACAAACTCCTCTCTCTTGGTCTGGTTCCATCCTTGGTTTGCAACTTTTCTTGGCAGGATTTCCATGGTTCTGGCAACTCGAACATCTTGGAGCCTACAACACAATCCAGGTTTCTCCTTCATAGCTTCACACAATGGCCTCTTTGGGCCTCCATTTGGACACCCCCAACATATTCCTGGTCTCAGTAGTTTTTCTTAACCACAAAGAAAGATTCCACAACTTCTTTCTTGTATCCTTCAGTCTAAAGCCAGAAGGGACCATGATGCCAAAGCTGCTAAGTTCTGCTGCTTGATGGAACTGAAACTCAGCCATTTTTTCAATTACATTTACAGCAGTTTTCTGTTTTTGATGGTTACCTTCATTGATTAAGGTTTTCTTTAACTTCTTTCCACAGGCTGAATCTTACCTTGGTGAGGTCTTGCCCTGAGATCACAACTCTCCTTTTTCCATTTATTATCAGGCTATACTTTAAACTTTTCATCTTTTTGCATTGTACTTAGGTCCATTACACTTCCTGATGCTTCTTTTTACCTTAAACTGTACATTTTGTATTTCTTTTTGTCCAACTCGCTCCTTTTCACTGTAAGGTCTGCATAACACTGACTGCTAATAATGAAGCAGCACAGTTAATACTAGGCTATTTTGAAATCTTCTCTGCCAATGCCATTAATACTAAACTCTTCATTTATCCTCAGGCAGATGTTTTTGGACAAGAGCAGAAGTGGCTACATTCTTTTCCAAAAATATCATAAGAATGGTCTCTAGGCCACTTACGAGTGTTCTTTCCCTCTAACCCTTTCAATAGGGCCAACATAATCTACACTGTTCTCAGCACCACTGTCTTCTATGTTCCTACTAGTATGGCTTGTTAAGCCCTGTTTAAAGTGAAAGAAGATGCTTCTATAATTGGAAATCTCCAAACCCACATTCTGCCAACAAGCAACGTGCTCAAGCCTATCATCAATACCCTGCCCACTCTCTGGCTTTTGAAACCCTAAAGTTTCACACCAACCCACCCCCCCAAACCAGTGACACACTTCCTCCAACAAGGCCACACTTCCTCATCCTTCTAGTCCTATCAAAGAACCCCACTCCCTGATGACTAAGCTCTCAACTATATGAGCCGTTTTTATTCAAACCACACAGAGCCTAACTAAAACAATTGTACCTCAAGTGGTCCAACTTGAACTCCAGCACAAGCTTTGGTGTTCAGTATTAAATATGAGATGTGCATAGGTGATGTGGGCATACTTAAGTGTGCCACAAACAAGGTTCCCAAAAAAAGAAAACGTTTGACAACTGGCGAGTAGTGGTATACGTTAACAATCCTAGCCCTTGAAAGGTGAGTACAGGAGACACTGGAACTAACAGTTCAAAGTCATCCTCACATGGAATTTGGGGGCCCAGTTTGAGCTACATGAGACCCTGTCTCAGAAAGAAAGTCAACGACTATGAAATCTGATCATTTTTATTTTAAAGTATCTTAATTGGCTAACAGTGGAAAATAGGGTCAATGTATATAGTTACCCTCCGTCTGCTTCCTACCACAGCAGCAATGGCGGTGGGGAGGCAATACTAAAAACCTCTGTGCAACTGAGTTACTATTGTCTCAGAATCATCCTCATCACAAGAAAATGAGATAGCCTTCATTTGAGGGATTTGGTGGTTGCGATAATGCTATTATGCCGTGTTCCAAAGGCACAGACCAGAGCCTGGGCAACTGGTGATTATTGGAACAAATGAATGAGTGGTGGAACCCATAAAGGTAAACGACCAGAATCAACAGTGTGTTTACCTTAGAAAGGCAGGTTTTGATGAAGCCAGATCTAGCAGAGGTCACCCTGTAACTCCTCTGTTTGCCTCCCCAGGCAGCTTGAAATTCACTCGCCGGATGCTAAGCACACTGTGATCCTGAGGAGTAAGGACTCGGCCACTGCCCAAGCCTGGTTCAGTGCCATCCATTCCAATGTTAGCGACTTGCTGACCCGAGTGATTGCTGACGTCAGAGAGCAGCTGGGGAAGACAGGCATTGCTGGCAGCCGTGAGATCAGGCATCTTGGCTGGCTTGCAGAAAAGGTGAGGGAAACGTGTTGAACGTCTCCTCTGTCAATGGCCCCTAAGTTCCCTTCCCCCAACACACACTGAAATTGCCTCATTCTATAGGCTGATTCTCTCCTTAAGGTCAATTGAATTTCTTCTCCATCCTAGGAGACCTCATTACATTGCAATATGTGCAGAACTTTTCTTAATTATCATTCATGCTCTAGCATACTTTCAAATATATGACAAATTACACATGGTCCCTAACTGTTCACTAGACGAATTAGCAGATTAATGAATAGTTTGATTTCTGTGGTGTCCCTGTGATAGGCAGAGAAAGTAACTCAAGCTCCAATACAGCATCTATGAGGAACAGTGTTGAAATGATTACTCAGAATGGGTTTATGTGGATTTTAATGCACTTGCTCATTAATTAAATAGATCCTCTAGGTGTCTTACATTTACAAATGACAGGAATGGTATTCATATTGAGGTTTATTGCGCAACTACTATGTGCTGATTTATTCCCATCTTATTTTTTACTTGAAATTTTTTTTTAAAAAGCAGGTTTTAAATGTCATTCTGAATGAGCACCTATTTTGTATGGGTCATGGGTCTATGCAGGAGTGGCAAGGTTCATATGTATAATGAGTGCACAGCAATGCTGGAACAGTAAGCAGTTTGAAAAATGAGTTATTAGACTATATTTCTCATACAAAGTTATGGATTTTATAATGGCTTTTATATAAGTTTATATATCATATTCACATTTCCTGTTTCTTTCCCCCTTTTACCAGTCTTCTTTTTCCAAGATATTCCTCATCCCTACTTTTACATGTGTGTGTAAGAATTCATACATATGTTTGACAATAGGGACAAGATGAAAAATCTAACAAATGGTTGCAACTGCAGGAGCTTTAATTTATGCTATAAACATAATTCATAAAGTCATAGCTTGGACATTTTAACAAATCAGGCAATTAAATAATGTAATGAGCAAGATCTCTGAAGCAAAGATGGGCTAATGCGGACTCACTGTTCGGCCTTTATATAAATAATGGATATAAAAATATTCCTATTACATGATGATGATGATGATGGTTGTACCTCATGGAGGGAAGCTGCCATAGAAAAGTTTTTGTGTATAACATTAAGAGTGTCACTCAGATTTTCTTTTGCAAAGTTTTCTTTCCCAAAGCATATGCTGCATTGGGGTAGTAAGGCTAGAAGGATTGAGCGTTGGCTGTTGCTCTTACAACTGACTGCTGTCCCTTGAACCTGCTGTCTTCTAGTGCATCTGATCACTGGGCTTTGAGAAAGTTTGCCCTCCCCATGACTCCCCTTTTAATAGATGGTAAATGGGACTAGAGATGTTGCAATAACAGCTTTTCTGCCAATGAATCCTGTCACCTGAGAAGGCCTAGTCAAATGGCACTTGGAAATAAAACCTGAACAGTGTTCGGCTATTTTCCACCATTGTTCTCTGTGTGCTCCTGTCCGCCCATGGGTCTGGGCCACAAAGGTTCATGCAGAGAGGGTTGTTTGGTTTGGTGTTGTCCCATTTCTCGAATATGTCATAGAACTGAAGGGCAGTGAAGATGTTAAGAGCTTCAATATCATAAGGCCTGTAAATCTCAGGAAGCCTGTCATAACCTTGCTGGCTTGGAAGGTGACCAGAAGAGGGGGACAGCTGTGTGTCTGTTACTCATAGGGGAATCTCTGGTGATGAAATATTTCTGCACACAGATTTCTGTGGTCTTGATATAAGTGTACATGTTTCAAATCAGTGTTCTTAATGAAGGAGTGCAGGAAATATGGACAGTCAACATTCGTAAAGTCACAGTGGCTAACACTCACCACCATCTACCTTCTCTGGTGCGTTTCTCTTGGGGCTGGAGTTGTTATGCATAAATCCTGCAGTTTCAAGTGACAGATGATCAATTCTGCTTGAGCACAGGGGTGTTGTGCAGCCTGTGTCCCAGAATAAGCTTCAAGTGTACCCAGGATTCACTTAATCATATTAGTCACACCTTTCCATCTCTGTGTGTTCCTGTCTACTTTGATGATTTACTCTCAAAGAACTCACCTCTACTTGACCTGAACATTCCATGTTTACTTCCTTACTCTTGGCTGTCTCTGAGTTGAAGCCTCTCCGCTCCACTCCTTCCAACAAAAGCCCTAATGTTCAATTTAATTGGATTGTCTTGGGTCATGTATAGAGCTCCAGTTGTTTGAGATCAGGAGGAACCAAATCATGCCCTTTGAGAAAGAAAGAAGGGCAGTTTCATTTAGGGGGTGGGGGTGTCTGTGTAAGACTCTTTCTATATAGCCCATGCAAGTGTAGGACTTGTGATCATACTGCCTCAGCCTCCCAATTGCTAATGTGACTGTGTGCCACCAAAGGGTACACTTTTTTTTTTTCCTTTGGGAAGAGTGTCATCAAGATTGTTCTGATTTTTTGAGGCCATGTTTCATGTAGCCCAATCTGATGTTGAACTTTATAGTGTAGCCTAGGATACACCAAACTTCTGATCTTCGGAAATTATTAGATGTATGTCACCATGCCTCGTTTATGTGTTGTTAGGTGTCAAATCCAGGGCACTGTGCATGGTAGGTAAGCACACTACCAACTAAGCTCTATCCCCAAAAGGGTGGGGTTTTTGTTTGTTTGTTTGTTTGTTGTAATGAAAAATCAGAATAACAAAGTGTATTACATGAGTGATGGAGTCAGTAGATACTCTTTATAGGACACAAGAAGAAACCTATTGGGATGGAACATGTCTTCATTTGATTAAGGTCCTGAGTTAATACTAGTGGTCCTAGGAGAGAAAATGGAACACATCTTCAGTATCTTTTGCAGAGAGGGGAAGGAATTCAAATTAACATCTAAAGGGATTTAAAGCAGGGTTAGTTGATGAAGTGTAGCCAAGATATGGAACTTTTATAAAGAAGTTCTCAAGAATGAACAGTGAGAGGCTATGTTACCCTTTGGTCTGAAAGGGCAAGGACAGGAGCAGGAACTGAGCCTATCAAGCATCATGGCTGTAGAAAAAGGCTGGTCACTCCCAACCACAGTCTTTAGTAGAGAAAGCCAGTTCCTACCAAACCGTAGTCACCAACCTTATTTCCCAGTGGATGAGGCTGGCCTGAAGCAAGAGGCAAGGGATGACCACTGGTGAAGTATGGTGAGCACTGGTGAGCACTCCAGAGGTCAGGGAAGTAAGTGAAGAGGCGCAAGCTGGATCTGGCATGTGTGTGGGTTCCGGCCAGCACACACACCTTCCAAGCCTATAGTCATAGACATGTGTTTCCTCCTTCCACATGTGCATCACATGCATATACACACATACACACACACACTTCATTAAGTAAGTGCTTTTCATGTACCCTCACCTGTAGAAAAATCTCTGGCGTGTGCTCTACCCTCCCCACAAGCTGGCTTATTGTATGTCTTGCTCTTTTCTTCAGCCACCCCTCTCTCATCCCTTCAACCATAATCTATATTTTAAATCATTATTGTTCAGATAGTTGAAAAGTGACATTGTATCAGTCCTAATGATACTAGATGTGTTTCCAGAGCTTCCATCATTTTCACTTAAAAACTGAGTTATGCCTTTGGCTTATCCCAAATCACTCATAGGCCGTTTTTAGGTGTTCCCATGGAGCAGTAATACGAGCATATAAAAAGCTCTTTCTACTTTAGGAATGCCATTATTCTTACAATATAATTTCAAATAATCATTGCAGATGTCTCCTTGAGTGTGTGCTTCAGTGTATTTATAAGAACAATAATGACTTATCATGGACAATTATTACAAGCAAGAATATCCTTTATTGCTTTTAACTCCAAATTTCTCCAAAAAAATTCATACATCAAGTGCAAGTGAACAAATCCAAACAAGGCTTTTTTTTTCAATAGATGTTTAATACCAAATTCTAGTGTACATTCATATGGATGGCTTTTAGCCAAATACAATGAATAGCAAATCCTTAATACTGTGCCTTTCTTATCACAAATATCAGAATTTGCTTGGTATTTGTAAAGATATAAAGTGTGATCCTATATATATCCAGCTGCAATTTACCTTAAATTGATGTCCTTTGTCTTCCACTATACTGTTAAGCTTTGATTTGGAGATGAATAATAGCAGCTCCATGACAAGGCTATGCAAATCATATTTAATTTCAAGGTTTTACAAGGGAGGCTTATATGAACTAACATAAAGTGAGGCAACATCAATTTCCTCTGTAAAATCCTGTTCAGTGCAAATCCTAAGACCTCCTTCTCCTCTTGAGACAGTCAAGGCAGTTGAAGGATGGCTCTTAAGAAACCATGAGATCTAAAGTGAATAAAAAAAAAGAAGAAGAAAGAATGAACCCATAAGATCTCCAGTGACTGGAAAGAACACACTGTATTGCTAGAGAGAGGAGAAGAAGAGAAGAGTAGGCTGTGTAATAATAGGTCAGCTTGTGAGGAGGACAGAGCACACACCAGAGATTGCTCTGTAGGTGAGGGTACATCATGAATAACAATTACTTAATGAGACATGTGGTGTGTGTGTGTCTGTGTGTGTGTGTGTGAGATATGTACACGGGGAAGAAGGGTGCATATGCCTATAAATACTTGTAGAGGCCAGAGGAAGAAATCAGATAACGTGCTCTGTCAATGTTATCCTAAAACAAGGCCTCCCACTGACCTGCAACTAGGCCAGTAGCCATTAAGCCCTGGAAATCTTCTTTTCTCTGGTCCTCACAGTTCTAGGAGTTACTGGGGTGCATATGGTTGCATCTAGCTTTTCATGTGGGTGCTGGAATGCCCACTTGGATTCTCACGCTTGTGCAGCAAACATTCTGAGCCATTAAGCCATTTCCTCAGCTCTGTATGGGAGCTATTGAGAGCTACACAATGATCTAAATCTGATTTGATGAACAGTAGAAAGCATTCACATGCAAACACAGAGAGAAAGTAACTTGGAGGTGACCTATCCCAACTTTTTGTTCCTACGGAAGAGGAAATGCAGTCCCCAGAATGGAAAGTATTTTATCAAAATTAAGATATAGAAATCATTACACATAGGACGACACTAAGGTGAAATTGTTTGATTTAGTCTTTGAGAGACCCCTCTGTCAGTCATCTAATCATTTTCTTCTCCTTAAGTCCTAGTATTCCTTCCCAGACTCTGCGTTATCAGTGCCAATACAGGCTATAAACTGAGACACCTTCCTTGTCTCTTTGCTGTTTGTGTCCTGTGTTATTCCTGTACTATGCTTCTCTGTAAGCACTAAACCCCATGGATGGACAAGTTGCCCAAGTCAGGGGAAAGACTTGTCATTTGCCCCTAGTCTGGCCACAGAAGGCCCATAAATACCAAGTCCTATCCATGACTTATAATAATGTATCCCACCTCAAACAATTTTTTTTATTTTTCAAAATATTTTTTCACTTATTTATACATTGAAGTGTTTTCAATGATCCAGTTTTACATTAGAAAGATAAGCTATGTTCTCACCCCCTGGATGCATGGAGAAACAATAGCAAATGGACTTAATGGGATCTTTGAAATCTGTTGTGTGCCCCTGTGTGTCAGGCCTTTGAAATGTCTTGGAATCAATTTGCAGGTGAATCCATGCTGGATTAAAAATTCAAAACTGCAACAGAGCAAAACAAAACACCCATTTGTGAACTCTGAGATGAAAGCAGATTCTCGGTTTTACTTGTTCTCATTTCATATTCTTTCCAGTGCAACTTGCTTGTAGCTGTGCCCCGCCCCCCATACTCCATGGTTGGCACAGAGGACACTAGTTATTCACACTATGTGACTACTCTGTTTCAAGCAGTGTTTTAGTAACATGAGCTAATCCTGGAAAACCTGTGTAACCTTTCTGAAATCCCTCAAATTTTAGAAGATCTGTCTTCTAAAACCTGAGCTTCTCTTTCCAGCACTTTCCTCTAGACTGAGCCAAAAAAGGGGCCCGGTCCTTCTGACTATACTTCCCAGAGCCCACTGTCCAGCCATGTCACCAACCAAGAGAACAGTTTCAAAACTAAGAGGCATGAAACAACAATTGTATAAACAAGGGAAAAGCAACACTTACAAAGTCCTCTATCCCTTTCTTCATCCATTTTGATCTTGTTCTCACTCATTTATGACACCAAGAGAAAAAAATAAATCAAAGAGAGATTCTCCTCTTAATATTCCCCTGACAATGTCAGCTAATTAAACTTCTCTGCTTAAGCTTTTCCTTTATTTTCCACACAAGAATACTTCCTTCCTTTCTTCCTTTCTTCCTTCCTTCCTTCCTTCCTTCCTTCCTAATTTTATGCTGCTGAAGTGTAAAGAACAGTTTTAGAGATACTGGAATCAAGTTTGATGGGACCCATTCAGAGAAGGCAATGTTTCTAGACACACACTTTGCATATTGGCATGACTGAGGAGTTACAGTTACCTGGCACCTTAAGTATGAACAGCCTCATGAAGTACATGCTTCTCAGTCAACAGATTATTGTGTAGATGGCAGGTGTGCCTCCTGAGTAGCGACTCATCATATGCCTCTATCCACGGTCTGTGTGTGATGTGTCAGCAGATTTTATCAATCTATACACATACAGAAAAATGTGTAGGTGATTTCCCTTGGTCTACAAGTGCTGAATCTATATGGCATTTTCCAAGAATGAATAATAAAAGAGGCAGCTGTCCAGCAAAGATGGACTATGTGGTAAAATGATGAACAGTAATAAGAAAAAAAATGGAACAGTGATAACTGTAAAAATGAAATTTGAACCAAATGTTGGTGGAATTATGAGAGAAATAGCTGCATCTGAGCATGATGACATTAAGACCATTCAAAGCGCTGTTAGTGGGCCACAGACAAGAGAGTGGCTGTGGCAGAGGGTGAAAGGACCTCAGGTGAGGTGAGGACAGTGAAAGGCTCATAGGGGAGGAATCTGTAGACATATTCCACATCGTTTATGTGTAAAGGGTTGTGTTGTACTGCACAACTAATTCTAACAAGCCAAGACAGAGGCAGGAGGAGCATGGCCAGCCTGAGCAATGAATGTGTTGATATGATGATTCAAAAGAATTTTATATATTATATTAAATGTATAAAAATAATAACACAAAGGATATAATATTGTTAGTTGATGAAAACTCAGAAAGGGTAAACCACTTTTCCAAGACACAGAAAACAGGCTTTTAGGCCACAAAAGTTAGCTATGAGGCAAAGAAGCTTTACTGAACGCAAAGTGTTGCAGATAAAGGTGTTTTGTGGACAAAGTAATGATGTTTATTATAATCCCCAATCTTTGAACCATTTGAATAATAAATTGTTAAAATGTCAATGATATTAACTAATATCCATACTTCTCTATGTATTTATAAATATGAAAAATGATAATTGATAGAATATTAATAAAAATTGTTGAGGGTCATGGAAGCATCCTTATTTTTCAAGTGAATCATTATTACATCAAGTGGTGTAGTTTCCGCTTTCACAGTCACCTTTACTGTGCATCATTCCTGCGTAAAGGCAGGAGCCCCTACCTACCCACCGACCTCTGAATCTCACTACCCCCACTACCCACCTCTTTCTGTTATACAGACACACACACACACACCCCTCTTCTTCTCTCCCATTTCTGTGTTCATTCATCTATACATCTCTCTTTTTCTATGTAAATATACAGATCCTTCTATGTCTAAGTGTGTGTCGGTCTCTGTGTTCTATTTTCCCACCTACGCCCTCAATAGTTTTCAGTAATGCTTTATCCACAGCACCCCCACCAAATTCCAGATAGATACATCCAACCATCCCACCATCACATTTTCTAGCTGCCTTGTACAGATAGATTAAAAGAATGTCCTGTGTAAATGTGAAACAGCCCTGGCCGGCATCAAACAGGCTCCCGGTAATCAAGTTCTCAACCGTGTAATTAATGGAGCGATATTCCTGGAGTCGCTAAATAAATCAGCTCACCATCTGCCTAAAAAATCACCTAAGTCAGAATTTCCCACCACTCCTTACAGGGAAAAATTAGTTTCTGACCTGGGGGAACTCCTATCTGATAAGAGATGGAAATAGAAGTGCTGTGCAGGCTACTGCCGCCTTGCATCACCCCTAAATCAAGAAGGTTGGCTATGCTGGGAACCAGACTGTTAATGCAATTAAGTACTAATAGGCCTGTTGTGTTGCTTTACAAAGCAGTCTTCAAGTTCCTGAATGAATCGCGTTTGAGATGGAATAAGCCTGAGGAAAACCTGGCAATAGCTTGGGCATCTTCCTTAGCATTTTAGGCTAAATGAGACAGTATGGATTTAAGTCATGGTTCTGTCCCTAAGACTCCCCACATACACACTTCCATTCTTTCTTTAAAACGTCAGAGATTTATTTTGGGGATGGGTGGGTCGGTTCCAGAGGCAGCCATGATCAACACTTAAACATATGTTACCTTTCCTTGTGACTTCACAGGGCACAGTTTAGTACCGTGAGTCATTCGCAATCACCAAGGTGGAAACATCCCAGATGCCCATGTGAGAGTGGTGGGATTGTGGGCATTTCACACCCCCCCCCCGTAGAATGACTCATAAATCTTGTTGTGTGGCCTGCCTAAATCTCTTTAGGGTGGAGTTTCTCTGCCTGAATAGGGTGAAATGCCTGAACAGGCAATACTCCCATCCTGAGCAGACGTTAGCCACATATCCTCATGGCTGGAGGATAAAGGATACTACACAGGATGCATGACCACATGTAGGATGCATTAGGGAGATAAGTGAGTCAGCAGAAACTGGGCACAGCATGTTTAGGAGGAACAAGAGAGAGCATGCCCTATGTTCCCATAGGAGGATGTGACCCAGATATCAGACAAGTAAAAAAAAAAAAATCCCTCTGAGTATGTGGTGGAAGTCCTCAATCTGTTCCTGATGACCTGAGAAGAATGGGATGGTGAATGTTTCCCACTGGGTGCATGATGTATCAAAGGAGGGCAGAACTCACCAGTACGCACCAAGGATCATGAGAGAGCTTGAAGCAACACATGATCTTTTATTCTTTCATCATGGGGTCTGAACTGTTGAGTCTCAGGTAGCGATTTGCTGATGGAAGGTTTTAAAAATAAACCCTGATGAAGTGAGTCAAACAGGAAAGAAGGAAGGAAGCTGATCAAGGGTATGGTAACAGCTAAAATCTGACTTCAGCTAAGACTCCCAGCTCTGGGCAACACATCTACACCTAGGGATCTCCCACCTAAGCCAACAGATTGCTACATCTGGTGCAGCCCAGGAATTGGTTATGATATCTGGAGGTGGAGAAAGGATTTATCTGTCACCTCAGGTGGGTTCTCTAGAGAAGGAAAGAGTGGGTGTTGAGCACCCTGTATCAGGTAAGGCTTCCTAAGAGGGGCATTTTTGGGGGGAGAGCAACAATGTTTACTATAATCACTCCCACAAAGAAGGAAATCTAGCAGTTACCGCTGAGGGCTTTAGATGAGGGATAGATGAAGACAGTGGACAATTCTGGGAAATGCAGACGCTTCAAGCCACCACCATACAACCTTAGGTTTGCTTACGACTGTCTTCAGATTGTAACATCGCACCCCAGCACTTACTCTTCCTCCATTTCCATTTGGAAACTCCCTCAAGTTGCTCTTCTCAGGCTCTGTGGGCTCAATCAGTCTCTTGGGTCATCTGGTAAGCAAACTTCACATCCTGTACACTGACTTCTATTTAGAATTGGAAATGGAAATAAAAGCACAGCTAGAGTTTTAGAATCATCCCGAACCAAGATGTAGGTGAGGAACATAGGTACAGTCAGGCTATCAAAATAACTTCGTTTGTGTCACTATCACCACAGTTCATGGAGAAGCACTATGTCCTAAAGTGGTTTTGCCCTGCACACTGTAGCCTTGCAAAGAGAATTGACTGTGCCTTCAGCACCTAGGCAGCGTCTTGGGAAAAAAAAGTCAAATGAGTTTGTCAAATGAATATGGTGGTAGACCACTACTAGTAGTAGCTGGAACATGATTTCCTAGTGCCAGTGAGTGCTACTGTGTATTTTCTATGAAACAAAATACAATTTACATTCTACCTTCAAACTGCCCTTCCAAACTTTTAGGGCTAAAGCTGGAGTTCTATGATTGTTTGTTTTACTTATATAGCTCAGGTTGAGTTCCAATTCAGTATGTAGTGTAGGAAAACCTTCAACCTTGAACTTCTTTCTGATCCTTCTGCTTCCACCAACGCAGTTCTGGGATTGTGTATAGGCAAGTACAATCGTGCCCAGTTTATGTGGTTCTGGGGATTGAACCCAAGGTTTTCTGAGCACTAGGCAAGCATTTTGCAAACTATATCTCTATCCATCCTTTCTGTGTTCAAAGCAATCCCCCTTTTGCAGAGAAGTGCTTGGCTAATGAACTTTGTCATTTAGGGATTGCCTTACTTGAAATGCCAAGTTTTTCAATTTTGAATGGAATTTGAAGGTGTGATGGTCATTGAATGATTGATCTTCATTCTGAATGACTGCATCAGTCTTTTATATTGTAATAGCTCTAGACTGAGAATCAGGGACTGCTTGCTGAGTGTTCCATTGCCCCCAGGAAGTACAACTCAAATATATGCCTTGCTTATTCCTTGCTTATTTTTGCATGTCTGCTGTATATTTGACTTGGCTGTGTATTAACTGTTGAATTTATGACCCAAGCATTTTGGACAGGATGCATTTGGAATTACTAGATGTAAGGGTAGAACTAAACAAGGCTGACCAGAGCTTGTGAATGGACACGAAAGGGTAACAGAAGTAGAGTACAGGTTGAGCTATAGTTCACCATTACCAAAGGAGCAGGGGCTCTAAACCATAACCTACCTAGATTTTAAACCATCTCTTTGTTACTTGCTGATCAGGTGACTTCAAGCAAATATCTTAAAGTCTTCAATCCATGTTTATTTTTTACCCATACGTACAAGTATCATATTGACTGAGAAAGTTGTAATTTTATATTTAGAAATAGATGCACACATATGTAACAATAATTAAATACATATATATTTTAAAGAGAATGGGAAAAAATTGGAGTATATAGGAAGGTTTAGAGGGAGAAAAGAGAATGGTGAAATGATATGACTATATGATAATCTCAAAAAAATATTGAAAACACACAAAAAATCAATTACCTAAATATTGAAAAGTGACAACATTTAAATTGTAAAGTAACATTATTTCACCGAAAATGCATTTTTTCAAGAAGTAGAAGAAAAATACCAAAGATAGAAAGCAAGCCACTGATACGTCGCTACATTGACCCTCCCAGAGGACCTCTTTCAGATATTAAGACTCGCGATCAAGACTTTGGCAGAGGGCGAGAAGTAATGATAGATCTGGGGGAGGTTGGTGAGACTTGGGGAGAACAAGAGCTCCACAAAGACCAAACTGAGCAGGGCACAGGGGTCTTGTATGAGACGGTTTCTACAATCAAGGACCGTGTGTGGATGTGGCCTGGAACCCCCGCACAGATGGGGCCCATGATAGCTCGTTGTCGGACTGAAGACCCTAGTGAGGGAAACAGGGACTGTTTCAGTCATGAACTTGATGGCTGACTCTTTGACCCTCCCCCATACATGCCAGGGAGTGACAGACTGGCTAGATCCCAGGGGAGGACATTGCAGCCAGCCCTGAGGAGACAGGATGAGCTGGGGTTGGATGGAAGGGGAGGAGGTCCTCCCCTGTTGGTGGACTTGGAGGGGGCGGGGAG
>CM053752.1:42188670-42303130 GCA_028658305.1 Pachyuromys duprasi
TTCAGTCATGAACTTGATGGCTGACTCTTTGACCCTCCCCCATACATGCCAGGGAGTGACAGACTGGCTAGATCCCAGGGGAGGACATTGCAGCCAGCCCTGAGGAGACAGGATGAGCTGGGGTTGGATGGAAGGGGAGGAGGTCCTCCCCTGTTGGTGGACTTGGAGGGGGCGGGGAGGAGGGAGATGAGGGAGGGAGTGGGAGGGTAGAAGCGAATGAGGGAGGGGCTACGCCTGGGATTCAAAGTATCTAACCTGTGATTGATAAATAAATTTTGATAAAATATTTGATAAAATAAATATTGATAAAAATAAATAAATTTAAAAAAAGAAAGAAAGTCACTCTGTCATTTAACAATATAGCACATGCCAGGATCACAGAGTGCTCAATGGAAGCTTTCCAGTCCAATCAGGAGTTCAGGGTAGTTGTTTGGAACCAATATTTGAAATCAGGGATGAATTAATTTGAAACTTTCAACATCTATATATCCTTTTAATCTTACAGTCAACTTCATCTATTCTCTTTGCCATGTACATCTTTCTTCTGTTTGTACTGTTTTCTATTTTTGTACACTATACATATTGCATTTTTAAAATGTTAAAGCAATATATTAAATAATATGTTTACTAAGGGAAAAAAAGAGGAGAGAGAGAGTGAGAAAGATAGGGAGATTAACACCTTCCTCAAAAGAGAAGTAATGTGCTTAAGTGAAAGACTTTTTTTTTTGTAGTGTCTAGCACAGGGCTTCCACATAGCACTCAGTGTATTTAATGCAGTAAATAAGGCCATCAGTGCCTGGGCTGTAGACCTTATTACACTTGTAACAAAAATGTTTGGGGTGGAATTTATGTAAGTACTCTTGGAAATCCCTAAGTTTGTAAAAACTTTTCTGCAGTAAGTATGGCGGAGCGGAGGGCTGCTGGGCCTTTCTCTGGAGCACCGGCTCTTCATACGACTGCCAACTCACTGTTCTAACTTCTGCATAGAGCTGTCACGTTCGTAGAGCTCCCAGCTTCAGTGCTGCCATTGGGCTTGGCTACGTTTAATGAAAAGAAACCCAGAGCCCACAGGTGGAGCGTGTGCCTGTAATAACTTCCTGGAGGGATCTCACAGCACAGCCATTCTGGGGACTGAGAGGTCAGTAAGGCTTATTCTAGAGCCAGGGTCATGACCCAGACTTTCAGAACCAGTACTTGGCAGAATTACCAAGTTCTGCTTGTCACTCATTCCCAGTCCCTTTAAGAAGAAAGAAAATGTATGTCTGGCAATGGACCTACCAAAATGAGGAACAGAAACTGAAATGTGGGTTTTACAGAAAACTGGAAGGGCAAAATCAAGCTGAGGTGTCTCCAAAGAGTGACAAAGTTCGAAAGCTTTATGTGGTTCCTGTGTGTCTCACAGCCTAAGTTCTCAAATGTCTATAAATGACACTACTGGAGACCATGAAAAGAGGTCGAAGTTATGTAATTAAATCCCATATTTATATAAAAGGATATGACACTCATGTGTGCATAGATGTACTGATAACCGAGGCCCTGTTAGGAACCTCCTAGATCTCACTTCATATTTAAATTTGATAAAATTACAAGATGCTCTTCTGAACTTTCCATAACTTGATTAAGCTAGACAGTTCTAACTAAATGGATGCATAAAAATAAATTCCTAACAAGGCTATAAAACATGTCTTCACAGTTCCCGTTCTTTTTTCCCACCCCCACCCCCAATGGGGAGTTCAGAAGTTGAAAGAGCAAGCATTCTTGGGAGTTTAGGGCATTTAATGAATTCTGTAGAGAAGTCCCTGCCTCCTGTACATTCACTCTCTTTTACTTAGACCACTTTTGCCAGTTTTATTTAAATATTTCTTGTTTAAAAGGGGGAACCTTAAATTTTAGGTTGTTACATTTGGGGGATGAGGACAGGGTTTGTCTAAGAAGCCTTCTATGTCCCTCTTTCTCAACTGTACATCTGCATTTATTGGTACCACTGCAAGAATAGATTCCTTGCTCTTTACAGTCAACAGAATCCATCAAAGAGGTGGATTTGTGATATGGATGCTGAAGTGTAGCTCTCCATAACTGGTGGCTTTTGGCAGGGGTGCAAGTGAAGAAGAACTCAGTTTTCTTTAAGGGTCTGGCCCCTGGAAGTTTGACCATGCTCCACTGAGTACATGGACAACACAAAATGGATTTGTTTTGTTTTCCTTTCTTCTTTTTCTTTTGGGAGGGAATTCACAAGGGAGAGGAGACAGACATGGGAGGACTATGTCTTGAAAATGATCAAGAAGAGCTTATTCTAGAACTGAGTATGAGAGACCATAGCCAGGAACACAGATTTAGGTCACCCTGAATCCCATATTCCAAAGTGGAAGCAGTTTCATGAAGGTTTTTTTTAATAGTATCTGAACAAAGAAAGCCATAAACCAAGGCTTTTATCAGAAACATTGGTGGGTACATCAGAGTTCGGTTTATCACAATGGGGGAGCTTCTGTCCCAGATGCAGAGGCCACCTGACAGCAATCTTAGATCTTTGGTTGGTGGAAAATAGTGGTCTGCTAAGTTCATACATGATACTCTGTGAGATCACACAGAGAGATAGGGAAGGGATAATAAGGGAGCTAAAAACAGCCCAAGATAACACATAGTTAAGCACGGGTCTGCAGCACTCCATCCTCTCTGTGAGGCTCATTGGCTGTGCAGAAGGTTTAGTTAAAAGGTGCAGTTTCTTCTGGAGCCATTGTGCTCATATTGAAAAGCAGTTTTCTGGAAGCTTTGTGTGCACCTTGAGGTTATTCTGAGAGAGGTCAGGAATGCCAAAACCAGCTCCTCCTGGCACAAGGTCTCCCGCCATTTGATCCTTTACTGAGATGTTTTTCTCCTGTCAAAAGCACAGAGGCTTTATTGTGTATAATAACTGGGTTGAAAGGTCATTTTCATGCTATTCTTGCCACCTAGAGAGGCTTTCTCCACCTGACCTTCTATGCAGGATGAGAATGCTCTGAAACCACTACAAGAATCTTGGTTATTTATTTTGTTTTGTTGTTTTGTTTGGGTGTGTGTGTGTGTGGTTATTTGGTATTTTGTTTTGTTTTAATTTATCTTCCATCTTTTAAGGGGTGGGCATCCTTTTGCTTGAGAATATACACTTGGAATTTACTTATCCATGTGCTTTATCATTCATCACCTCTAGCTTATTCATTAGTTGAATATGTGCTTAGCACATGCAACATGCTCCATGAGTGTAAGTACTGGACCCATGGTGATGAACAGAAAGGACAAGACCCTTGCTGCACAGGGTGGATAATATGTAAAAGAACTGATGATTTGGTAAGAACTGTTATAAAGAGCATGAGGAGGGGAGCGGGTATAGGAAGGAGACACTGCTTTTCAGTCATTGTTTTTATTGGTCAAGGTTCAAGAGTTGAAAATACAAACATGGTCCCTGAAGACTCAGAAACAGACAAGGAATAAAAACACAAAACCATGCATTGCAAATGAGAACATTACATTTGGCAATGCAGCTCTGCACTAGATCTATAGGGTCAAAATACAATGTCAGCTACCTTGGCCTGGGAGGTTAAGGGAGGTCTTTACTTGAATTTTGAAGATCAGATGGAAAGATTCAGGATGGCAAGTCCAGCGTGTGTAGAAGCTTAAAACCGTAGAAATTCATGGCCTCATTTAAGAATAACCATTAATCTTATGTTGCTGGAACACGAGAAAAAGTAAGTGTGTGTGTGTGTGTGTGTGTGTGTGTGTGTGTGTTCAGGTAATACTGCTTTTGTAAGCAACCTCCTTAAGCAGTTGTGCCTTCATTCCTAGGCTGCTGTTACATTTTTAGAATTCTTTGGATAGCTTCAAAGACAATCTATTACAGAGTATAAAAATCTACTTTAGAGTCACATGGCATTCCCTTTGGTCCAAATGTATATTTTCTTTCTCTTTCTATCTGTCTGCTCCTCTTTAGATTGTAGATTCAGCCTCCCAGAGCTAAGAACCTGGAGATCAATTGTAAAAAGAGAGAAAGAGAGAGAATGAGGATTAGCATATTGCTGTATCAACCACAATGACCAACAAGCTATGTCACCCAAAATGTGTGAGGAAGCCGAATGCTATAATCTCAACACCACTTAGGAATTCTAAGGTGTTCATATGCTATATTAATTCAACATTTTCCCAGTATATGTAAAACTTTAAGATTGAGATTATTTTTACTTTAAGAAGTGAGAAAGGCATACTGCATTGCTTTTTTTTATGAAATACAATCTAAGGCTTTATGGATGGTACTAAAAATAGATTTGGAATGAAAATTCCAGTTTTGCATCTCTTAAAATTGTTCTGCCGTAATGTTTTAACTCTTGTGGACTATCCAAGTTTTAAAAGCACAAGTAAACACTTTCTTGATATCTTATAGAGCGATCTAATCTTCATCAATTATTGTATATGCCTAGGATTCTGTACCACTTCCCTACAGAGTGCTGTTCCCTGAGCGAGTGAGCATACACCTCGGTGTAGGGTGATTGGCTGCCTAGCACTGCAGGAGCCATGTTCACTTTCAGGGCAGGCACAGGCTATGTCACTCATGGATGTGTCTGGCTCTCACAGTACAGAGAGCTTATTGAAATTCTGTGCCCACCCTAGATGTATGACTACTGGGAACAAAATCTGCTCTTTGAATTGTGTTAACAAGAAATTTGATTACCCGGACCTTTTATTTTAAAGTGACCCAACAAAAATACAACCATGGCAGATCCTGGAACTATGCACATGACGTTCAGTTTTTCATTCAAATACAAACTGATTCTAAATAGAAAGCAACCTAAGCTTCAATTAAATTTTTTTAATGAAAAAAAAAACAAGCTTGTTATAAATATAGTGCTGGCTTAAATCAGTGATCGTCTCTAAAACCCCCAACTGCTGAAAGCATACGCATCATGCCTCCCAGAAAGGGAAATTGACAGTTCTAACAGAAATGTACTAGTAAGCATCTGCTTTGACTCATGACCCACCTAGGATGTTTGGAAATATTTCTGCCTTGGTTTTTCTGCTCCTTCTAAGGTTCATTGTTAAAAGGAAGAGAGGAAGAAAGGAAGAAAGGAAGAAAGGAAGAAAGGAAGAAAGGAAGAAAGGAAGAAAGGAAGAAAGGAAGAAAGAAAGAAAGAAAGAAAGAAAGAAAGAAAGAAAGAAAGAAAGAAAGAAAGAAAAGAAAAGAAAAGAAAAGAGGAAATGAGAAAAGAAAAAGTATAAAAGCAATGTTTGTGTTCAAAATGGTGAATTAAGGGGGTGGGTGATTTAGACCCCTCAGCTAGACATTGTTAAAGGCCTGTTTATTATTACATCCCATTGATGAAGAAAAGAGAAAGAAAATGAGAGTGAATAAAGAGGAGGAGATGCATGTAGTGATCATTACCCATACCTGAATGGGAGATATAAAGTTATTCAGCTTATGCTATTTGCGTGATAAAAATAACACTTGGAGTTAAACAGGCTCGCTTAAACTTTCAGCCTGACCAGCATTTCACTTGAATGCCATACTTCATTCCTGGAAATATGATAATGCCATGTGGATATTCAGCTTTCTCTTTTTCTCTTATTTTGATGATAAGCTCAATTAAGTCTTCATGTGAGCAGAAAGGCAAGGTGATAATCTTGAAGCTCTAGGGAGCTTCAAGAATTTTTTTTCTCCCTGAATAGTTAGATGACCCCATATTTTCTACTTTCTCCAATGACTACTTAGGGCAGGATTATGCTGTGTACGAAAGAGCCAAAGCCAAGAAGCTGACCTTTGCCTATCGTGAACCCTCAACTGAGATGCTGACCTGAGCTCACACATATTGTTGGATCCATCACATTGACTCTTGGCTCAGATACTAATGTGCAGCTAATGAGTTACATAGTGTACATATTAAACCAGTGTGAATGCCAGATACACCGTGAGATCAAGACAGAAAGGGGCAGCTACAAGTGCACAGGCATCTTAATAGAGATGAGCAACTAGAAAAGCTGGGTTGCAGAACAGGTTCCATGGCTTATGGGAAGTAATAAGTAATCAAGAGATAGGGGGGAAACTGCCATGTATCTTCTCTTAAATTGAAAATTATTCCTTCTACATGAGAGAGTGCTTTATGAACTGTAAAATAAGGAGGAAAGTTGAAAAGTTTGAACAGCCAGGTAATGAGTTTAATGACAAAAAGTAAACTGATATCTAGCCCTGCTGTTTAGTCCTAGTAGATTTAAGACTTTGCTAGGCATGGCCACGTGGCACTGATCACAGTCCATTGATGACATTTCAAGGTACCACTGTTGTCTATCTTTTCCAAGAGATAGACAAGCCAGATTCAGGGTACCAATTGCAACAATTTTCCAGTGGGAAGCTGTATATAGAATTCTTTCCAGTGCATTCTGGGAGACAATATGTGTCAGAAAGATAGTATCCAATTTGTGAATGTATCCAGAGAGCCTCTTTTTAGCTCTTAAGTGTAGGCAGATTTATTCAAGCGATTGTTGAGATATGGAAGTAGCTTAGCTAATAGAACATTTGCCTAGTATACTTGAAGATTACCGTAGGTAACACAGAGGGACTGAGGCTAGGCTAGAGCATATGAGATCTTGTCTCCAAAAGACAGAAAAGGAAAAGGAAGAAAGACAGAGAAGGGGAGAGGGGGGAGGGAGTGGGGGTGAGGAAGGGCAGAGAGAAGGGGAGAGGGGCAAACTGTACATTCAGTCATGCTACTATGATATGGCGGCTATTTGACTGGAACAAATTTGTTCTAACCACCTCCTGTGAGAAAGTGGGGACCCAGGAATAATGGGTGATTCTACCCAGTTGCGTTTGTGCATTGTGGCTATATAAGAAAAAAAAAGAGCACCTATTGTGCTATCATGAGTAAAAGAGCCAATTCTCAGCCTCATTCTGTTGTTTCAAGCATTGGCTTCTTGGGAAAAGGGAAAAAGAAAAACACTGGCAGTTTCTCTGGGCTCCTATAAACAAACGGCCATAATAACGCCTGAAGAAAGCTCTGTGGGTACGACAGAGCCCCACACAAGCTCTTGTTGTTCGTTTATTTTCAAAGATACTGCTTTCCCAATGGTGGCTTCAGTTTAAAATGAAATCTACATGTGAAAAAGGTTGTAGCTGGGAAACCGATAACTTAGGAGATAATGCTACACTTTGCCTTTTGGGAAACATTAAAGCTTTAAGACACCCTGACAGGAAAAAAAAAAAAAAACATTTCAATTTGTTTAGCATAGTGGTGTCTGAGTTCACCTCACCATTGTAACTCCACATCCTTACCACTATAGAGAAACGGCATATAGTTGCTTTTTCTCAGAAATGTCTTAGATGTTACATTTACTCACTTTGTCACTGACTGAGCACCCACTGCTCTGCCCAGTACTTGGCTGTTATAAGGTGGTGGGATTCACGTTGCTTCTCAAGTGTGTCCTGTGGGCAGAAATGCATCCAACAGGCTCTACCCAGGGTCTTCAGAAACAGAATAACAAGGTGACTGGCACCTGGGAATCTCTGTTTTTCATCTCTTCCCAGGTAGTTCAGGTGTACAATGATGTACGCTGTGGACAATAGAGTTAGTCCCCTGTCTTTTCGACTCACTGATATCGTGGCCTGAGACAACAATTTTAACACTTTTAAACCTGTGTTGTTGTTTGGGAAATGGGCAGGAGAGCTCTTTGCAGACTATGATGATTGAATGAGGTGATATTTGCAACATAATTATTTGTGCATGTGAGGAAAGAAGATCTGATAGGTAGACCCACTGTTGCTGTGGCAGAAAGGACCATATGCAGTGAGAACACAGTTACTCAAGACTGTTTCCCTCCAATGTGCAGCTCAGTACTGGAGGGAGACTTAATCGGTTAATTATGGATGCCATGACCTGAAATACAGGGGACATGTGGGTAAATTTAGAGCAACTCAGTCATTCTCTTTGGAGGAACTCTGAAAATCTCTGTAAAAATGACAGTTGACTATCTTGAAGTATATATCTTTACAACAAAAACAAATCCCACTGATACACATGGAAATGGGAAAACATTGTGTTTTTTCAAGAAATCCAGGAAAAATTCATTTGTCTTGGTAGCTTGTGTGTGTTCCCTTCCTACCTACCACCTCAGGTCTCAAACATAATTATTCTTTGTCTGACTTAATTTTCTTTACAGATTAGGCCTAGAAATATTGGGGAAAGAGTCTAAAAATATTTTAAAGAATCTAAAGTGTCCAACATGGGTTCCATCTCATGTGGTAGGCCCTCATTCCAATCAAATAGTGGTTTGTTACTTCCATAGCTTTTGTGCCAATTAAGTTTCTTAAGCTGGCCAGGGAGTCACATACCAGTAATATTAGCTCTCAGAAGTTGCAGAAAATAGGAGTTTAAAGTCATTCTGGACTACATATCAAGTTGGAGGTAAAGCCTGGGTTATGAGAGACCCTGTTTTAAAAAAAAAGTTAACTAACTTTTTAAAAAAACATTAATGTTGCTTTTTGTAGAGACTGATTTCCACTTATTTTTATATGATAGTGTATTCCACAAAGATTGATATCTTGGCAGTTGTCTTCAGAGATATTACTCTGATACTATTTTATATATTACTGGTAGCAGAGTTCTCCAGTACTTTTACAGGGTCAGGTGGGTTGGAATTTCAATTTTTTCCCAGAAGCCATCTCTTCCAATGTGTTGATATGGCCTCTTCAGCCCCTGCTTCCAGGACTGCTATTAGCAGGTGGACATCAGATAACACACACAGGTGAAAGAGGGGCACCAGCATACAGCAGCTCTCTGGTCCACCCCGTGGTTATATTCCAGTTAAGGAATGTTTAATATTAACCACTTCAGAAGAAAGCAGGTGTCTCTGCAGCACACTATGCACTGGAGTCTGTTTTCTGTTTATTTTTATATATATATATCTTGTCTACTACTAGAGTTGTTTCATTTTGTTCTTCTTCCTCCCACTCTGTACTAGTTTGGGATTAAACTTTAATATATGGTGTTCATATGTTTCTTTAGTAGCCTTTAACTTTTAAAGTTTATTTTTTAATTAATAAATTTATTTATTTATCTACTGCAGTTTATTCACTTTGTATCCCAGTTGTAGCCCCCTCCTTTGTCCCCTCCCAATCAACCCTCCCTCCTTCTTGTTCTCCTATGCCCGTCCCCCAGGTAAGCGATAGGTGAGGTCCTCCTCCCCTTCCATCTGATCCTAGTCTATCAGGTCTCATCAGGTCTGGTTACATTGTCTTCTTCTTTGGCCTGGTAAGGCTGCTCCCCCATCAGTGGGAGGTGATCAAAGAGCCAGCCCCTGAGTTCATGTCAGAGACAGACTGTTCCCATTACTAGGGAACCCACTTGGACACTGAGCTCCCTTGGGCTACATCTGTGCAGGGGTTCTAGGTTATCTCCATGCATTGTCCTTGTTTGGAATATCAGTCTCAGAAAAGACCCCTGTGCCCAGATTATATGTGACTTAAAAACTGAACAGAATGAATCCTAATTCAGCCTCATGCCTAATATAAGGATCTTAGGAAACTTTCATTTAAACTCTATCTTAAATGGCATTATGTTTAATGTATTATTTACTATTTTCTAAATTGGTCATTATTCTTTCTCAATCATTTATGCAACAGATACTTTAGACAAGTCCATTTATTTGTTCAACACTGTGTTTTTGCTAGAGACTTTAGTCTCTTTCTTCAGAAAGTCTTTCTTTTAGTATGTGTTGTTGTTGTTGTTATTGTTGAGTTTGTAAAGAGACCTTTTCCCAAGGACGTCTTGAGTTACATGTCCCGTTTGGAGCATTTGTTTCTTGTGTAAAATAATTGGCTCCTTTATGATATTTTCATACATTATGTATTATATTTTTAATGTATTTATCCTCACTCCATTGGTCTCTCGTGTTCCACCTCCTCACTCGAATGACTCCCTTCCTTTCCACAAATAGCCCTTTTCTGCTTTTATGTCCTATACTTCTCAAAGCCTCTGTTTTCATATATGAGAGAAAAACATGAGATTTGTCTCTCTGAGTCTAACTTATTTCATTTTATTCAGTGGGAGTGTTTGTTTGTTTGTTTGTTTGTTGAAATGAGGTCACTTTAAACAACCCTGGCTGTCCTGGAACTCACTATGTAGACCAGGCTGACCAGGCTACCCTTAAACTTGCAGAGATACATGTCTCTGTCTCCTAAGTGCTGGATTATAGGTATGTGCCAATACACCTGACTTTATTTTATGTTTTAAAGCAAATATTCTTAGAGTGATTCTAATATCATCTCAGTTCTTCTATTATTACAGCATAGCAGCTAACTATGCTGTAACACAGCACCAGAGACTGTGAGATTTAAAAGATTTATTGTCTTACTGTTCTAGAGTTTAAAGTCTCAACAAGCTTAGTTTCTTCTGCAGCCTTTTTCTGAGCTTGCACATAGCTCTCTTAGTGTTGTGCATATGCATGTCCATCCATGCCCAGTCTCCTCATGTAGAGATATTTTAAATATGTAGAGATATATTAAATATATGAATATATTAAATATATTAATGTATATAATAATATATTAATATATTGTTAAATATATTAATATATATTAAATATTTTAAATATGTAGAGATATATTAAATCTCAACCTTATTACCGTATTTTGACTTAATTACCTCTTTAAAGGCCTCATCATATCTTTGATATTGAAGGTTAAACCATCAGTAGCTGAATTAGAGATGAATTTAGGAAGGGACAGAATTCAATCTTCTTATATGGTTTGTTCTGTTAACTTGTTCTTGTGGTGGACTTTTAGTTCATGTGTTTTGATATGCTGGGATGTGAGCTCATCCCCACTTATTTAACTGTGAGAAGTCTATGACCTTGGGTCAAAGCTGTGTCCCTGTAGAGTGAAGGACCTATCAGGTAACCGATAGCAGTTCAATGGCTTAGGCCAGTGCCCAATGACAATCACATAGCTTAGGGTTTTCTGAACTGCGTAGGCAGTATAAATGCCAACCCCACATCCTTTTGGGACTGAAGCCTATGGTTATCAAAAGAGACCTTTTATTCTATCTAAATCACAGGGTTGAGGAGAAGATTGTCTACCCTTTCATTAACTATGTAGCCCCTCAAGTGTCCAGAATGTATATAAACATCAATTATTGTGTCCAATTCTACAGGCTTGGACAGCCATGGAATGATACAGCTTTTGGATCTTCCTATGGAGTGCTAAATATTGTTCTTTGTTATAGACACCAATAAGTTTTCCTTCATTTCCCCATGCCTTTCTGTTGACTATACACCACTGACTCTTTACATCATATCAGCTCTTTCTGGTTTTCTTGCATTGTGGCTTCCAGACATAAGCTAGGTTTTATCTACCATCTCTAGACACGTACTTTTATTGCCACATAAAAGTCAAATGGTAAATCAGTATTAGAGATGAGACACAAATAGTTTATTCCAAGAACTGAGTATTTGTTTTGATATTTTTTAAACCTCCATTGTGGGTTTACATTTTTCTTTCTGTGAATTTGTAGCCACTATTTTTTATTTAGTGTGTGTGTGTGTGTGTGTATAAAATTATGCTTGGAAACTTTCATACTTTAATATCTACAGACTACTGGTTTTCATATATAAAGTCTGTGACTTTTATGTTATTAATTTTGTATATATACAACTTGAATTATTTCATCACTCATGATAGTCTTCCAACAGCCTCTCTTGAGTTTTCCAGGTATAAAATATGTCAACCCCAAAATTATAATTATTTCACCCTGTCTTTTTTTCCCTTATCTCATTGGTCTTGTTCAATTGGTACTTATTTCATAACAGTATATAAGGTGAGATGAAAGGCATTCTTGAGTTTTCCCTAACTTAAACTGGAATGATCCCAGTGGATTTTTGTTAAGCTTCATACCACTCAACTTGAACATTAAAGTACAAGGTCTTTGTATAAGTCTTTATGACTCAAAAGCACTTTCTTATAAATTATTGAGTTGAATGAAAAAATGCCCAGTTTGCCCAATTAGCTTTTAAAGACACTATTAAACATTTTACATCAGTAGCCAATAATCTTCAGTCAGTTCTACAGTTAGACGTTTTTGTCCAATTTAGTCAAAATTGATAATCCAAATCTGGTTGTCTCTGTAAAAAGGAAAACAAAAATGTAGTGTAAGGACTTAGCCTTATGTATGCTAAAGTGTCAGGGTAACTGCTATGTTTTAAGTTGTTTGTATAAAGCACTGAAGCCCCATTCTGATCTGTTTGTATTTCCACGGTTGGTGGCATTCACAAAGAGCAACTGAGTGGAGTCTTATGGCTTGTGTACTTCGTGCAACTAATCAGATGTGCAAATGCAGGGACTAAGTAAGGATAAAATTCAAGTAAGATTACCTTGGCAAAAGTTGTCCTTACCAAAAGGGGCCAAAGGAAGTTTATCCCTAGAGGTCTCACCTACAGGGCTGCATCTTCCTAGAAGGGGGCTCCTTTTAGCAATTCACTTTTAAGTTTCCGTGATGCTGGTATCAGAAGCCATGGATTAATCTCGCTCACCTGAAACACAAATCTATTCACAGTTCATGAGACTTGCAGTGCAGACTTACTCAAGAATGATACTGAGGTTTGATCTCTCTTGGACTTTCTTTTAATGCGTGTGAAACAATCTTTTCAGAAAACTCCAATATTAGACTAGGTTTGAGGGTATTCCTTAAAAATGTTGCTGTATCTATTATTTTATGTGTTTTGCCTACATGAAGCCACTATGTGTGCTGCATGCCAGAAAGGATGTTGGATTCCCTAGAACTTAAATTACAGACAGTTGTGAACTCAGCATAGACCCACTGAGCCATTTCCCTAAGCCCGTACATATCTACCATCTTAAGTCACAACCAACAACAAACATTTCTTGGACATCCATCAACCAGAAGTTTTCAGTAATTACTAGATGTAAAGGGGGTTGAATACATGGCTTACTATGAATACTTGTGAATAGACATGAGGCTTATAAAGAACCACAGTGGTATATGGTAAAATCTGCTGGAAAGCGCAGTTCTAGCTTCTAACTTTTTACATGCCTCTCTGGAATTTGAATTCCTGGGAGGGAGAGGAAGTAGAATAAATCTTGTAGAACAAATGGTGAGTAGAAGGAGCATTTTGACTCCGGAAAGCAATATTCCATATATGCTTATCCACAGCAAGGATGAGCCTACACTTTCTTGCTCTTTCAAGCTTCAGGGAAAGGAACATCTGGGCCAATACTACTGACACAAGTGAATACAGAAGTAAAGGAACATCTATGCATACCTGCAGTGCACAACTTGTGCGAGAGGGAATTTGGGTGAAGAAATACGCTGCAGCTAATCCAAGACCACGCACTAGTTGGCAGGAGACAAAAATATAGGATAAACCTCTATATAGGAGGGCAAGATTCTGACCCTGTGCAATGATGTGTGACGCGTTTAATATATGCCCAAGGGTCTCTGTAATATCCATGGCTTGAATATCAAAGCACATCTTCCTAGAAACAGTTGTCCGGCTGAGGATCTGAAGTTTGATCTTTTTCTAGGAATACTTTCTAAACTAAGTTCAGCCTTCACTTCTCATGCTTAATATTTCCTATTGTTTTGTTATTTGGTTTGTTGGGATATTTCCCCTGTTGTTAAAGATTATTATTATTATTATTATTATTATTTGTGGAAGGTTGAGACAGGGTCACATGCACCCGAGGCTGGCCTCAAATTCATTATGTAGCTGAGACTGGTCTAGAACTCTTGATCTTCTCAACTCTTCAAATGCTAAGATGACAGGCATTGCCACAGCCAGATCTAGTGCTTCTTTTGGAAATAGTTAAATGTATAAAATTTTAAATGATAGGTTTTCTTCTATAGACTGATCAGTAGCCTGTAATATGGCCACGTTAGGAAAAAGAGATTTATACTGGGGACAAAGAAGGTATGCAGCATTCTAGGTGGCCTTTGCAGGAGACCCTGGTATTCAGAGTACCAGTGTGAGCACAGGAAAGCAGAGGACACCTCCGTGTGGGAATGGAAAGCTGGAGAAGCCTTCCAGGTGGAGAAGCAGAAAGGATAGAGACAGAGAAAGAGACTGCTTCCACTGTGGAAGGCTTTCCCTTTCTTAAGAAGCCTGGCTCCATTTTTCTCTGATCTTTAGGTTCAGTGAAAACTTTGGGGCCTCACCTCACACATTCCCCTTAATTTGGTTCCTTGTGCTCCAATTTTTCTCTCGTCATTAGAGTGTCTGGAGACACTGCTACCTGCTACTCAAGACACTGGACACCAATCCCAGGAAGAGCAGGGGTGCTTTTGTGACTCTTAGCCCTCAGCTGCCCCAGTGTCTACATCACTGGACACAACCGGGAAATGGAACTCTCACTCGCTCTTTCACTCCCTTAGAAAGAGCTTTGTTTTCATCTAGTAGTTTGAGAATTGATTAAGAATTATTTGCTGAACGGAAATTTAGGCATAAGCTTTTGGAAATAATTTATGGATGAATCTTTTATTAATTTAACTTTACTTTTTAAATAATTTTTATTTTTTTATATTAATCACAGGTTATTTACTTTGTATTCCAGCCATAGCCTCCTCCCTCATTCCCTACCAATCCCACCCTCCCTCCTTCATCTCCTCCCACAGAGCCTATGTATGATGTGGGGCCCAGTGAATGGCCCGCCTCTTCCTCAAATCACATGGAGTGCAGAGAACTTCGCATAATGTCCTTCATGCTAGTGGTTCTCAAACTCTGTCATACACTGGCATCTGCTGGACAGCCTATTTATTAAAAGCTCATATCTGGGACCCACTGTGGTACATTTTGAGGTAGAAATTCGAATTGTGAATAAGTTCCTCTAAAAATGCTAATGAGGCTAACTCTGAACCATACATTGAAAGCCCTCTAACCAGTGCTTCTCGGAGAAACATGTGATAATGGGGTATGATAGCTAATGGTCTGAAATTGCCTTCAGAAGTGATGAAAATGCTTCCAAATTTGTTTCGATGATAGCCCCCACAATGCTGCAGATCTAAATCGGAACCATTGAACTGTGTTCCTCCTGTGGGAGATCCCTCTGTATAAATAACAAGGTAACAATAAAGCTTTATAAAAGTCATCATTTATTAGTGGGTCCTGAAATTGGCAGGCAGAAACAGAATTTTTTTCTTGTCATTGAATAATAAAGACTAGGATGTGGTTTATGTAGTTCTTTAGTCTCTGGGGAAATGAAGCAACAGGATGCAAAGGAAAAGAGAAACACATTTATTTTAAGGAGCTGGCTTATGTGATTATGGGGGATTGTAAATTCTAGCCAAGGTTAAGCTCTAACTGTAGTCTTGAGTCCAAAGGCAATGTTAAGAAGAGTTCCTTCCCGGCTGAGGGATCCTTCAGCACAGGGAATCAGACATATCAACATGATAGAGAGTGATTTTTGCTCAAAGTCTACTGCTTTAAATATGAATCACATCTAAAATTATATAACAATACCTTGACCTTGACTGTACTTGACCAAATAATAGAACTCTATAGCCAAGGTGTGTTGACATGATGTAAGCAAGAAGTCAAACCTTCATCTCAAACAGAACAGTTTGTTCTAGAGCCAAATGTGAGTCTCCATGGCTCAGAAACATAGGTTTAGATTGCCCCAAATATAATGTTTCATCATGGTAACAGTCTTCTGAAGTTTTTATAGTAACAAAACAAAAAAAATTCTAAATCAAGATTCTTTTAAAATACATTGATGGAAACATCAGACTTGCAAGTTACAACAAAGTGGAAAAATCTCTACAATAAGCCACACATGCTAGTAGATGATTTCTTAGCTTTGTGGTTGGTAGAAGTATGGTGTGCTCATACATCCCAAAAGGACTTACCTCATACTCCTCTAACAAACACAGGAGTGTTTGTTATGAGGTGGGCCACAAATGGCTACTTAGGAAGTTAATGTTGTCTCTGTCCCGTAACATTCCAATTCTCCACAATTATTAATGTTCTAATAAGCCAATCAGCTTGTAGAATGTTTAATGTGAATGAAGCTCTTTTTTTGGGAATCCCAGTTAGCAATAAGAAATTTTAGGTCACATGTGATGAAACTACAATTCTGTGAAGCTGGTTTTAATTCACACACATACATGCACAACTATTCATACCTGCATATGAACCAGCTTATGATTTCAAATGTCTTCATTATTGTGATTTTTTTGATAAAATAACCAAATATAGAAGCCCAGCTTTAGTCATTTCGGTGAAAATACATACAATGTGTAGAGACCTCATTTCGGCTCAAGATGGCCCGAAATCAAGTTCTCAGCACAAAGGAGATTTATTTTTCCCAGAGGGACAGAGAACAGGAAATAAAAGACAAATAGAGGAGACAGAGGACAGGGAGAAAAGGAAGGGAACAAGCAATAGGGGAAAGGGGTCTCTGCTCCGGAGGGACAAAGGACAACTGCCTCTGTATAGAGAGGAGACAGATATGGCTCATAGGCAAATGGCAGTTTATAAAGGTAAAAGAGGAAACCTGACTTAGAATGAGGTGTTTAATTTTAATTGGGCATGCCAATGAGGGCAGCCAAAAGGGGGCTTTTGAGAGCTAAACATCAATACTTTGATAACTGAACCTTGGTAGTCAGCCTCATGGGGAGGAAGTGGCCAAATAAGGGAACAGACCTTGCTGGCTAGCTTTAGAAATATAAGCTAAGGGTTTTTAGCAAGGAAGAGCGAATGGGGGGAAGGGCAAGGCCTGACAGAGCCATGTTTGTCACGCTCTGGCCAGCTAGCTTCCCTTCACAATGGAATACAACTGAATCTTGTTTGTTTGTTTGTTTGTGGGTTTTTTGTTTGTTTGTTTTCTTTTACCTACATCTTTAAAAACCCTGTAGGAAGCACTCCAAATATGGCTCTCCCCATTATTCTAGACAGCTAAGTGTTTGTGGTGACTAAGCACAGCCTAATAAGACCGGATGACTGAGCCAAGCGGATGCATGCATAGAGCGGCGGACATAGCCTGCAGACGTGTCAGGATGATTAGGCCAGACCACCAGTTTAACTCACATGAACCCAAGCAGAATAAGAAGTTGCTTTGATATGGTACTTTCAAAACATAAAAACATGATGATCTCATAATAGTGATGTCTGTGTGTGTATGCCTGTGCATGCGTGTGTATGTCTGTGTGTGTGATCTTTGTCTGGCAGAGAGCCAAACTTTTTGTATGCTTAGGGGTGGAGTGAGTTTCCTTTCTTCCCCTGATTTGGTCTATTTGAAAACTGAATAATCCAGATAAAGAAAGGAAGGCTGATTGGTTCTTGTCACAGCATCCTGATACCCTGTCTCCTAGATTTGAGAGTCATACTGAACCTGTCTTTTGTGGAAGAATCCCACTGAGTCTTTGTCTTAAAGAGGGAGGGGAGTCAGTAATTTTGTCTCAGAGAGGGAGAAAAGTCAGGAAGTTGATAAATGCTTAAGTGAAAATATATTGATTTACCAGAAGCCTCTTTTTCCTATCTGTCTGTCTTTCTGTCTGTCCACCAGAAATCTGATTCTTAGTCCCTCATGACAATCTGTACAGTTCACCAACAATGGTTATCTTCACACTGAGGTGGCTGCAAACCCAGTAGCTGCTCAGTCTACAAGGCTGGCGGCCTTCCTAGCCCACCATAGCACTGAAGACCTGGGAGTTCCTAGAGAGGCCCTGGTCTTTAGTCCACAATGGAAGTCCAAAGAAGCTGGGTTCTGATGTGAACGAAGAATGGCAGGATCTGTGGCAAAAGAGTGTGTGAACGTGGCAGAAGGTGCCAATGCAAGGAGAGAGCAAGAAGGCCAAAAACATCCTTCCAGGGCCCGCATGTCTAGGCTACCCCTGGAAGGTTCCACCCACATTCAGGTTTGGTCTTGGCCATCTAGTTAAAGTAATCAAGAAGCCGCATCACAGATGTGCAGAGGCTGGTCTCTTAGCTGATCCCAGATCCAGTCAAGAGGAAAGCCAAGATTAAGCATCAGACCCATACATATCCATCTGTGTGTTGGGATTTGAATAGGAATTTAAATCAAAGGGCTTTGTTTTTTAGCATAAGGAGCATAGTAAAGTTCTCATCTGGGTCAGAGATGGAATCAAGCTCAGGTTAGGGTAGGGATGTCTCTGAGGTATTATTTTGCTAAAACGCATGTTCGGTTTTCTTTAAAGATGATTTCAAAAGGTGTCATGTAAGTAAACTTTTGAAGAATATCAGATATTCACATTCTTGTGAGACTAATGAAAGCTAAATTCCAACAACTCACTTCACCACCCTGAGTTATGTACTGGGTTCCTCCCACCTCCACAGATCATACCCTGAACACTTCCCTTCTCTCATAAGAGATGGACCTACTGATTACAACAGAAACTGTGACTCTATTTCCTGGGATTTGGGGTTTCACTTCAGAGAGAAAATGTTTGTCATCAGGTCTAATGCATGCATACCGCCAGCCGAGTGAACAGAAAATGCCTACTGGCCTAACCCCATGAAGAGCCAGCCTTGCTGCTGTGACCTTCCTCTTTGCATGGAACGCACGGGCACAAAGCTGAGTGTATGACAGTGGTGGCAAGCATTGCCCTTCTGGCCTCAGGCTCAGAAATACCCCTTGGTCTGGTGGTACAAGGCTGAGAGCATGGCAGGGACAGCTCTTGTTTTATATTTTCACCTTCGTGGTACTTCGGCCATGACCAAGCTCAGTTTCTCTTCAGTCTCTTGTTTGCACCATGTCATGGCCAGCTTCGAGCTGAACCACAACATTATATAGTCCACAGTGTCCATACTGTGCCAACGAAAATGAAATGCAGGTAAACTTATCAAAAATTGACAGGACAATAGACACACAGAGAATTCTACTCTAGTTACATGTTTCTGAAGTGGGATAATAGATTGAAAAACACAAATTATCTCCTCTATCTTTGATGATCCTGTAGGCTATTTCGCTGGAAGGAACTTCTGCTTCCGATGCCTCCAGCTGGGGATATAATCCCATGGAGGCTCTGATAGCTGAGATGGGACACAAACACTGCTGACCGTTGGTGCTAGTGCTCATCTGGGAACTCACCTGGAGCTGGAAATGATGGCACCTGGCTCTCCATGTGCACTTTGTTTTGTTTGAGCTTCCCACTTCACAGGAGTCTGGTCCCAGTTAAGGGAATTTTAAATCCCCAGTACCTGAAGTATCATATGGTCTTGATGCCCACAGCATCATGATTACCACACTCTATTAGTCAAAATGCATTGCAGGCCCAGACAAAGTAGGTTCTCCCTTTTGATGTACTAACAGTCACTTTATCAATCACAAAGATACAGGCGAACAGGTAAAGAATAAGCAAGGACTGGAGAGACAGCTCAGCAATTAAAGGCTAGGCTCACCACCAAAAAATATAAGAATAAGCAAATTGCAACATCCCAACATAATTTCAGGGAACCACAACTTGGTGGTATTTTTTATGTGTTTTTTCTTGCTTCTCTGCATTTCCTAATTTTACTAGCAAAAAGCAATTGCTGTTCTTTTAAAAGTATACCGTGTGCATGTGCCATTAGGACAGTGTGATGAATTATAACAAACTCTAAATAGCCATGTAACTGGGATCCAGATCAATAAGGGGAAGATTAATTAGCTGCACTGGAAGATCCTCTTCAATAGCTATTATTTGTACAAAGAGGAAAAATAATTATATTTAAAGCGAAATGGCTATCATTTTTAAAAGAGCAACCAGCTCTATGACTATTCTGTTTACATCTAAAATACATCTTTAGCCAGTCATTGCTGATACACACCTTTAATCCCAACAGAGCAGGATTAAATCCCAGGAGGGGAGGCAGAGGCTAGTGGATCTGTGAGTTTGAGGCAGGCAGCATGGTCTACAGAGTGAGTTCTAAGACAGCCAGGGCTACACAGAGAAACCCTGTCTCAAAAAAAAAAGAAGAAGAAGAAGAAAAGAAAGAAAGAAAGAAAGAAAGAAAAAGAAATATGTCTTTGACATACAAACCAACTGTAAACCTTTAAGTACTCTTTAAATTCCAGGTTTCAGTACTACATTGGTATTAGTACATTTCAGTACTAATACCCAACAACTTCCAACAAATAAACAGAAGTGGATTTTTCCCACAGTGGCCAGTCAAATGCTGATGAATTGGAACATCATCCTCTTCCTTCCCAGAGCTTTTATTGCCATCAAAGCGATAGTTAATTCCTCACAGTTGATTTGAATCAGGACATAAATAAATGTGTAATGTGTGTTTATAGCACAACTGCCAAACACAAAAAGCTGCATGAGCATACAATGTCATTTTATCTGTCTCACCATTTCAAGAGGCAATAGCAAGATTCTGATGTGATAGAACCACACACAGCTCACCGTTGTCATCTGTCGTTTATACGCAATGCTATGAACTTTTAATGCTTATTTGTGCTTTGAAATGGCAACAGCTAAAGAAGCAAGGATCAAAGCCCGTTCTCACTCTGGCCTGTAAACCTTGATTTAAGGTTTTCTTGCAGCCAGCTCCTTTGCTGGCCATCTCAGGTACAGACCTCACTCTTTCTCTTTTTGTGACAAGCTTTTACTCAACACCTGTGCTGTCCTGGATAGTACCCCACAAGGACATGCAGGTCATAGCTCTGTGAAGGTCACTTTCTAAGGGGAAAAGACTTTGTATAAATGATTGAGATTCAACTGGTGAAATAACTCTGGGTTCTTTTGCTAGGTTCTAAATGCAGTTATATATTTTTGGGCTGTATTATGGGTGTAGATAAAACGTGGACCTCACACATACTATACAATTAGTGAGCCTCATCGCTAACCTGCAAGTATTTTTTGTAAGGAGGAGACAAAAGGAGACATCACATGAAAGAGAAGAAGGCACAAGATGGAAGCAGAGTTTGAGGTGATGCTATACCTTTGTCTCTAAAGGTGGAGGAACATGAAGAATGCATCTCTAGAAGACAGGAAAACCAAACAAAAATAAGGAAAGGATTCTCCCTCTAGGACTTCAAGATACCTTGACTTCCCAGAAGCACTAATTTTGGACTTTCAAGTTGTAGATACACACAGATAAACACGTACGAAGAAGTAGGCACACACACTTATCTGGGAGTCAGTCCACTTAGAAGTGACTGGCATAGCTCAGGCTCCCAAGCCTTCAGTCTTGAACAAGGATTAAGGATGAACACATCAGAGGACAGGTCTGTCTCAAGCTCTGGGCCATCATCTTGATACCTGCTGCACATTTAAAGCTCACTCTCATGCTAAAATAGTCCTAACATAAAAGTAACCTTTCTCGGTGTTTGGATCTGTGAAACTAAGTACATTCAATTGCCATCATCTGTGACCCAGCAGCAAGTCTTTGTACTGGGCTAGAGAGATGGCTCCACGGATAAGAGCACTGAATGCACTTCCAGTGAACCCAACCAGGTTCGATTCATATCACCTACACAGTGGCTCACAGCATCTGTAACTCTAGTCCTAGGGGAGGCCCTCTTCCGACCTGGATATGTCTTGGCACGCATGTGGTGCACAGACATATGTGCAGACAAAAAAATGACACACACACATATATGTGTATATGTGCATATATGTACATGTGTATATGTGGCACATATATATACTATATACATATATAATATGTACATATATACATTACATGTGTACATATATATTTATTTTTATTATGTATATATATATAATTAAAATGAAGGTTATAAAAAGAACTTCTTGGCACTGGCGGGACAAGGACACCCAGGGGCCCAGCAACCACATGCTGGCCAGCCGTGGGAGCCACTACCACCTACAAGTATGTGACAGATAGAAAAGAATGGGAAATGAGACAGTTTGAGCCTTGACACTAAGAGAGGTGGTACTGGAGACATGAGGGGCCGAGGGGGAAAATAGCCTGTTGTGAGTAGCCTGCCCTGCCACCTGAGGCCATGGCGAAGTCCCAGCCTGTGCGCTGCTGAGGGCCACGGGGGACACACTGTGAAACACTACAGCTTCCAGGACCAGATGTTTTCTATGCTTTCTTTTGTTTTGTTGGTTTTCTTTGGAGGGGGTCGAGTGCAAGGGCCAAGGGTGGATGTGAAGGAGAGGGAGATGAGAAGGACTGGGGTGCATGATGTGAAATTCACCAGAATCATTGAAAAAAAAAGAATTGTTAAAAACCAATACTGCATTTACTAGCTGACACCAGTGGGCCAGGTAGACGGAGGCAGTCCTAAAGCTCGTTCTGCTAAATGTGAGGATTGAAATCTTATATCTGCAAAGCAGCCTAGTTACTTGAGAGAGTAGTAGAAATGTCATGCAGTTAAAATTCTATGTGTTTTATGATAAAAGAGCATCTTTTCTCATCTGCCAAGTGGGAATAATAACAATTTCAAGATTTTGTTATATGTACCATACATACATACATATATTTAGTATTTCGAGACAGGGTTTCTCTGTGTAGCTTTGGCTGTCCTGGACTTACTTTATAGACCAGGCTGGCCCCAAACTCACAGAGGTCCACCTGCCTCTGCCTCCCAAGTGCTGGGACTAAAGGCGTATGCCACCTCACCTAGCTACATTTTAATTATTTTTAAATAGTATGTTCCTTATAACCATTTTTAGAGAATTAAAAGAGAAAACCTTGAAAGAATTCATTAAAATACTACTTCTATTCTAGCTTCATTTTGAACATAAATTTTCTATCAAAAGTTTTAAAAAAGAGAGAGAGGGCTTTTTAGCTTCCTGCGCTGAGGAGCCATATCAGCAAACAACTATTACCCCTGCTCCCTCTGGCCTTCATTTCTTCCCATGAGATTCAGACATATCCTTCAAACATACAAGAACAGGACATTCAAAGTCTGAAAAAGTTCAGAAATTTTAAATCATTTATCAAGGCTTGAAAGTCACTAGGACCAAAGCTCTTTAGCAGAAAAAGACTCCCCTTGTGTTCATAGTAAAATATTAATCATAAAACCTCAAACAACACAGCCCTTGGAAAAAAAAAAGGACCAATGAAGTTTTCTCCTTGCTCTACTGCCTGATTTTCTCCTAACAAAGAACGTCTCAACAGTTCAATTTATTCCCTGTTTCAGGGACTTTTTTGTATTTGTAAATTTAGGCCAACTTTAAAATAAAACCTCCCAATAGTATCATAGCTGAGTTGGTTTATGGGAAAAGCCCATGTAAATGTCTGCCTGCCCCCCAAGTAAAACTTCTCATCCTGTGTTTTGTCATTAACATTCCATCTTTAACAAGTCATGTCATAACATGTAAATAAGACTAATTCCTTCATTCCTAACAACCTTACAAGCTTATATGTAATGTGTCAGGCTTCTTCCCACAAACTGCGCTGTTGTTTATCACATCTTATTATCATTTGTTTGTCTCCTTTTCTATTATTATGGCAACTCTATAGGTCAGGGGCTATTTGTACCTTATCCACCAAGCAATTCTGGAGTGGACAGGATGGCAAGAGCTAGAGTAAGTGTTTTATCAGATACAAGAGTCTATGATAAATGTATCAGGCATGAGACTTCAGGATTCTGTGACACAATTGGACCAAAAGAAGGGTAGACTTGAAATAGACATTTAGACATTGCTTGTGTTAAGAAGCATTGACCCCTCACTTGGGCCTATGAGATAACTAACAAAACAAAAGCTCATTGTCAGTAGCTTTGTGTGTGTGTGTGTGTGTGTGTATCCTTCACTCTGAATCACCTGCTGAACTCTGCAGACTCAAAAAGAGCCTGCCTCATCCATATGACTAAAAGTAAAAAGATAAGTTGTTGTATTAAACCTAGTTACCTTGGATCCAGAAACTGCAAAAGCATGAAAAATAGTCTCACATACACCACCCCCCATCGCTGCAATGATGGTGAGACTGCACTTTGAACAGAAGTGATTACCTCCTCAGAGCCACATTGACCCCCTCAAGCAATGGCATGGTAAAGAATTCTTTGGGGGTACCTTGAAGAACCAGAAGTAAGACAATGAGAAACAACACACCTAGACCAGGCTGCTTAAGTGTAAGTATCTCTTGTCCCAATTCTTCCTCTGCTTATTCCTGAACTCATATCAATACCCTCAAAGACAGCCTTGGGGTCACTAAACTTCTTTGTTTGTTCCTTTTGTTAATGTGGCCATATTAAATGAAACCTCACCTGCTTTTCAACATTTCTTATCTCTGTAAATAGGGTACTGGGATAAGCCTAGATTTGGGGGGTAGGGGTGCTGCTGGGAATTTCCAGTTGCATGGAGCAAGTGGAAGGGCCATTCAGTGTCCATTCTGGATAGGCTTTAGGTCTGTTTCTTCAAGACATGTAGTTCAAACCTAGGGCCTGCTAGGAATTTCCATTTGCATGGAAGTCCAGTCAGTCTCTGCATGCTGGATCAGCTTTAGGTCTGTTTCTTCAAGGCACATGCTTCAGTTAGTATCTGTCCCCTGTCGACTGTACTGAATATCAATCCCTGCTTCTACAATTCAACTTCACATTTTTCCTCATCTACCCTCTTTGTGAATCAAAGCTCTTTTTTTTCTGTATGAGAATATGGAAAAATCAAAGCAAGAGAGGAGTGCCTGAACTCTTTTTTGGTTTTGCTTTTGTTTTGGGTCTCAAATGTTGATTTTTTTATTCCCTCCCCAAGTTTTTCTTCTTAGCAGCTGTATAAACATTTGGCCAAAAACACCATGGGAAAAGGGTGTGGGCAAAAGATCCTATGCAAAGGAATGTACTGTTTGCAGAAACATTTTTATAGGAAGACAACCATCTCCATGAATTTGTCATTCCAGGTATGTCTCTCAAATACAGTGACCATGTTCACACCTGCCCTAGAGGTGTGTACTTCAAAGGGAGTTTTAGATACACTGAAGTAATACTACAATTGCAAAATTAAAAATAGAAGCACTTCTAGAGAAAGAGACAGTGGACTTGACTCAGCAAAACTCTTAAACAACTATGGTGATAAATGCCCACAGTTTATGATGATTATCTTAGTGTGTGCTTGATGGCTTATATGATGTCTATCCCCTCTAGCAATCTATGAGCTCCTTTCAGGGAGGGCTGATTTAATTCTGCTTGTCAAATTATGCTCAGATCCTAGTGCCTGATGCAATGCATGTGCCTGGTGAATATTTGTAACCTGAAGGGTTATCGATTCTCACATAGTCAAGATAGGCAGCCTGTAATGGAATAGGTATAAATTATTTTTAAAGTTCTCCACTTGCTAGGATGAAATGGATGTATAGTTCTCTGTTTTGTTTTGTTTTCTTGTGCTGGTATCTTTCTGTCAAAGTTTTTAGCCTTTTTAATTCTATTTGGAGGAAAAGTGCTACGTTTATAGATGATTTCACTGTTTTGATGAATGGGACCAACTGTAGATAATTAGTAAGTGTTGTTATAGAAGCAGATTGTTCTACTGTAGAAAGAGACTGACTTCTATTATGCAAAAGTAGCAAAATTAAACAGAAAGGGTCACTACCACCATCTTCTCTTTTTCAACTTAACGAGATAAAAATAAATTTTATAGCCATAGAGAACAAAAATGTTTAAACACAAAGTAAGTCACCTTCTTCAATATAGAACTTCCCACCTGTTTGCACGTTATGAAAAGAGACAGTTAAGTTTTCATAGGAGAGGGCTGTGCAAGATACTCAGGACAACTGGGCTGTAAAAGATGCAAAATTTCACTGGGCTGCAGTTAGTATGATGCTGGGGACCAGAAGGCAGAGCTGGTACAGATGGAGCATGTGTAGACTCATAGAAGCAGGGGGGCTGTAGGGTGTCCATGACTCATCCTGCTGTAATGTGTCATGTGCTTTCTGTCCCAATCCTTACCCTCCCCTTGTTTTGAGGTATCAAGCCAGGTATTCTTAGGCATTCCTTCCAAAAAGTAATGTAAACAAACTCTCCTGGGACTGTTGTGTATCTTTGCAAAAGAACCTAGGAGTCCACATAGGCCATTAAACACAGAGTCTTCATACAGCTGGAGACAAAGTGCTGTGGTGAGGAATGTCAACACATTTGGTAGGAGAAAAGCTGAGATGAAATGGATTAAATTTGTCAGTAAATACACAGCACATAGAAAGCTTCTTGAGGAAGAATCACATTGTTAGAAAGGATAAAGGAGTGTTCTTGGTTTGAGTTCACTGTGCCAGATTTTCAGAAGGAAGTCTAGGACTGTCTCAGAGACCACATGCTGTATTCCGGGTTGGTTATGGTACATCTTATGTGTTCCCCAATTCTACACATGCTCTCTCCCTAGAAAATATCAACAAGTGCTTCATTCTGAGAACCAGAGCAGTGTCAACCATTTAGGTTGTAACCCATGGTTACAGAGGAGTAGCCAAAATCAACTTTGTTAAGGACATGATAAGACAGTGGTGTTCCAGATGAGCAGTGAGCAAAGGGATTATAGGAAGTGTTATGGGTAATAGTGTTCGCATTTATAACATGTATACCTGGAATGCTATTATAGATATTGATTGTGCTTCCCATCTGTTGTATGTAACATTTGATTCTCATAATAATCTTATAAGTTGATATTACTACCTTTTAAGATAAGCCAATGTAAGGTGTTAGTAGGACATAAGCATGAGCATTTTCCTGTCTGGTGAAGGTAGCATTCTGGTACAAGAAGACTATATGAGCATACCACCTATGTGCACACGGGTGACCTCTGTTTCAACTGTACCATAGAATCTTGATCTTCTCTGTTCTGCTTAAAGGTATATCTCTACTCAACCACTCCCTTCTGGGACTACACTACCCTGCTTGTCTAGTTGTTGTAATAGGCTGAGACCATGAACTTCAGCCTGGTTTCCAAGCACTCTCTAGACCCTGGCCATCAATCAAATTTGAACTTTCTCCTAAGAATCTGGTGTCTCTTGAAATCATAGCTGCATGCTTTTCTAAACTCCAAATTTTAAAAATACGTTAGACTAATATTCCCAAAGATCATAGGTTAGATCACTGTCCTAGTTTCATTGCTATTTCTGTCCTTCAGTGCCCCGACAAATAGTGACATAAGGGAGGAATGGCTTTATTTGGCTTACAATCCGAAGTTAGAGTCCATCATTTCAGGGAAGTCAGTGCTCGAACTCAGGAAGCATGTCATATCTCAAAGAGAGAATAATCATACCCTTTCCTGTTGCTGCTCAGACAGAGTTCATCATTTTGATACAGTTCAGGGTCTGGCTCATGAACTGGTTGGTCCCTCCCACATTTACAGAGAGTTCTTCCCACCTCAATTAACAATCAAGGCAGTCCCCCGTAGACATGCCTAGAGGCCAATCAGGTCTAGAGAATTCCTCTGTTGAAACCCTCTTCCAGGATGATTCAACTTGACAGTTAAAACTAAGCAGCACAGGAACTGACACAAACAGTCCTTTTTAAACAAATACTCTGGATGTTTTAGATACACTGAAGTAATACTACAATTGCAGGTGACATCAACGAGATAACTGATATTATAGCCAACAATCTAATCTGCACTTAGACTGCTGACCACGGAATTAGAGCATCGATTGTCATTAGACAGTAAATGAAATTTTTATTAGATTTTCAGTGCATTTAAATCATAGGCATCTGTTTTATCTCTTCATAACGCTGGTCAAATCAGCTTTATATTCTTCTTGTTTATTTTGACCCCTGCCCTGACTCCCTGCTACTATCTGAACTTAGCACAGTGCCTACCACACAGTCTATGCTAGACAAACATGTACTGGATGAATGAGCATGTTCTGAAGCAAGACAGAAAAAAAGAAAATCGTAAAAGACTCTGCTCTTCCAGAAAAAAAAATGGTCTTTTTTTGGTTCTTCAAAATTACTGCTTTCTCAGATTTACAAACCCAAGACTATATTTAATTAATGTCATGGTAATTTTGTAAGAGAGCTGTTATAAAAGCTTCGTAGAGCCAAGGTTGCTCAACACAAATGCCCACATTTGGGAGGATTTAAACACTAGAAGACTCAACTTTCAATTTGGAGCTTCTTTATGCTTTGTTTGATTCCTTGGAGCTTGTGAGTGTTATTCAAAGACACTTGAAGTTCTCTTCATAGACTTTTTGCTCTAAGGAGCCTGTTGCTCCTGAGTACAGCAAGGAAAACAGTCATTTGCAAACCAAGAGCTCTCACCAGACACTGGATCTTGTAGCGCTTTGTGCTTCACAGCCTCCTGAACTGGGGAAATACATTTCTTTGTTTGTTAAAGCAGTCAGCTAACTCAGTTGCCCAAACATTCCCATAACAAAACTAGTGAATAGAGCAAAAATGTGAAAGCAATAGGTGAATGTAATTTGGAAAAACTACACAACAAAAACCAAGTGTTAATGAGTGCTACACCAGAAAGCTGTGAGGGAAAGGAGATCACTGAAAGTTTTCTTATATTGGTGTGCACCTTGGTGTAAACCGAATCATCCCAAGAGGCACTTATCTCAGTATCATAAACACTGACTGTTAAATAACAAAGGGGTTGTCACCCAGGGTCCAAATGAGTACATAGGCTGGTACATCCCAAAGTGGAACAACACTCTAGAATGTAGACACAGGCATGTACACTTAATCCCTGGATATCAGAATTCACTGGGTGTGGGGTTCAAGAACCCAGTTTTAATAGGTACCCACTGATGTGGAGACAAGAAAGCCAAGATCATTAGAAATCACAAGTGCATCCAAAATTATGACAATGATGATGGCAATTGACACTATGGATATTCCCAGTTTTTTGCACAAGACATATCCAGGTTCTTGCTATAAATATAGACTATGCCTCCAGCAATTTCCAATAATGGATCCGAGGGGGAGAAGCTTTCGGGATTTGTAACAGCATCCCTGCTAAATCAGGCACAAGTGAACTACAGATACAATTCTGAGAAACCCTGGGTTTTGAGAACTTACTCTGCTATGGCTAGACATACAACTATAATCCCCTCTTACACTCCATCTGAATTCAGCCTGGTAGCTATACAGAAGAGGGAGTTTTATTACCCCCATTTAGAGATGAGGAAAGTGAAGCATGGTAAAGATAAGTACCTTGTTCAAGATCCGTCACAGTGAAAGGAACTGAGCTGAGCTGCAAGCTAGACATGGCAGATAAGATTTATGCTTTATGGTGGTAGGGGGATTAGGGTGTGGTGAGGTGGCTTGTGGGTAAAGGTGTACTCCTCTGAACCTGTTGACCTGAGTTTAATCCTCAGGACCTACAGACTAGAGGACAAAGTGTAGTCCTCTGACTACCACATGTGCTCCTTGGCACACACCAAGGCAGACAGACAGACAGTTGGGCAGGCAGAGAATAAATAAATCAATACAACTTGTTTACTTCACTTGTTTAAAAGATTTATGGATTTTGTGCTAGATTGCATCCTTTCTACCAGGTCAGAGAAAAAAAAAAGTGAACAGCTTCATTTGGGCAGTTTCTATGGAGAACTAACACAAGAAAAGTAAACCTGGAATTTGATTGTTTCTTAGCCCTTCAACACACAGTTCTGAGGTTTCTCTAAAATTAATTCTTGTTTGTTTTTATTTGGTTGTTTAGTAATAACTGATGATAGATTCAACTAGAACAAGTACATTGACGGGGTTTTTTGATACATCAGTAACATTAGGGTTTTCAAGATTACTAAAGAGCGACAGAGTCAGACTATATGACTTGACAGAAAGAGAGCCAACATGGTAATGAGACTGAAGATTCTTACACTTTAGGCTTTTTTTCCCCATTTTTTTCTCCTCTGAAAACAGGATAATAAAGCAGAAACTGTTTTTCAAAGAGCCTGCTTTATCATCATCATAAATAATATAATATAATAACTAAATCTGCCTTTCAAAGGATTTCTTAAGGGGTGGGGTGAGAAGAATTTCTGTTTCCTGTCACCACGCTTTAAAGAGCATATTTCCTAGGTGTTAAGGACATGGGTTGTAAGTCAAAGATAACTTGTTAACCAAACAGGGAGTGTAATTGAAATGGCCCTTTGGAGTTAATGAAAGTATAAAATAACTTTGCCCACCAGGCTGAGAGGAGTCTAATTTAATTATCCATGAGCATCACAGGTGAAAAGCAGTCTTTCATGCCTCTCTGGAAGATGGCCATGGGCAGTTTACATCTGGGAAAGAAAAAAGAGAATTGGAACCATGGGTGGATGAAAGCTGTCCATGGAGAGCCTCAAAGTCCTCCACCAATGCTCCTGAGGAACAGTTTACATGTTCATGAAAGGCCTGAGAGAGCTGGGCAGGTAGGACTTCCACTGTTTGTCAGCCAGAATTTGCAAAGCACAGTGGGCATACATACACATAAACACACACGTAAACAGCAATATGGGACGGAAGGAGTCGCTCCCTGCTACGGTGTAGCCTTGTCATGTGTGAAGACTGTACCCAGTGTCCAGAACCGAACCAAGAGGGTCGTTCCTTGCGCTTCTTTTGTTCTACCTGCTCCTTCAACAGATTGAATGATATCCACTTCAGTTCATGAGAGTGACACCTTTTTTCTCTAAGTCAGTTGATCCATATGGCAGTCTTTTCTAGAAACACAAATACTACTAGAAGCAGTCATTTACCAACTGTTTGGAATCCCTCACCCTGATCAAGTTGATAGATAAAACATGACCCTAAAGGTTATATTGTATGTGTGCGTGCCTTATATTTCTGAGAAGATTGCTAACTGTCAGTGTGAGCACCAAATCTGTCTCACATGTATATTTTCCTTTGTCTCTATGTTGTTTATTTTTTTAATTTTATTACAGGGATCTATAAACTTTACACAAAAGAAAAAATAATAAGCCTTCAAGCACTGATTCCCTAGTTTCAACAGTTGTTGATAGTTTGTCAGTCTTATTCAGCCATGTTCCTTTTTTAGATTTGGAAATAGCGTGGGGAAGAATTCTAAATTGAGCTTCAGACTCCCTATCGTTACACTCCATACACTGTTTATCTAACTTGAATTAGTTGCTGACTGAGGTAGACAGCATGACTCTTTCTTCCAATGCTGTTATCCCTATTTCTTGAACCTATGGCTATATTGCTTTACCCTTCGGTGGGAAAGGACACTGTGTAAATATGATTTCGTTTAGAATCCTAAGATTTGGGAGGTCACACTGGACCATCTAGTTATCCTTTTTACAGAAGTGAGGGTGTCAGGGTTGTGAGAAGAAAAAAACATGGTAACAAAGAGCAAAGAGAGCAGAGCTAACAAAATGCTACCTCAGAAGCCAAGCAATGAGGGAGAGTCTGGAAGGTATGAAAGTCAAGGAAACTCCCCCAAAGCTTCCCAAGGAGACGAACATCCTAATACCTTGGCTCTAGGGCTTTTGAGGTCCAAAACTAGAAAACAATACACCAATTTCTAAAAATAATGAACACTCATATAAAAGCTTCCATTTTTCTGCCTTTTCTTGGAATACTGAAGGTTGAGTGAGGTGTTGTAGCACGTGCTTGTGGTCCCAACAGTGAGCAGGCTGAAGCAGGAGAATCCAGAGTGCAATAGTTACATCTGGGTTTTGGTCACTGTCTACTGACTCCTTGTCCAAGGGATTCTGTAATTAACGCTGTCGCTGACATGCTGAAGAAGTCAGTGTTTTGTATCCGGTACTTTCTCTGCTGTGAGCTAGAACTTTACTTCGTATAGGTACAACTGTATAGAAAAGCTTTGCAGTAACAAACACCCCTCTGTAATTCTTTAGCCTACTCTACCCAAGCTGCTGAACTTGTGAGATGTTTTCTGTAGGAATGCCCGGCCCATTAAGCCACACTCAGCTCTGAGAGGATGGTACTGGAGCAAGCAAGAAAACGATGCGCTAAAGGAGCAACACAACAAATGCAAATCAAATTCAGAATATTTTGCCTCCTCCTTCAAATAACAAGCCATGATATGAATATTACTTCTTCGATTTTTCAACGAGGAGTAAACAGAAGTGACTAATTTTGTCACTCTTCATGTTATAAATAGAGGCATCCCTTAAGGCTGGTGAGTCATTTACACCTTAGTCTTGAATTACTTTAATCAGATGTGAGGCTTGGGGAATAAAGAGCTTTGATTACTAAGAAAAAAACTTAGGAACTTGGACTAAACTGCTGTCTGCTCAGAAATAAGAGAGAAAGACAAACTGACAAGACGGCCCCATGGGAGGCATGGTGTGTTGCCTCTGCTTTGAGCTGAGTCCTGTGGACTCCAGCCTGCAGGAGACCATCTTTCTGCGTTCCCAGCTGTCTTCTGCCCACAGTTTTCTTGCTATTCCTAAGGAATTCCTCATTTTCTTCTTATGGGAGGCAGTTTATGATCTGGAAATAGCACAAGTTTTAACTACAAGAATGCACACCAGTGGCTTTATAATGCTAAGCTTTTAACCTTGACCATGAAATGAGTTCTTGGAAGCATGATTTCTTCTTCTGCTAAATGGGAATAATAATAAATGCCTCAAAGGCTTGGTAACATAGCATGGGTCTTGCATTTGCATGCTAAGGTTGCCGAATATAGAATCACAAACTGGATGGCTTAACAACAGAAACTTGTCTCAGTTTTAGAGCTAGAAGTCCAAGGTTAAGGTGCTTGCTGGGATATTTTCCTCTGAGGGCTGTGAAAGAGGCTGTGTCCTGTGTCTCTTCACTCGCTGCTGGTCACTCTGAGATGCTGATGACCTTTGGCTTGCAGATGTACATCCTGTTCTCATCTCAGTGTAACATAGCCTCATCTCTTTGTGTATGTCTGTGTTCACAATTCCTCTGTGTACATGACATTTTGGATTGTCAGCTTGATGGGATACAGGATCACTCCAGCAGCACATCTCTGGGAATTTCTGTTTGGAGTTTTCTAGATTAAGTCAATTGAGGTGGGGAAACACACAGAAAATATGAACGGCACAAATCTGTGGGCTAGGACTGAATATGACAATGAAAGAGAGCTGGATCCCAGTTTTCATTGCTCTCTGATCCCCAACTGAGGATGCAACATGACTGACTAGCTGCTTTTTGCTCATGCTGCCATGACTTTCTCGTTGTGATGGTCTGCGTCTCCTCAAGCTGAAAGCTGAGATGAACCATTCCTCACCTAAGCCAATTCTTGCCTGGCATGTTGTCACCGCATTGTGACTAATATGGAGTCCAACCTGTTCCTACAGAAACTCATCCTGGCTCGATGAACTGCATCTACAGAGGCCCAGTCTTCCACTAAGGTCACAATCTGAGGGTTACAATTTCAGCTTATGGATTTGGGGGAACCCAATTTAACCCATCACGGCACTGATTGTGGAGCGAGCTCTCTTACTCTCCCTTGATAAACAGATTTCTTTTCCTTTGTAAACCTTTAAGCCCCCAGCTTGACTTGACTCAACCCAATGAAAGTGCCAAGCTCTCTCTAATGCTTCTTCTCAAAATTACCCCTCTCACCACTGTTTTTAGAAGATTCAAAGATTTAACAAATTGCAAACAATCCCAATCTTAATCCAGTAATACTGCATAATTCAGGTAGGGCACAATTTTGAAATTTATCTTTGGATTTTCCTGAGGAAAGAATGAGCTGAGAAAATGAGTAAACAAAATTAAAAGGGATTGTTTATATATTTGAAAGAATGAGGTATTATGGAGTATTAGGGGGAAACAAAAATATCTTCATGACCCACAGGCCTTCATTTTAAATAGCTCAAGTTTAAACCTATCTGAGGGAAATGGCTGCATCCCGCAGGAGACACCACGGTGTTTCCTGGGCACTGACAGTGGGTCACAAACACACATTTGACTCTAAAGACATAGCTACTGGGATGGCTTTACTCAGCTGAAGCTGAGTAATGAGGGAAGAAGTTTGACATGGCAGGCGGGTGGAGACGTGGAAAGCTAGATCTGGGAGATGAAGAGGATTTGAGGGCCGTGGAGGCTTCACTGGAAGGACCAAGCTTCTAGTGAAATCAGTGCTGTCAGGTTGACTGCACACAAATCGTGCAGTGTGTGTGGCAAAATGGCCACACAGCAGAACCCATTTTGAAGTCCTAACTCATAGCCAGGGTTTCTTTCAGAATGCCGACATAGGCTCAGAATAGGATTTATAACAATCCATCCTTTCTCTTTGTTGGGGTTTCCAACCTAGATCCATATGAAGTACTTACTAATAAAAACCATTAACAATCCTGAACAGACCCAACATTTAACTGGCATTTTCTGTATGAAATTTGTGCTCGAGAACAAGATAATTGACTTAAAAGAAATAAAAACTATTGATGTCTTAAAGTTTACCATGTTGTGTTAGGTCTCATTCATAGCTTTTCTATGGTATATGCATACCATGGGCCACAGGTTTGGCAACAGCTTGGTATATTTTGCTCACCTGCTGTACATGCCAGGATACTGGGTCTGCAAAAGGACGCAGACAAAAGTGTAAAAAAGAAAGAGATACCCTTTCTCCCTCTATAAAGTAAATGCTCAGCTAGGCTGAGCCTGTTTTCAAGAGGCACGGAAGGGCAGCTAGTGGACAACCTTCCTAAACTTACAATAAGCCACAGTCTCAGGCCGACAGACTCGGGGTATTAGTCCCATTTCACTGTTTCTCCTGAACTCACAGGTAGACATAGAATAACCTAAGGGAATACAATACCACTTTTTTTTTCATGAGAGAACAAGTTGGAATACCACAGAATGCTGTGTCATTAGTGGCAGGCAGATGAAGCAAGCTGTGGAGAGGTACAGCCTTGTGTAGTGAGTGACTCGGTGACAGAGAGCAGGCTCTGCTGAGCTTCCCACCTCATCTTCCTGTAATGCCATTCAATGAGAGGAGATTTAAAACCAAGCTGCATGCCTGTCTCAATGGATACGCACTCTGCCCTGAGGTTGGCTTCATTATGAGGTCCCATGGAACACGATGTTGCTTCTAATAGGGCCACCAAAGTTCTCTGTTAGAGAGCGTTAACATCTGACCTTCACACACTTGGGAAATACAACAGTTTGTAAGAAATCAACTCTGTCTGCAAATGTGCAGAGGGACTAAAGAACTCTGAAAATGCATTGGGTTCCAACCCCTTTATTGTGATGGATTCCCCCACTCTGCTCTTCCCTAGGAAGCCTGGGAGCAGGGTGCCATGCGTCCAAGGGATTCCAATGACCTTGTGACCTCGTTTAAATGCTAAACATGAGTCTTAGATCACTGCCCTCCACTCAGCAATCCTGGGAGACTCCGTTTCTCTAAAATATTTTATTACAATATTAAATAAACTAAATTAGCAATGCTTGTTCATGGTTTCTTATAAATTAATAAAAACAAAAACTATCTAAAATTTCAGTCTTCAATTTCAGTTCTTCTGTTTGTATGTCTTATAAAAAAAAGCTTATTGTAATATAATACTATTTTGGAAGCTGATTTTCCGAAAACACAATATCTAATTTTTACCTCCCTCAAGAGATGACTATACTATGGATTAGTTTATATTTCCTAGATTTTTCATAAATTGAATTTTACACTATATATAGTCTAGATGTGCCTTATTTTATTTTGCAAAATTATTTGAATTCATCTGTTATGATATACATGAATAGTTCATTCTTTGTTTTTTTGTTTTACCTCTTTTCCCATTATATAGCTATATAGCATTTTGTTATATATTCATCTATTGATAGACATTTGGTTCTGGGGAATACAGATATTTAAAATAAGGTTATTGTGTGACATGGCAGTTACCTTTCTCGTTGTTAGAACAAATGTAGCTGAAGGAAGGAGGTGCATGTTGGCTCACAATCCTCTGTGGTGGAGAAGGCACAGCAACAGGGGCTTGAAGCAGCTGGCCACAGTGTTGTTCACAGAGAGATGAATATTGGTAATATAGTTGTTATCTCTTTTTTAGTCAGTCTTGGATTACAGCCCATACGACAGTGCTGTCCCCATTCCAAATGGGTCTTCCCTCCTCCGCTAAACTTCTCTGGAAATGCTTTTGTAGACGTGCCCAGAGGTATGTCTTCTGAAAGATTCCACATCCATCATCAACCTACAGTAAAAATTAACCATCACATACAGCCATATATTTTAATTTCCCCTGGCTTAACACAAGTATAAGAAGTAAGTGAATTAAATGATACATGTATGTTAAACTTTCAAAGAGATTTCTATGTTGTTTTCCAAAGTGGTTTTACTACCATGCAGTCCAGCCAAGTATATGAAAAATGCAGTCGCTTCACATATTTGGTCTGGACAGCACTTTTCCACACCTTTTTTTTTCTAGTTGTATATATACCTATATACAACAAAAGAGTTCCTATTCCTCTTTTTCTAGTTATCCTGCTCTTCTGTCTTCTGTGATTAGTTTGCTACATGGACAAACATGAGCACTTGCTCGTGTGTGTGTGTGTGTGTGTGTGTTTGCATGCCTCTATATGTGGAGGCCAGAGGTCAACGTCAGGTAATTTTAGCACTTTGGACAGCATCTTCCTTGAGCCTGGAGCTCACTGATTTGCTGGAGTTGGTGGCCAGTGAGCCACCCGGACTCCTGTTTCTGCCTCCCTTGCACTAGGATTACAGGTGCAGAGCATCCCATCTGGTCTTTTTATGGTGTGGGGAATCTGAACTGGGTCCTCATGTTTGCACAGCAAGTGCTTTAAGTCATCCTCCCTTGTCCCTTTTCACCTTTAACTTGTACCTTGTCCTTTCTGAACTTTCACTTTCCTTTGCGTTTAACTGTCTATGTCTCTGGCTCCTGATTGCTGGTTGGTTCCTATACATTGTTTAGCTTGAGCGAGAAGTTGGAGATGTGAGAGGCCTTGCTGAGCACTTTGCCTATGATTTATCTGTACCAACGTCTCTGAGAGATGGTACAGGGATTAATTAGCTAATGTCTGTGGAGCATTTTGAAGTTGATAAATGCTGATTATTATTACACCGATATCTCATCCATTGTTCCAAATAGCCGGCAACCTGAGGTGAAGAGGACCAATTGAAAAGCTAGCCAAGATAACCATCATCTCCAATTTCAAAGTTGTCATCAACTTTTCCAGAACCTTCCGCCTTGCTATCCATCACTGTCCCTACCTTTGGGCCTTCCTTTCTGAGCTGACTAAGTAGGCGAAAAAGTCCAGCAAGGAGAGACACGGGAGCACAGCAGGCAAGTGAGGTCCTCAGGGAGTGTATATTCCCTGACTTGGGCAGGGCCATGTCAAGGAGCACAATGCCTCAGACCTATAGGTGTGGTAAACCCTTCCCCAGATGCAGCTCAGAGCTGTGATTGTACAGAACAGTGTGTATAGAAAGTATCTGCCATAGCTTTCTTCCCTCGGATGTTTAACGCCAAAAGACTGCTCCCCTATAGAAACGATGCCTACTGAGAGGAGCCAAACCTGCCTCCTTGTTCAGCTGTGTGTACTAGCCATAGCTCCTTGTTTATATTTACATAGTAATCAAGCCTGCCTCCCTATCCAGCTATATACAGTGAGCACACTGAGCTTCCCTGGTGCGGCAGCTTCTCTGCCAGACAGACCGGTCCACCTGATCCCAGCTTCTCCGTACGTTCATGTGTCTGTCCTTCTTTCATTCTCTCACCACTGCAGTTAGATTAAACCCCAGAGCATGCAAAGCATGGCACAAGGACCGCTAAACATACCCAGCACCCACTCTACTTCTCTCCTGTTGTCTTCACAAACTGTGCAGGGACACCATGCTCAGCATGTGACACATCCAAGGACTAGTGTACCTGGGTGTTCAGGGCTCTGAGCACCTCAGCTGGGAAGTGGCAGAGCTAGATTTTGATGCTACTTTTTTTTTTTACTCCAAAGATCATGAGCTTGTTCAACCACCTCTGCTAAAATAATAAGTGGGAAATGTGTATGGGGAAGACTGAGTTAGATGAGGGATAAAAAAAAGCCCCCCCACAAAAAATTATAAAGCAAAAATATTTATGTCTTTGTGGCAGAGAGACTTTTAAATTTAAAAAATAAAATGCATTCGGGGCTGGTGAAATGGCTCAGTGGGTAAAGGTCCTTGCTGCCGAGTCTAAAGCTGTGAGTTCAGTCCCTACATCCTACATTGTGTCAGGAGAGAACCAATTCCTTCAAGTTCTCTCTGGTCTCCACAGGTGTAGACACACACAGACACACACACAGACATACACAGACACACAGACACACACACAGACAGACACACACACACAGACACACACACACACGAAAAAAAAAGAAAGGAAGGAAATAAAGAAGGAAGGAAGGGAAAGGGAAAGAGAGAGAAATAGTTTTTTAAATGATTGAGCTTTGAAGGCCATTAGCACTAATTCAGACCCATCTTGTCATTGACCAGTCAGGAAAGGCAAACAGTCCTTGTTCCAGTCCAGTCATAGCTTGAATCTGCCACTGCTATCCTTACTTAATATAAGTAAGTAGTAATAGTAATCTAGTCAACACTGAGGTTTGCTTGCTGTGCAAGGCACTCTGTTACACCCTCCGTGAGTATTAGTAGCGATTCCTTCAATCTTTAAGACTGTGACTTGCTGTTAACAATAGCCACACTTTTTAAGGAATTAGCTTCAAAAGGTTTTGATAAAACTGTCACTTTCAAAGCAACAGTTAATGTGTATATTCTGTGTGTTTCATAGGTGACAAGGTCGGTGTTTTCCTAATGCTATTCCAGGACCAATAGGAACCACACTCAGGGGTACAAGATAAAGACTTGACTCAATGAGGTGTCAGCACGTTGCCAGCATACAAACCCGTAACAACTGTCTGTGGCTTTTTACAAAGTTCTATGGCTTACAGTTTAACCTAAACAGGGGTCCCAAGGCTTCCACTTGCAACAATGCTTTCCATTTTTCATTTTCCATTTCCAGTCAGTTGTACCACCCTTAACACCCTTTGTACTAGTTTGCAAACTTCTCCTGTGATGTGCCGTGGAAGTGAAAATGATTCTGTTCAGCAGGACACCGCTTCTGAATTACTGCAGAACAGAATCTCTTTGCATCTTCTGACCTTCTCTTTCTTTATTTTACATGCAATGAGTGCTTCAGAAACTGACAATTTCAGCATCCAAAGCAGAATGGAGGGTGGAGGTGGTCATTGCAACAGCCACTGCAGACTTGACATCATGTAAATAAAATGCAGACACGCCCCCAGAACTGTTGCATCGACATTGGGCTATGTGGGGGTGCCAGAAAGACTAGATTTCTGATAGACGTTGTCACCAGAACAATAGCACAGGCACTTCAGTCTAACAACAACTGCAAAAAAAAAAAAAAAATGCTTCTGGGGCTTCAATTCAGGGCTGCTGTGAAACAAGTTATGTTTTTCAAAGACCTATTCTTTTTTCTTCCATGGGTTGATGCGCACACATGTGGCATGCCTAGGTGGGAGGGGCTTATGCATGGGAGCGCACAGGCATGAGCCCAAGGACACTGGGTATCTTCTTCGATGTCCTCCCTTCTGTTTATTAGGCAGAGTGTCTTGCTAAACTCTGAGCATGCCTGCCTAATCCAGACAGCCAGCTTACCCCTGAGCTCCCTTGGCCCTGCCCTCTGATGCTGGCATTACCACAGGTGGCTTCCATAGCTACCCTACTCTGGTGTGGGCCCGGGTGATTATAACTCAAATCCCATGCTTGCCGTCTCTCTGCCACCCAAAATCCTGTTCTTTATTATGGCTTTTGGATTTTTTTCTTGCAAAGTCATGGGCATCCTGTTGTTCTGAAAAATGCATCCTGTATAGAGACACCAGATCTGCACACAGGGATGGCAGAAAATAGCGCCCTCAGAGGTTTTTTTTCACAGTATATTTTAAGGGAAGCACATAGGTAGCTTGAGTAAACCATACACTATGTAGAGCTTTGAAACGATTCAAACCTACACACGCTACTGGACACACTGCTGTGACACTGACCCCGTGGGGACAGTGGTCATCATGCCACCGTTGGTATTTACTGCCCAGGATCATTCTGCAAACTTCAGATTGTTTCTGAAGAATCATGATTTTTCATGTTCACATTTAAATGACTGATTGCGGTCAGCATTAATGGGTCAGAGCTGACTGGGTAAGTGAGATAGTCACACTGGGAGGATCATTTTGTAGCTTCTCCAGTCCTACTTAATGACCTGGAAAGGTAATTTACTAAGTTTAATGGAGAAGCTGGAAAATTTTATTTTGATCCCTTTCCCCAAACCACTACTTATTGCCTCCAGATATATAGCTTATTCACCTTGTGAAGACTTTCCCTTCTCAGTCTATTCTGATCTTTTGCAGATGGTCTTCCTCTGTTGTGGGGAAGTCGTACAAAATCAACAAGCTAAGGGTAGATATTTTTAGTACACATAAAATACATAAAGGGAAAGAAGATAAGCTTATAGTCATTCATTCACATCCTAGTATAGTTTTGCAACTAAGAAGTTGGTGATGCCTCTTAGAAAGCAAGTTTTTGTTTGGAACTGCTGGGAAGCAGTGTATTAAAAACTAAGAAGAGCTCTTCAAAGGCAGGGGTCTTTGGAAAAGAAAAGAGAAGTTATTTAACTTGTTGGTATAAGAGGTATTGTTGATTTATCTTATCATTTTCCCCAAGGAAAGACATTGTCTTCATGTATTCATTCCATTTCTAAAGAACACCTTTTCAGTATTGTTTTTTTTTTAAGTGGACCACTACAGTGTCTATTTATCATCTGTCAGCTGCTAAGCACATCACACTCTCTGTTGCACTTAATCACCCAAGTAGCATAGAGAGGCAGGAGCTATCCAGCAGGTAGCTCCATGGTGCATGCTCTCTGTTGCATTAAGCCTTCTACACATTTTAAATCATTTATCTTCACACCTCCTCTGCAATGGGTGCTACAAGTTGTCATTTCACAGATGCAGAAACTGAAATACAAAGGAATTAGATGACTGACAGCTAGCAAACTGTGGAGCAGGGTTGGTGCTCTGGCTTCCCAGCTGTGGCGGCAACACTGCTCACTTCCGGTGTTCACGTCTTTGTCAGGATGAACATGGAAGTAGTGGGAGTTAGGACCATTCATAAACCACAGAACTCTCCTCAGGCTGTACAGAGAAATTAGAAAAGTCAACTCCAGCACCAAGCTACACATTTTCTCTACTTGGGACCCTCATTACTGATGCACTGGCCATGGTGCTGGTGGGAAAAGCAATCATGTGCATGTGCTTCCCCTTCTGTGAGGATTTCACGGTGGCACTTACTGTGATGATGAGGCCAGGCTAGTGTAAGCCTGTCATCTCAGCCCTTAAGAGGCTGGGGCAGAAGGAACCAGCCTAGGTGAGATTTTTGTCTCAAGAAAAAAAGTGTGTGTATGTATGTGTGTATGTATATATATATACACATACATATATATGTACACACATATGGATACACAGGTGTATGCATATACACACGTATATATGTCTATATACATATGTCCATTTTTATATATAGACATATATTTGTCAATATACATAAATGTAATATTTAAATATATATTTTATGGATTGAAATAAATAAAATTAATTTAATGCCTATATATTCAGTAATGATTATATAGTATATATACATATATAGTAATGAATATAATAATATATATATATAAATGATTAGAATGAAAGGAATAAATAGGCAAGGTGGCTTAGCAGATGAAGGTGCTTGCCTCTAAGTCAGACAACCTAAATTTGATCTCCAGAACCCATATGGTAGAAGGAGAGAACTGACTCCTACAAATTGTCCTTCAACCTTCACATGCATGCTAAATAGCAAATGGGTAAAGTAAATAAACAAATAAATAAATGCTTTAAAATGTAAATGGGAAGAAATGAGCTATAATATGAGTTTGGCTCACTGTTAAATTAAGTTCACTTTTATTCTTAATAGAACTGAGTGATGGTTTAGGCAAAAGTTGTCTGCACTGAGGATCTAACTATAGTTGAAGACAGTCTTTATCCTAATCTGCAACCATGCTTTTTTATCCTGAAGGAACATACATAGCCCTTGTACATCCCTGAGATTCTGCATTCCCAAAGAGCTTAATCTGGGCCCTCAAGTTCAGAGTCAGAAGAGAGCACTTTCATAAACAGAAGAGCATGAAAGGATTCAAGGGAATAGGCACTGGCCTAAAAGGGTAGTAAACTCTACAGGTTTCCGCACTGGAAGGGCTGCAAAGCTCATCTGGTCCAATTAAGCAATTGATGCTTTCTGTCCCGTTCCTGGTTAGTCATCCTGGCCCTTGAGTTACAGGTTATAGGTATTCTTCATTGAGTGTGACTGAGCAGTCAATGGGAGAAGAGAAAATTTAAAGTGATGCCTCAATCACAAAAGAAATTCAAGAGCAAGACTTAAGAGACTGATGTCTCACACCCAGAGTAAATACATGCCTCTGAAGGATATTTTTCAGTTCCTTTGGATATTTGTTCAAATTTTTTTATAACAAATGTGTTCTACCAGAGCATAATATGAGAGCACTGACTCCCCCAAGTATTTGCCTCCCACTGTGAAAACAAGATTCAGTCCTGGCTGACAATGAGAGCCAATGGCTCTTGGGACACCACATATTTTCAATGATCAAGAATTGCTAGGATCACGCTGGAGTTATTTCTTCCCATTTCAACAATTGAGGCAGGAACTCATTTCGTTTGGCCCTCTGATTGAGGGGATGCCAATGTCTCTTTTCCACTCACCCTGTCCTCCAACTATTTCACAGTTATCTGCTTTCTGTTTCAGGTGCCAGGAGAGAGTGAGAAACAGTGGAAACCGGCCCTCGTTGTTCTGACTGAGAAAGACCTTTTAATCTATGACAGCATGCCACGGAGGAAGGAGGCCTGGTTCAGTCCAGTGCATTCATATCCACTTCTTGCCACCAGGTAGCCTTGGCTGCGGGTTTGGGTGTTGGGAGTTTGATATTATCTTAATAAATTCTAGTGTGTCTAACAGTATGACAGGGGCTGAAACGCCTCAAGAAAATAGGTGCACATAGTTAACCAGGTAAGTTACTACCTGTTGTTAAACACAAGACAGCATGGAGATAAGCAACAAAATAATCACCTGTCATTAAGAAACCAGGACATTTGTGTGATATCCCAGACTGGACATGAACATGGAAATGAACTAGATTTGTGTGTTTCCAGTCTCGGTGGCTAAGGGTAATCATCAATCCTGGGCCTTTACTTGGCAGTACAGCAAATTGCCTGTGCAGATGCCCTTTCTGTTTCTGAGAGTTTCTCAGAGTAAGTTCCTCCTATTTTGTGTGAAGTTCCTGTGGAAGAGGGAACACCTCATTCTGTCTGCTTCTTGGAATGTTCTCTGTGTACTAGCTACTCATGTGAACTGCAGCTTTTCTTACACTACCTCACTCGGCTCTGACTGGTACACAAAAAGCTGTACCTATAAAGGATGTAATTAAATGCTGAGAGATGTTCACATCCACAGAACCATCACCATAAGCAATGCGATACTGCATATTCTCCACCTCCAGGAAGTTTCTCCTGACCTCTATGTCACATGATGGAAACTTTGTACCCATTGGCCAACACTAAACAGTTTCTCCCTCCCCTCAACTCCTGACAACAATCATGAAGCTCTATTACTGTGAGTTTGACATCTTAGAGTCTTCATATAAGTTGAATCATGTAACATTGGCTCTTCTGCTTCTGACTTATTTTACTTAGCTGAATTTTTTAAGCTGAATAACATTCAATTACACACAAACGTACGCACACACACCCCATAGCACATTATCTTTTTCTTATAGGAGACTTCATATTTACTGATTTCAAGTACATAATTATGTCAGTGGAAACCAAAAGCAAATGATACTGACACAATAATATGCATACTAATGGAAGCCAATGGAAAGTTCAGAAATAGGTGCACCCATTTATAGTCAATTGATCTTTAACAAGGACGTCAAAAGCAAAAGACATATGGGGAAATCACAGTCACTTCAACAAATGGTGCTGGGAAAACTAAATATCCATATGCAAAAGAATAAAATTGGTTTCTTATCTCAAACTACATGGAAAAATCAACACAATTATAGATTTAAAATGTATTTTAACATAAAATCTGAAATCAAGAAATTCCTAGAAGAGTACCTTCTTGACATTGGACTTAACAACTTATTAGATATGACACAAAAGTGCAAACAACAAAAAGCAAAAAGATAAACAGAATTACAGCAAACAATAGAACTGCGTGGCAAAAAAAAAAAATGAAGCCCACAGAATGTAGTGAAAGATTTGAAAACCACACATCTGATTCAGAATCAGAATATCAAGGAGGTCCTACATCTTAGTAACAACAACAATGCACACACACACACACACCTTGGTTAGAATACATACTACGGACCCAAAGAGACAGTTCTCAGAATAAATACAAATAAACAATAGGTAGATCTGTGTAAAAACAGCTCATCACTAATCCTTGGGGAAATGCAAATCATAGAAATGTTTTATTCTCTCACATCCTTTGGATGACTATTATTAAAAAGTACCAAAAATGCTATTTTTTATTATTTTATTGATTTGGGGGGCATCTCACATCATGCACCCTTCTTGTGCTCACCTTGCAGTCCTCCCATGTCCAAACCTCTTCCCGCGTGACTCCTCCCCTAAAAAAAAAAAGAAGAAGAAGAAAAAGGAAAAGAAAAAGAGAATTTAAAAACCAAGTCAATTTTATGTTGTCCATATACTCTGCCTAGAGCATGGCCAAACTCCTAGTGGCCAGTCCCGCAAGGGAAGGTTATCTTTCTCCATCTGCACCTCTGCCAGAAGCCATCAACTGCAAAATCCCCAGCTATAGTGAGGAGTGGGGCCAGCTCATCTCACCCACACCACCACCAGCATCACCTGGAGGCTTGTGAGGTGCGGAGCCAGTTCAGCAAGGCCCACCGACATCAATGTGGCCTCAGGTGGCAGCCCAGACCACACACATGGACCATGGATAGCATGGCCTTTGGTGGTAACAGAGGAGACATCAACTTGGACCAACAAGTAGGTTGGTCCACCAACCTACTTATGGCCCTTAGTAGCTGCACAGAAGCACAGGCTTCAATATGGCCTCAGGTAGCTATACATGCTACTCACAGCAGCATGCCTACTCCATACATACCAACACCACTATCACCACCACCCCCATCCCACAGTAAAGCCTGAGGACATCACCAAGGCATCATTTAGCGACACAGACCACATACATCCACATGAATCTTAGGCTTCACCATGGCCTGGGGCAGCAGAAAGGACCAGTCACCAGCATGGCCTCCTGTGGCATCATGGACCACAGTGGTCCTTCAAGGAAGGCCAATCCATTAAGTGAAACTGCCCTCATTTCAAGCCTCCATCATTGCCCAGAGCCAGGGACATCTCAAAGCCACCGGAGGCCAACTCAGGTGGTAGAATGCAGTTAGCCTGTTCACTATTCTGGTGTGCTCTCATCACACAAGAGAGAGCACTGGAAAGCCCTGGGGAGCCCTGGGGAGCACTGAAAGTCTTGGGATTAGTTACAGACATAATCCGGGTGAATACTCTTACCTTTGGCAAAAAAGACACAAAGGTCGAAGGGTGACTGTTGACGTCAAATGTGGTTCAAACTCCATGATGAAGAAAAGGGAAACAAATAGGTAAAAATACTTCTATGAGGATACAAAGACTTGAGTTTCGGGAAGACACAGTTGTTTCTCAGAGGTTGCTTTCCAGTCTTCCATAATGTGACCAACCATAGCAATAATGTGACTTGGTGAAGTTGGAAGGCCTAGAGAGGCTTCACTTAGGCCTGGTTCCCCAGAGGTGCAAGAGGGAACAATGACTGAGGAGAAAGGAAATATTAAATGAGTGCTTTAATGGGGACCAGGAAAGAAGGCGGGTATGAGCCAGGAGCCACCAAAGGTGGATGGGATCTGGTTTCTGAGCCTCTCCCTGACCCCACAGAGAACTCTTTGCTCTCTGCAAGCCCGTTAGGCTTGCTTCAGCAAATTGAATGTAAATAAAACTAAAAGTGTACCTCCTGTTTTACTGAATACACATGACTGAATACTCAATCACCGTGTGTAGCTAGTGGCTACCATGATAGACAGCACATGTCCAGGATGTTCCCCCAACTACCAACAACTCTATAGGCCAGCACTTCCTATAGCAATTGTGCAGTAAAGCACACAATACCTGACTTCTAGTAGCTCAGCTTCTGACTTTTTGATGTTGTGATGATGCAGCAATGCTGTGCCTCAGTAGAAACAATGGGTGCCCTACATTGTCCTGTTGCTAAATTATGGTGTTAAGTAGGATATGTATGTTCAGTGAGTTGTGGACTTGATGTTTAAGGGGAACGGTGGGCTTATCACTATTTAATCCCATTGTGAGTTAAGGAGTACCAGTACACGACACCTCCAGAGTCTGCTCCACTCCCACTTAGTTAGCTGGCTGGCCCCTACCCCAAGAGGTCCTTCAGCAGCTAAAGATGCTGGGTAGCTATCGTCCTTGGGGTCTTAATGCTGGCTGCATAAGCAGGCTCAGCACTTCCAGGCTCAGGGCCATTGCTAAAGAAACTGACAGGTGATAGATGACCCTTAAAAGCAAAGTCTCCAGAAGGAGACGTGGCAGCTCCCAAATAGAGAATGGGGTCTGAGAAGCTTCCAGTGCAAGGATGCCAAAAATATGTGATGCAGGCTCACAGGTGACAGGCAAGCCAAGGATGGCCTGTGGGCAACACACATAAAGAATTCTAAAGCCATAAATGTTTATCTGATGTGATAATGAGAAAGGAAAATCCCTTCAAGTGCACACATGTAGCTGGTTAGAACATAACACAATATAAAGATACTGTAACTGAAAGGAGAGCCGGTGGCAGTACATGCGTCCTCCATTCACCATCATCCTTCCAAATAACACTGACTAGCCACTGAGCTGCAAAATGAAATTCATTCTGTATGTGTACAAGACCTACCAACATGCAAGGATAGAGTCAGGACGGCGGGTATAGGTCTGAACTCCATCTGGCAGTTAGGATGTTCAGCACATTCAGGTGGCTCAGCTGGCCCTTCTCACTTCATCACCTCTAGCTAGCATGCAGTTCACTGTGTGCTCCTGAGTGGCGGTCTAGAAATGTAAGGGCAACAAATTGCCATCATAGTCTCTCTTTTTCCAGAACAGGGGCCACCTCCAGGCTAACCAACCATCTGTCTCTCAGAGCCCTGGTTTGTTAAATGCACTCAGAGGGATATCTTTGATATAAAGCCCATGAACAATAGGCTTAGAAAAATAGGGTTTTAAGAAACGTTTGCCTTGGATACCAGTCATTGTAGGTCATTTTTTTCCTGTACGGCAACTCTCTGGAAACTCCATATGAAGACTTTCATAAACTAGACAATAAAAACAAAGCCCATTCCCCATGCTATTGACTCGGGACATTGTGCATCTATGCCTATATATGCAGGGCTTCCAAATGAGCTATGGAAGTCGGGGCTCCCTCCAGCTGTAACTAGAGCTGTTCTCAGTATTGCACACAATCAGGTTCTCTAAGATGTTGCAGGAAGATGCTGAGCTGAGGCTTTCAGCTTCTCAGCAAAATCATTTCTAGAAGTAGTGGGTGTGGGAGCTAAAGAAAAATAGGGTCCTTCCTACCCTAGCATGGAAATGTAGACTTCTTCCCTAACCTCTTATCCACAAAGCGCATCTTTTGTTTACCTCCTGCATCAGATATTTCTTTTTTTTTATTGTGACCAAATAGCAAATAAAAATGGTTTATTTTAGCTGACAGTTTGAGAGCACACAGTCTGTCATGAGGGTAGAGCACAATGACAAGAGCATGAGGTAGTTGATCTCAAATGTCCTTAATTAGGAAGTCACATGACAACTTACTCCTGCACTTTCTGTCACTCATCTAATAGTGAAAGAAAATGGTGGTGCCTTGGGTCCCGCTGCAAAGTGAGCACAGACTTGTGGGTAGTATTAGCTCAGTTTCTGTTGCAATCTTCCTCGGATCTCTATTAATTGTTGTGTATCATCTCATCCCACCAATACTCATTCCAGGTCACAAATTCTATAAGTTTACAAATGTCAGCTTTGTCACTTTAGGCAAATTTCATGTCTTTTTGCCTCATATTACTCATCTATAATTTGTGAGACACTATCTGACCCCTACCCAATTGGGTTGTAATGATAATTGTTACATCAATGTAACCTTCTTAGAGTAGGATTGACACATGGTAAGTGCTTAAATATTATTTTAACCCTTTCCTTACTCAGTGTTCACAAATATGTTGCCACCTTTTTAAAACACTGCAAAATTGAGACCAACTAAACTTTGCAGGTGGCCATCATTGCATCATCCACAACATCTTTTGTTTATTTTTTAATAATGTATTTCTTTTTATTTTATGTGTTTTGCCTGCATGTATGTCTGTGCGAGAGTGTCAGATCTTGGAGTTACAGACAGTTATGAGCTATCATGTGAGTGCTAGGTATTGAACCTGGGTCCTTTAGGAAGAGCAGTCAGTGTTCTTAACCTCTGAGCCATATCTACAGCCCCCCCCAAGATATCTTTAAAAGGCAAATTATCAAAGCATAAAAAGTAAACATAAACAAAAATGTTAAACAAATTTTTCTTATCCTCTCATATGCAGGGGAGGAAATTGAGGGTGGGGAGGTGGACAGTCAGAGTAGAAGAAGAGAATGAGGCAGAGTAACGGGGTGTGTGATAATGAGCAATTCTAGAAGATATGTATGTCATGATTGAAGGAAGCCCATTATTTTGCATGCTAAATTGAAATGAATGGTTACTGAAAATCCCCTTTATATACTCACTTATAAGTGGATATTAGACATATAATATAAGATAAACATACTAAAATCTGTACTCCTAAAGAAGCTAAGCAAGAAGGAGGACCCTGGGTAAGATGATCAATCCTCACTCAGAAAGGCAAACAGGATAGACATTGGAAGACAGAGAAAAGGGAACAGGACAGGAGCCTACCACAGAAGGCCTTTGAAAGACTCTACCCAGCAGTGTGTTGAAGCAGATGCTGAGACTCATAGCCAAACTTTGGGCAGAGTGTAGGGAATCTTATGAAAGAAGGGGGAGAGAGAAAGACCTGGAGCTCCACAAGGAGATCAACAGAACAAAATAATCTGTGCCCGGGGGTATTTTCAGACACAGATACTCCAACCGAGGATGATGCATGGAGATGACCTAGAACCCCTGCTCAGATGTAGCCCATGGCAGCTCATTCTCCAAGTGGATTCCCTAGTAAGGGGATCAGAGACTCACTCTGATATGAATGCATTGGCCAGCCAGGTCTTTGATCACCTCCTTCTGGGTGGTGCAGCCTTGCCAGGCAACAGAAGAAGTCAATGCAGCCAGTCCTGATGAGACCTGATAGGCTAGGGTCAGATAGAAGGGGAGAAGGACTGCCCTTATCAGTGGACTAGGAGAGGGGCATAGGGGAAGAGGAGGCAGGGTGGCGGGACTGGGAGGGGACAGCCAGGATACAAAGTGAATAAATTGTAATAAATAATAAATTTTTAAAAAAATAAAAATACTTTCATAAACCAGTTATATTTGCTGGCAGATAGAAGTAAATGGCTTGACAGACCTGAGTTAACATGCATAGTCAAGCTTCATGTAAAGTGTCCATGAAGTAGTTACTTCTCTCTGCTCTCACTTCCTTGTGTGAAAAAAAAAGACACGGGCCACTAATGTCTACCACAGTATGAAAGTTACAATATAATTAATGTATTAGTCAGTCAAAACAAAACGCAAGTTGAGGGACTGTTATATGAAATACATTTTGGGTTTTTCTTAGAATTTGTGACATTTATGTATAGGTAATGAGATATTTGGGGGAGGGAGCCCTAACACAGATGAGAAATTCATTATGTTATATGTACATCTTATCCACATAGCCTAAATGGAGTTCCATATAATAAGTTTATGCAAGAAACAATTTAATGATCACAATATGAAATTTTCTCATGTCAGTGCTCATAAAGTTAAATCTGGATATGGAGTGTTCAGCCCACAGTTGGTCTGGAGAAAAATAAAGAGTAGAAATTCATTCTCCTCCAGTTCTAGAAGCTGGAAGTCCAGGTTGAGGATGTGGGGATAGTCATTTCTGACGATGTTCCTCTTGATGGTTTAGGACAGATACCTTCTTCCAGGGTCCTCATATGGCCTCCTTTTTTGAACATGTCTAGAGACAGTGCCAGTTCCTCACTGTGTCTTCTTAGGAGGCCACTAATCATGTGGGATTGGGGCCCCATTCTCTATGACCACATTTACCACATTAGCTCCTACAGTGGTGAAGACTTTCACATATGAGTCAAGGATGGTGTACAATCATTCACTTATTCACGTCTTTGCTCAGCGCAGTGACCTGAACAGCCTTATTTAGCACACTGTCTGGTACAAGCCACCTGTAAGGCTCCGCCCTTCCCCTTAGCAGTGCTAGGGAGCCTTGCTTAGATAATCACAGGTGCCGCCTTCCTTTACACACAGAGGGACTAGCTGGCACGTCATCCAATATGAAAGGGTTGCTTCTAAATTGAGTTGCTTCTTCACACACTTCATAGCTGATTTAATTGGTTAGGTTTCTTTCTCTCTTTTTTTTTAAGGCCCAGACATATGTGATTTATATATTTTTTGAGGATGAAAATTTGATTGTTTTTCACAGTAGTGGTCCCAGACATGCTTGCAACATGTTCTTGTTGTCCGTCACCACACACAGAAGTTTACAAGCACCTCTCCTACTGACAGTCTGCCGTGGCATCTCTGGGCTCTGGGGATTCCAGTTTACAAGGCACCTCCGATTCACAGCAACACACTCAGGACTTTTGCAAACATGTAATTTTGCCTATTCTCTCCCCTCTACTTTTTATGAGTCCCTGGGAAAACATATTTTGCTTAGCTAAAGTTTGTTTGAGGTTGCTGAATGTCTTTCAAAAGGTCCGCTTACCCACATGGAGTAAGAGCGTTGGGGTTTATTATTATTATTTCCATAATTGGTAAGTCACACAGGTCTACAGAGACTGAGGATTAAGGTCAATTTTTTTCCTGGATTTCTAGAGAAAGTTTAATGAAGAAATTCTGCTCACCCAGCCCCAGTGGTTGATGGAAGTGTGAAAACACAAAGCTTGCAAAGAAAAGGAGGCTGCTACAAGTGCCTCATGCTGACCTGTGGGCCTGACAGAAGGGAGTAGGGCAGGCAGCAGAAGAAACCATGAGTGTGCACTTCTCTATTTTCATGCCACCTGGCAGCCAGGGACATGGAACTTTGCTACCAAGCATGCTGGCTCCTTAAGAATGAACTTGATTTCTAAATGCTAAAAGTACTTTCAGCCTCGGGCCAACCTTAAAAATTTTACACACTCTTGCACCTGGAAAATATGACCAATTGCATTTGTTAAATGTTAAATTAGAAACAGACTATGGTGTCCCCACACAGCCTGGAAGGTATTCGCACTCTTGGGGGGCGTGGGCCTATTCCGTGGCCTCCTCTAGAATGGCATGAGAGAATTAAAGGCTCTAGAATGTCGGTTTGTACCCATTCAAACCGTCAAGTGTGAGGTGTGCCTCTTCCCCACTGCTATCCCATCTGGGCCCGGCACTCTCTTTTGTTGCTGGACCCCTGCCCTCCTGCCTACTATACCATGAGCTCCTTGGGGCAAATTGGGATTTCACTGTTCAGCTCGGGTTAGCCTCCAACTCATGATCCCAGACTTGAAAGTGCTGGTCATCTTTGGCATTAGACAAACCAGGAACTGAATGAATCTGGAGGCTAAACTTATAATATGATCTTGGGGAAATTTATCATCCTGCCTCAACATCCAAGTTTCTTAATGTGCTGCTGCCATCTCTTTCTATAGTGAGGAAGCCACCCATCAGCCAACCAACCACCTGCAGTATTGGCATGCCGCATTCAGAGCTAGCATTGTGATATGAGCCTCCCATTTCTTCCCACAATTCCTCTATAGAACTTCTGCTTCCCATGCTTAATGCTAATGCTAATTGAGATTATACATGTAAATGTAAAGCATAAGAATGAGACATGCCAGCTGGGTGGTAATGGCACTCACCTTTAATCACAGCAGAGTTGAGTAGATCTCTGAGATTGAGGCCAGCTGGGCCAACAGAGAGAGTTCCAGGATAGTCAAGGCTACACAGAGAAACCTTGTCTCAAAAAAAAAACCAAAGAAAGGAGGGAAAATAATGAGACATGCCAAATGAGCATTTACTGAGCAGTAAACATTAGCAATTGTTAGGATCTGAAAATGTAACTCAAATGAGAGTGAGGATGGCTGAAAAGTAGCTTAACCCACATCATTTTAAAGAAAACACAATATCAAAGATACCTGGTGGCTTAGTTCCCTTGAGATATGAGGGTTAAGAAGAGTTGTTTGCTGGTCTGTAGAGGGAAGGAAATATGGAAGAAATGGGAGACTCATATCAAAATGCTAGCTCTGAATTTGGCATGCCAAAATACTGGAGGTAGGTGGCCAATGGGTGTTGTCCTCTGAGGCCATGCATGTTCAGAAACGAACACTGAAGAAAGAGATGACAGTAGCAGAATGTTTTTTCTTATGGTTCAGACTTTATTGGTGCAACCAGAAATAGCAAAGGCAACGTAACTATTATTCCGGGGGTGTCATCCACAGATGTGAACTCAACCTTTCGAAAGCTTTTTTTTTTTTTTTTGAGTAGCAATTTTTTTTAAAAAAAACAAAATGTGGGAAAGAGAAAGCTAGTCATTGTAGTCATTGGAAGAGCTACTTGCTCAGGTGATCATACGTGGCTCATTTCCCCCAGGAACAGACCTGATTTTGATTGGCATTGCCTTACATGGAGATGTTATCAAAGATTTCTTTGGAAAGTGTATTCTCTGCACACTGTGGCACATGTTGAAATCATGCAAACAAAGATAGGACAAAAAAATATTAAAAGATGACCAGAAGTTACATAGAATGTCTTGAAAATGTAGTTCTAATAGTGGTAAATAGTAAACAGAGCAATTAGCTTCAGTGGACAGTTTCCTGCGGCTTTTAACTATAATGAAATGAGACTATCTATTAGGTTATAATTCTTGTTTAGCTATTTGAAGAATGTCAAATGAATGAAAGAAATCCATGGATGACCTGAAGTCCCTTTACTTTTTCCTTTAAATTTCCTTCTCTGTCTCTATCTGATGTTCTGGAGTTTGCCCCCCCCTTTTCTAGCGTGATAAAAAGAATATGCATTCTGTGGGCTTATAGAACCAGATTGAACTTTCAGACTGTAAATATGGGTTCTTGGGCATCTAGCTGATTGCACATAGACTTTTTTTAACTAGGTGAAGTCCAAAATACCATGTTCAAAAATGTGTGTAGGAACAGATGCATTGGTATAAGCTTTCATGTGTGAATATCACGCTTTCACTCTGCATACTGCCTCTGAAAGTTGGGCGTGAAAGGACATGGGCAAGTGAGTCAAAGAATGGAGGACATCTAGTCATCTTTACTTGATTAAAACCAGGAATCAGTCAAAAGCTGGCTCCACGTTGCCACCCTGTTCATTCTCCTGTGTTATGCTCATCTCTATGGCTCTCGAGATACAGTGTCTCAAAGATACTGAGGTCTCAACATCTCAAGATCTCTCAATACTGCAAATGTTCTGGAAGATGCAGTCTTGGGTGACTTTCTCCACCATAATCAGATGAAAGAAATTTTAAAAGTAATGAAGCAACTAATCAGCTTTTTCTGGCTGGGAGGAAGGAAGATCCTATATCATGCCTCTCACCCAACTGTTTGATACTCGTTAGTGTTTATATGTTTCTGAGTTGTCTGTGGACTACTGGGCCCCGTTGCGGTGAACAATTGGGGTCAACAGAAATTTTAAAAGATCCAGCCAGTGGCTTGTTCTTCTGTTCCTTTCCTTCCCTCCTCTCTCCTTCTCACTCCTTCCTCCATCTTCCTCCACTCTCCCTCCTTCTTCCAACTTCTTCCTTTCCCCCTTTCCCCGCCCCCTCTCTCCTGGGTTTGCATTGTGGCATCTGTTGGGAGATGCTAATTACAGCAATTAAGTAAAATGAGTATGTAATATTGCTTAGCAACACAGTTACCTAATATGTAATTTTCCTAATTTGGCTGAATCTGTGTGCTGCAACTGTTGTTGCGTTAATTAAGGATATTAATAATAATATTTGTACATGGAACATTTTATGGAACATTCTCTAATACCTATCTGAAATTAAAATAGTATATAAGTATCGCTTGTGAGACAGTCTTTTGCTTCCTTGTTTATTTGTTTTTCTCAAAAAGCAGTCAGACTAGGAGCCATATCTGAAGAACTAGAAGTACATGTGTAGCCTAGAATGTCTCTTATTGGCTGAGGGAGGAGCACTTGTCATGGTCTCCTGCAAGAGCAAGTATTCTGAAGCAAATTCCCCTAAATATGGAATACAAGGTTGGACCTGAAAGTGGTCTTATCTAGTCTAAAATGTCATGTAAGCTACACTTTGGGCAAGTGAAGTACCGCGTGTGTATGTGGTGTGTGTGTGTGTGTGTGTGTGTGTGTGCTGTGTTTGTGTCTTAATACATATGCATACAGGTGCACAAGAATATGTGTGTAGTTGATTGTGAAAGGCAAAGGTGGACACCCACTGTCTCCTTGATTGCACTACACTGTGTTTTTTGAGACAGTGTCTCCTACTGAGCCTGGATCTCAGCAGTACAGCTAGAGTGGCTGGCCAGCCAGCTGCAGGGCTTCTGTCTCCACCTCTCCAGTGGTGAGACTACAGACATGCAACATAGCGCTTGCTTTCTCCATGGGGCCCAGAGCCTCCAACTCAGGTCCTGCTGATTGCACAGCAACTGTTTTATTCACTAGTGACTAATTAATTGCCCCAGTCCTGGGGTATATGACATAATTTTAAGATATCTGTTTAAATCTCTTAGGGTCCCTTTTTCTATATATTTCTGTGTAGAGCAATGAGTGGAAAATCTTAATAACTTTCACATTTCTGGAAAAAAACAACACATTAACTTCTACCCCCCATGCCAATCGAAATGATAATTTTAATTCCCTAAGCCAGCAGGTTACTACTAAAAAACACCAGTTGCTGAGGAAAAGACAGGAGTTTCTGTCAGACATCCTCGGGAACTAATTTATTCTCATTTACCTTTAAGTCCACATTTCCTGTTTAGTAAATGCAAAGCCAACTGCTTCAGACTGCTGTTTGCTGATTTCTGCTCTGAGTTGCTGAGTGGCTGGGGCCAGGGGAAGTGGTGTATAGCTGTTGCCTTAAGCCACAACTTATAAGGGTGGCTTCTTGATAATCTGGATCTTTGTTTAGTCATTCAGATAGTAAATATTTACTGAAGTCTACTCTCAGCTGGAACTGTTCTGGGTGCTAAGGATTCAGCAGGAAATGGCCACATCAACAGTCCTCTCCTGCTCTAACTTACATTATAATGGTAATGATGGCATCCTAGTTAGGGTTATGATTGCTGTGATGAAACACCATGACCAAAGACACTGAGGGAGGAAAGGGCTTATTTCACTTCCACTTCCACAGCACTGTTCAACTTTGAAGAGACTCAGGACAGGAGCTCAAATAGGGCAGGACCCTAGAGGCGGGAACTGGTAAAGAGACCATGGAGGGATGCAACTTAATGCCTTGCTCCTCACTGCCTGCTCAGCCTGCTTTCTGAGAGAGTCCACATCCACCAGCCCAGGAGTAGCACCACTCTCAATGGGCTGAGATCTCCCCAATCAGTCACTAATTAAGAAAATCTCCCCACAGCTAGATCTTATGGAGGCATTTTCTTAATTAAGGTTTCCTCCTTTCAGATAACTCTAACTTGGGTCAAGTTGACATAAAACTAGCCAGCACAGACAGCCACTAGAATATATTCTGTGCTAACAAAGACTACATGCAGCATTCACATTTCACCTTATTTAATCCTCACATGAAGTATGGAGATTATTATCATTGCTGTGGAGTTGAGGGAATGAAGCTGAGATGAGTTTTAAAAACCAGCCAGCTACTAAGCAGCAGATCAGTGGTTTAAATCCATGTGACCAAATCTCTCCACTCAGCTTCTTCCTTCCTATAGTTTCAGTCTCTTACCCTTCCCCTACAGTGTTACATTGTTCTTTTCAGTTTGTGTTGTTGTTGCTTGGTTGATTGGTTGGTTGGCTTATTATTCATATTCTAACTAATAAAATGTAAAATACTGCAGGAGGTTGTGCAGGAGGCTTCCAACCATGGGAATACACATCCGCAGTTTATAAAACAAGGAACAAAATCATCTCTGGGTTGCTCAGTCTCAGATGAGTCTTGGAAATTGTGTGTGAATGGCAGCTGAACGCCTGTCTTAGGATGCCAGTGTGTTTTCCTTCCTGGAAAGGAAGAAAAGAAAAGTTACCTTTTTAGGAGAAAGCATTTCCTTGGTTGCTATAGCTTAGTTCCTGTTACAAATAAGAGACAGATGGTCATATTTTTAAGGGCACACAAATAACCTAAAATGTAAAATAATTGAAAGACAAATAATAACTATTTCTGGCTCCCCCTGAGACTGCAGAACAGGAAAAAGCATCTTTGGGAAGAATCTTGGGAGCTGTATAAAAATGCTATTCCTGGCAGAATGGGGAAAAAAATCAGGCAGATATCAGCCCTACCTTCTCAGTGTCCAAATAATGGCTTTATGTTCACTGTCATTTACTTGGCTCTCAAGTCCCCAATCTTAGCTAAGGATGGTCTACAAATAAGGACCCCATTGGGAAACTCTTTACTGGGTGAAAATTTTCAAAACATTTCAAAATAGACCAATTGTGTACATGCATAGTTTTCATTGCAAAATTCAACTTGAATTTGAAAAAAATTTTGAAAAGCATGCGTCCATGCGGGTATCCAACCCACATTTGTCATGTATCAGGAAGAGTGTTGAGATCATTAAATCACTGAGGCATCAGAGCAGGCTCCTTCTCTGGTGAGTGAGTCTAAGAGATGGTGATCATGAAACAGTAAATAGCTGTAATAATGGCTTGGTAATAATACCCAAGGAACAAGAGGAGGTCTTATCTCAAGAGGAGGTAGTAAGCTTAGCTGTGAGCTCCGCTGTCAAGACAACTTTGAGGGCTGGCGAAATGGCTCAGTGGGCAAGAGCACGTGTTATGGAAGCAGGAGGACTGAGTTCAGATTGTCAGCACCCTGTAGAAGGAGAGGCATGGCCTCTTAACACACCTGTGCTCCCAGAACTGTCATGCACACAGACAAGACACTCTCCAGAGCTTGCTAGGCAGCCAGTCTAGCTGAATGAACTCCAGATTCCCAGAGATCCAATCTCAAGGGAATAACGCATAGAGTAATAGGGGAAGACACTGTGCCATTCTCTGGCTTTTGTGGGTATACACACAAATACACACACACACACATACACACGCATCAGACAACTTTGTTTCCCCAAAATATGTTTGTCCAGCAGCTGTCATCATTGACACGTGAGCAGCAGGGCTTTCCAAGTGAGCGACTTCTAGCCACTACAGCTTTGCTGGGAGCTTTCCTACCTCATCCGAGTTACCACAGGGAAATCATACATTCCCAGTGTGTCTCCTAGATGAGCTAAAATCCAGAGAGAGCATCCATGAAATCATAGACTTGGGTGCTTGGGGCTGCTGCAGTTCTGGTGTGATCCAATCAGTGTAACGACCACAGGGCTGTCACCTGCTTGATTGCAGTCATGCAGTTTCACTTCACACAGTGTTGTTGACAGCTTTGATTGAGCACCCAGTACTGAGAGCCTTCCATGGTCTTGCTGTGTGCTCCTTTTGGGCAAGAACTGGAATTGCTTTGAGGTAGGATGCTCTTTGAGAAACGTCACTTCCAGCCTCGCTTTGCAAGCTTCCTCACATTCAAGTTCAAGTCAGCATCACTGACAGAGTTGTGCTTTCTTTATCTGTCCATCCCACAGACATCTAAAGAGCAAGTGGCAATGTCTTTGGCATTATTAGAAAGCCTTTCCTCATCTGGAAATTCTTTGGACATCATTTGATTCCATTTAAATTTCTCTCCTTTGGGTGGACACAGCCCCCTTTGGAGATCCTGGTGTTTCTCAACTTAGAACCAAATAGTAAAACTGTCAAGGACACATGACCCTTCTCTACATAAGTCCCACCTCAGGATATGTTGAATTTGGATTAGTTGTAAGACACTGAACAGGATGCCCCAAGGAGACAGAATGATTCTTCACAACTCACCCCGCCCTAGCTCATACTCTCCATTACTCATCTATTGGAGAAATGTATTTCCTGAGAATAGAGGCTGGACCTGAAATAAAGAGACTATGTGGATCAGGATGAGTAAAGGCCTCTTCTCTCCAACTGTAGCTCATCAAGGCTTGAAACTTGAGTTGGCTATGTGTAAAGTAGACATTGAAGTGCTATAGACTGGGTAGCTTAGGAATTCATTTCTTTCTCTATTGAAAGCTAAGATGTTCAAGAGCAGCTTGTTGGGTTCCTTGTGAAAGCTGTCTTCCTAGCTTGCAGATGACTGCCTATATCTCTTCTCTCATTGAGCACAGCATACAGAGACATCTAAAGACACTACATTGTTGGATGAAATTCCCACCGTTACCACCACAGCTAACATCTTTATAGGAGTTATGTCCAAATACAGTCATATTAAGGGTTAGGCTTCAGTATATGAATTTGAGGAGGACGTCTGGCCAATAACCTTTCCAGGCTGTATTCATATTGATTATATATGTTACCTAGTGATTAACGAAATCTTTATTGATTGATGGGATGGATAAATTAGCAAGTTTTGTTTGGTGCTCATTTGGAAGGATGAGAGAAGGGACTTGAACAGAGCAGAAAGTTCCTCTGTGGTCCCTCAGAAGATGCTTGAATCCAAAAGACTACTATTAGTTTGCCCTACAGGGTCCAGCTTCTTGCCTGTGTCTTTGCTGAGGCCCAGCTGGTTAGTGTAAGACACTTAATGAATCCATACATATAGTTTCACCTTGTGTGAATAGCTAACTGTTGCATAACCATAGCTTGCATATACTGTGTTGTTCTCACACTTGGACAGAACAGAGTAACCCCATGCACAAACAAGCGCAGAGGACACAGCTGAGGAATTTTATATTCCATCTCTGAATTACTACTAATGCTAAACAAGAAACAGCCCAAACCCTGACAACATGCTGCATCTGAACGTCTACATTTTTAATGCAAAGTCCTAATTCCAGCAATTGAAAGATTTGGGCTCATTTCAGTCTCAAGGCTTTTTAACTTGTGTAGTGTATGCTTCATGGGGAAAAATCTAATTTCAAAAAAATAAATAGTTTTCAAAGATAAATATATTACCTGTAAAATTGCTTTATAGACTTGTTTCTACACTTTCTTTACATATAGTTGAGTGTTATACTGAGAACGTTACAAAAAATAAATGTCTTTCCCCATACTGACACATAATATTTATGAAAATAACCTTGAGGGTATATGTAATACTCCACCCAGGAAATTTGCTCACATGTACACAGTAGATGACTGTATTTCGAGTAGGTTCAATTTGGGGAAAGTATCCTTTTATAACAAGTATACATACTAGATAACAGAAATAGGTATTTGTTTTTATCTCAATATTTTAAGACCACATTCTACCAATACCAGCATGCTTTAAAAAAATCTGCACAATCTACATGTGTGTTCTCCCTTGGATGGAAGACCTCTTAGACTTTAATATAAATATTTCATAATTCACACTTGGGCTTTCCTTTTTCCTTTTCATTCAAAGTTCCCTGATGAGACAAATACTAATGCCAAAAGCCACATCTCTGAGTCTGTCTTCCATCACTGTTTGTCCCACAGAGTACTCCTGACACATAGCATGGGCTGACCTGGTTCAGGGCTCTCTCATACCTGTTCCATTCTATTAGCAGTTTTATCCCTTCATCCTCAGAGATATTTCCTAAGTACATTTTCTAATTAAAAGTAATTCCAATATTAGACTCTCTTTTTAAAAAGTATTGGTTTGAGATACACTTTATGGTTGTGAAGAAACTCTGTCCCGTGATTCTCTGCTAGCACCTTAACACCTTGTGCTCTGAAGAAAGTCTGTGAATTTCCTGGCCTTCAAAAGCATCATCGCAATTCTGCCATCCCTTCCATTCTCGTATAGCTCTCTCCCTCTCAACTGTACATTGTTCTTACTCTGCTTCTGCCTCTGTAATACAGTACCACCAGCCACTGATTATGACAGAATAGAGGTCACTGATGAAAACTGTTTAGGAATTGGAAAACAAAAACAACTTAGGACAGGCCAGATCTAAAGGAATCAATTGTTACTGGGTACTGACCATATCCTTCAATACATTTAACCACTGAGCTAAATGCTTTTTAAAAAAAATTTTATTACATATAACCCTAGTCCTATGGGGCAGGAATTAAACTTGTGTGAAGAATAAGAATGTTTATTGAGTATGAGCCATATGCTGGTTTCTGAGCAAGTAGCAGTATATCAGTAGTGTTATTTAATCTTCCCAACACTGCCTTATGAGGTAATGATTCTCTGAAACTTTTTAACACGTGGCATATAAAATCAGTAGGGTTCTGCCACAGTGTTTTATGCCTCTTAAACTTATGCTCCCGGTTCAACTCAACTTGCAGCCTGGCATTTGTGCTGAACTAATCTTGATATCAAGACCTGAAGAGAGAATAGATGAATATATTTCTTAAGGAAATTAAAAGCTAAACAACTTTGGGTGTGAAAACACCTTGAAAAGCCAGGTGTGGCAGCACAAGCTTTCAGCCCCAGAACTTGAGCAGGGAGGATGGACAGGATTCCTAGCCAGCCATCCTAGGCTTCTTAGGGAGTTTCAGGAGAGAAGGAGACCCTGACTCAAAAACAAAAAGGTGGACAGTACCTTAGGAACAACATCTGAGGTTGTCTTCTGATCCGCACACACACAGCTGAATGTGCACCCATGTACATGTACACACACACACACACACACGCACACACACACACCACCTTGAGTACTTAAACCACCATGTACTTTATTGTTTCTCTTATATATAAAGCTACATCTACCTATGTATTAAAAAGATACTTTTATGATGAATTTTTACCTGGAACCCTTTAACTCCCATACTAGAATTTAGAAAAAAATGTGTTCTCTAGTCTTTGGTATCACTGTAGATGGAATCTGCAGCAGCATCAAAGTCACGTCTGCTCATTTCTCACGCTAAAATGGCCTCCTCCTGTCAGAATGAACTGGATCCTGCAGATACATGTATTGTCAATCCCTTCGTGCACCCACATGCGCAGCCATGTCCCTTCATGCATGTTAAAGGCTCCCTACCTACCTTCAGACTTGGAATGTTATGGAATGAACCTCACAGCAAGCAGACTTCCCAATCGTTTTTCCCCCCCCAAGTGGCTTGGCAAAGTATTCCTCCCACCAATCTCCAGCGTTGTAAACGAAAGAAAGTGACTCAGAGTTATACACACTTCTTACTAGGAACTCCACAGGATACAATATGTTTTCCTCCATGGATGATTTTATTCTCTACTATTTAGCTTTATGTGTGTGTGTGGGGGGGGGACTTTTCAGATTTCCTTACAGATTTTAACCCTTAAGGTAACAAACTCTTTCTCTAAGAAAATAACTCACCCAACAGGTGGCACCTGGCATTTTTCTAGCGAATAGTAGAGTGTCTTTTGCCATATTAAAAGATGAGGATGAAAATGCAAATATCCCAAAGAGAAATAACTAACGTTTATAAAATTACAACATGCTGCCCTGCAAATGATTGATAGGAGAGCCACTCTGAAGAGGAGGCCGAAATGTCAAGCAGGAGAGAATGTGTTTCCAGGCAACGTGTGAGAAGTAGGAGCCAGTGGTGGTACTCAAACTGCTTTGATTTTTCACGTTTTAAGTCTGGCCTTCTGGGGAATTATTTACTATAAAAGTCACATTTCATGCCAAGGGGAAGCTCTAAAGTCAGTGTGAAAGTCTTGTGTAGTTGAAGAACAACGCTGCTGAGAATTCCCATGAAAACTCACTAAAGGGCAACCCTTTACCATTTCCTCAGAAGTCAAACATCTCTACTTCTCTCTCTGGCTTGAACAGATAAACGGATTGCTGCTTCTTCAGTGGAGTCCCAGCTGTCTGCTTGTCTGTAGGGTCTGTCTGCATAACTTTATGCATGCCCAGAGGTATGCTCTGCATAGCCAGCTCCTGCCAGCTATGAGATACAACAAATTGAATCTCATACCCATTTAGTACAATAGGTTCATTTTCCTTTCTTTTGCCCGGGCAAGAACATGCAAATGTGTGGGGATGGAACTGGACAGGAGAGAATTTTTACACAGAATTTCAGTCCTTTCTTCTCACTCATTCACCTATTTCTTTACTAAATAAAGATAGTTGGATTTGCACACATTATGTCATATTATTCAGATCTTCTGCATAGTTAACAGGATGCACAATTCATAGATCAAAGAAGATGATAGGAAACCACTCAAGAGCGGTGGACATCTTTGATGTGAGATCACAGTAATGAGAGTAGTGCATCAGTGTGGGGCTTTTACTAGTTGATGTGCCAGGTGGGTGTTTTTAAGTCCATTTTGATGCTAATCTCTCTCCCTCTCTCTTCTCCCTCTTTTCCTCTTTCCCCCACACCCTCCTTTCTAGGCTGGTTCATTCAGGTCCAGGGAAAAGCTCACCCCAGGCTGCTATGGATCTGTCCTTTGCAACACGAACTGGTACCAAGCAAGGAATTGAAACACATCTCTTCAGGGCTGAGATCAGCAGGGACCTCTCCTACTGGACAAGGAGCATCGTGCAGGGGTGCCACAATTCAGCTGAGCTCACTGCGGAAATCACCACTGGTGAGTGCTCCCTCCTATGAGCTACCAGTGTCCACAGACACACAAATACAGGAAAGGTGAATCCGCTACTGCACCGGCCTCAAATCTGTTTCTATTGCTGGCCTTTTGGGGTATGTAACATTCTAGAGCTAAACCTAAATACATCTCAGTTAGGCATTGTTTGCCCTCCTAAAATGTAACTAGAGGCTTTTGTTGTATACAAGCTCATCTCCTCTTCATTAAGGAGAAACTGGTAACTAGGATGATCATTTTCCACCCTCCTTCTCATAACCCCATCCACGGCTTCCCTAAGGAAGGGAATTTGGGAGGTATAAACTAGTTAGGCTATTGGTTATAAACAACAGGAACTGAATCTAAGTGACTTATCACAGAATAGTATTGGTGGTAAACTGAGCTGCAAACTGAGGGCTCAGTCAGACAGGAAAGAAAGGCATTTGAGTAGGGGGAAGCAGAGCAGAAGGAAAGTTAAAGAAGAACCCCAGCAGAGCGCTCTCTATCTCTGGCAAGAATGAAGAGGCAGAGACAGGTTGGAGTCCACTGTCGAAGAGTGCTCCCCAAAATGACTAAGAAGAGATATGTGTGTGTGTGTGTGTGTGTGTGGAAAAAACAACCCTCCTATGGGATGTCATTTATGGCATGCCTACTCTTCGCTAGGTGTTCTATAAAGTGTCTCTTTTCCTTATAGTAAGAAACAACCTCCTGTGTGCCCTAAATCAACCAGCTGAAACAATATTTTATTAATGATATTAGAAATTTGATGTCTATAGCGTCTTGCTTGGTAGAACTTTTAATTCAGGGGTGCTTGTGTACATGTATGTGGTGGGTGTACACATATGTGTGTGTATGTATTAATGAGTGTGCATGTGTGTGTGTATAATACACACCATAAAATCATGTGCATTAGCTAGCGTGGACCCCATTTTTAATACAGTACATACAGACTATCCCATAACAAGCCAACAGTATCTGTGACACTGTTGTTCCTGGTCCTGAGCCCTAGTACAAACAATTTCTGCTCCTGACATCATGTCCGATCTCTGCCAAGCCTCCGGCTGGCACTAATAAGCAGGGCATTCTGTGACAATGAAGCATCTCCTCATCAGGTCTCCCAGAAACTTCTGAGTTACTCATAGTCACTGCTTGTAATACCATTTCCCTTCTTCTGTTGTGCTACCTTACATATTCTTCTGTGGCTTTGAGGAGGCGGTAGAAGCCTGTAGTCACACTTGGTCATTTTGAATAGAGACTGACCTAGGTTCACGTCCCAGCTCTGTTATTTCTTAGTCATTTGCTTCATCTCCTTGCTTCTTCCACCCCACATCAATAATCAGAAAACCAGGACCCATTTCTGAGGATTGTGTGAAAAAGAATTATCAGCTGCTATCCTTATAATTATTACCCAAGACTTTCACTGCCTAATATAATAACCTCTGTGAAGAGATCTGAATTTGAATTAATTAAAGCTTAATAATTTCCTCAGTGTGTCACCTTTTTCACTCCATTGTCACATGTGCTAAATAGCAACTTCCCAGGATGGTGTATATCTGTGGCATTTCCATGGAGCTCTACTGTGCCTCTGTGTGCTATAAAGGATGAGGACTTTCCACACAACAGCTAGAAAATATGTACCAAGGTTTTCCGGTACCAATAACAAAGCAATGATGTTCTACTCAGAGGCATGAATGGCTGACCTTCTCCTCCCTCCGGAGATTCAGATTCTGCACCATTGTATGAAGTATAAGAATTCTCATATAACAAATTCCAGGAGGCAGTAATGTTTACTGGGCTAAGGGCAGTCTCTGAGGAGTGCAAAAACACTCTAAAATATGGGACACACAATAGCATGTTGTGGGGTTTTTCAAAAATGTCTCTAAATGTGTAGTAGAATTTCTGCTGCAGTATACCCAAGATAATCAGTGTATTTTACTTTATTTTTTTAAGATAGCATGTCATGTAGCCTAGGCGTGTCTCAAACTGACAATCTTATCAAATTCTGGGATTAGAAGCATGCATCACCTTGCCTGGCTTGATAGGTGTCTGCTAATGATTATCTTAAAACTAATTCGCGAACCTAAACATTTCCCGTCATTTGCTGATGACCTGTTAGGAGTGTTCCTGAAAGTTGTGTGCCTATGACATCTGGAAAAAAAAGTGCAGGCTGTCAACCTGAGTGTTGGGAAAGGCTCAACAACTCAGATGCTAAGTTTAACAAAGTTATGTGTAGTACCAGTAGAGTTCAGACTCCATACATTGCCTTTAGGAAAGAATGGAGGTGTCCCTAAGGATTTGGTTTGTTTTACATTCTATTTTGTATTAGATAATTCTGTTTCCCTCAATAAAAAAATTCCAAGACTCATGACACACTAGCCAAAGGAGAATGACAAAGAATTGTGTGAACTGAGCTAATGGGATGGCAGCAGTGGAGAAGTGATGGGGGTGATTAAAGACACAACCCAGTTGTAGCTTGAATGATGACTCCAGAGACTTGGGGGGAAAAAGACTTCCTCTTTCAGAAAAGTTTCATTTAACATGGCCATGTGTTTAGTTTATCCCATGGAAATTGAGAACATCTTTGGATAACTGATTCCACCCAATAAAGACCACCAATGCCACTAGAGGCCTGCTGGAATCAAAGCATATCACAGCTAGTTCAAAATAACTAGTCGCCTAACTTTAAAGTTCAAATGTGAGGAAAGCACGAATAAAACTGTGCTTAGCACCCATTTACATGTACAAGAAACGAAAATTCGCAAAGGGAAGGGCTCGGGATGGGAAGCCATTTCTAGCTCTGTGACACTGTCCTGCGTTGTCCTTGGACTGGGGTTGGGGGTGGCGGAGGGCAAAACATTCAGATCTAACAGAAACAAACAAACATACCTTTGAGAAAAGTGAGTTCATAGCTCCAGTTGAAAAATACTTACAGTAAGGCAGGAAAGGGGCACGTGTATTCATCACAGCTCCATTTGAAAGGACACCTCATTCTGCGGACAGTAGAGATGCTGTTTTCTCCTCCAAAATCTGAAGGTCTCCCCTACCCAGTTGTTATCATTTGTCACTATTCATGAGTGAGGAAGGCTGAGGAACTTGCTGTCAACGTCCTGTCCCAACGCCCTCCACATCTGAGTACCAGTGTGCACGGGGGAAAGGAACATAAAACAGAGGAGAAAGGACTTGAATTTTCAAAGTGTAAACATCCCCGGGTGGTGGTATTGTCTCTTCTCGGAACTTTAGGTTTTTTTAAAGCTCTATAATATTAGTAAAATGTTTCTGCATCTGAAGTCAGTGGAGAAACTGTATTTGGTGTGTTTAGAAAGCGGAGCAGAGCTAAGGGTAACATGGAGTAGTTTTTCAATTAATGACACCTTTATGTGTCAGTGCTGCTGTCAGACCCCTCTTCCCCGCAAAAAAATGTCCTGGTTTCCCTAAATATTCAATTAGATGTAGATCAAGGCCTGAGCCAGTTCACCTAGAGAGGTCTGCTAAAGGTAGTGTTTTATGAGGGGAACTAAACCCAGTCTGATAATTGGTAAGCTTTTCCAGAAATCTTTGGTGAAGATATAAAGGATACATTTGTAGCCCTTCCTCAACAGCTGTGAGCTAGGGTGGTAATGACTGTCCCCTCCCTGCCCAAGCAATAGGCCTGAAGTGCTGGATTCTTCCTAAACAGGGAAGTTTCCAGGTACAAGCCCACACCTGACATCTATCCTTTTGTTCCTCCGGGTTGGAGGTGCCCTGTGCATGACCCCCTCTCCCAGCAAGCTTCTGGACACCTCACAGGCAGCAGGATAGACTAGCATCCTCATGAAAGATGCCGCATTACAGATCTGTCTGCAGCAGCATTTCCTGGCCAGAAAGTCTTAGGGGAAATGAAAAGAACTGCCCTTTCAATTTCTAAAATAAACTTTGTTGGGCCTTTTAAAATGTAAATTATTTTTAAACTGCTCACGTCTGACCTCTTAAGCATGATATGTGTGTTAACTTTGATAGGATAATAAGGGAGTGCTTGCCTCTTTCGTGACTGAGTGTGCAGATGTAAGCACTGTGCATGTGTATGTACCTGTATATGTGTATCCATGCAGGTGATACGATGATGATGACACAGAGGTGGCTTAATTTATTTAAATAAAATGTCTGTTGTTTCTGGCTGAAAGTCAGGCCCACCTGGTCACAGGAAATCAAGCATACCTTTCCTGTTGACATACATGTTGTCCGAAGGTGAGAGAAAAACTGGAGCCCACTGACTCTCAGTTCCTGAAGATTGCTAAATTACAGCAATCAAGAAGCGTGGGAACTATGTTCCTTTCCTTTTCTTACATTGATAAGAAACTTGTGGCTGGACACTGGTTTGAAGAAACTAAAACAATTCGGTGCCTGAGTAATCGGATTGATGGATTGACAGATTGATTTCCACCATGTCCCCTCATTTCCCGATCTCGCTCTCTTTCTCTCTCTCTTAGCCTGCACCTACAGAAACCAGGAATGCCGCTTGACCATACATTATGACAATGGATTTTCTATTTCCACTGAGCCTCAGGAGGGTGCCTTTCCCAAGACAATCATACAGTCACCTTATGAGAAGCTCAAAATGTCTTCAGATGATGGAATCAGGATGCTCTATCTAGACTTTGGAGGCAAAGAAGGAGAGATTGTAAGTGCACTTTTCTTTTGACCTTATGATTTTATTTGCTTCATATGTAATACATCTGCCATGACTTGGATAGCACAGTGGCTGCAGGCTCCTGTTGAAGGTGACCCTCGAGAAATTGGCATTGAGTTCAGTGGCTTCAAACAGATCCCGTTATCTCGAGATCTCCCCTTTTGTTTCACTTTTCATTAGAAAATGAGAGGAAGAGAATGCAGCCAGTCCTGATGAGACCTAATAGGCTAGGGTCAGGTAGAAGGGAAGGAGGACCTCCCCAATCAGTGGACTAGGGAAGGGGAGAGAGGGGAGAAAAGGGAGAGGGGGGGGTAGGTCTGGAAGGAGAGTAGGGAGGGGCTACAGCCAGGATACAAAGTGAATAAATTATAATAAATAAGTAAATTTTTAAAAATGAAAACAGAAAATGACATAAATATTTGAATCTTTATAAGGCTAGCATTAAATTCCTATCAAGCAGGATTTCCTAGGTGCTTTAACATATGCGCCATTCATTTTAAAAATGTACCAATCAGTTAATATAGCCTTGGCATTGGGCCAGAAGACAGGGATGAGGGAAGGTACGTAAAATAAGCACTGCCAGGGGCAGAGAACTAAGGGCAGTGAGGTATAGACATCTGAGTTGAGGGAGGGACAGACAAGGCTACAGAAGTTGAGAGCTGCTAGCAAGCCATATTCATCTAAGTTAGCCAATTACAAGATTAGGTAATGGCCATACAGCACATAGCACTGCAAACTGCCCTTGTGTTTAAAGATTTTCTATGATCATTGTTCTGCACCATAGTAAAACCGTGTGTGAAATCCAGTTCCCAGATGATGACAATGGTACATTCTTCCACTTTCAGGCAACAGTGGTCCGTGGCATTTCTTAGAAAATGAAGCCTCTCACCTAAGGTATCAAGGACAGAACTAGAAGCACACCCTTGAATTTGTAATAACTAGTCTCTCTACCCACTGTGTCCATCAGAAAATGTGTTGGCTTCCCATTACAACAGGATAGAGAAAATTTAAAACATATAGAATGATTCCTAACTAGAAAAAAAAAAAAAACTAGTTGTTTTCATTCAGCTACTGGACTTCCATGATCCCTCCCTCTTTCCTCTACCCACTTCTTGCCACAAGCCATGCAGGTGGTTCTTCAGTGGGCCTCCTAGGAAGTATCTGGAAAGCATTTGGAAGCTGACTAGGGGGAAGGGCCATGTTCACAGTGAACAGAATTAAAATGTTCACCTCAGACCAAGACAGTTCCATGACACTACTGATCTCAGTGACAAACCATGGGTTCTATAGGCAGTGGTGACCAATTCCATTCTCCAGAGCTGACAGTAGACCCTTACTCATTGTCTAACTCAGTTCCATTTTTTCAATGGATTTTCAGAATTCCTCTGGATTTATCTATATTCTAGTTCTTTAAATGTGCCTGAGACCATGACTGGAATGAGGTAGTACATGAAAGTCCCTGTCACTAAAACACTTCTCATTCATTACTGGTCTATCAGTCATCCATCTGTGTATTTGTTCTTAAAGGCAACCACATTATAGCAAAGTGGAAACAGATAAGAATTAGTTTTTGGTTTTATCCTTGCTTGTATCCAACGCTATTTTGCTTCTTCCATTTCTTTGGATTTAAGTCATCCCATCTATAAATTATATCTTATCTATAAATTGTACCAGACAGTATTTTTATGTCACTTTTCAACGCTGGGTCCCTTTCTAGTGGCATGGGATATGGTAATTAATCTCCAGCGATGGCATCAGAATTACTTGAATCCATACTTCATTAGTTACTCTAAAAGCTGCGATTTCATAAAGTTTAAAACAGCTCTAGGTTTAGTTTTTTTCCATATGTAAAATGGAGACAATGACACTTCATACCTCTTAGGGGATTGGCAGTGCGGGGCTATCTTGACTAAATTAAAAGAAGCGGAAGCACACTTCCTCCACCATACCTGGCCAGGACCCTAGAGCAGCAGCACACACTCATTCCTGTTTCCTGCTTGTGGATGCAATGTGACCAGCCCAACTACTTCAAGCTCCCTGCTGCCTTGACTTTCCCATAACGATGGATGGACTGTGCTTTGAACTGTGAACTAACATACACACTTACATTGCCTTTGTAAGAGTGTTTTTCTCATGGGAACAAGACGCCGCTCACAAGCAATCTTACGCTTGGTAGATGTTCTTGCACACTCACATTGTTCTTATTGCACAGAAGCTCCACCAGCTGCTTGGGATAGCAGAAAGGAATCAGAAAGTTCCCTCCATTTTTTCTAAATGAAGTGATAATCCCACTTCTGAAGGCCTTTATGCTCTACTGAGGCATGCCCTAGGTTATGCACGAAGGCTAGGACTTTAGAAGTCACCATCAGAGAGACCTGTGTCCAAAATGGCTGAAGGGTAGAAGGTATAAAAGACAAGGAGCTTAGCATGAGCTCTGTATTTGCAAGTCAGAAGGCAGTTTCCCAAGCAGGATTGTATTTAATATACTAATTGCCTTTCGTATTAGTAGAGTGAGAAGAATTTTAAGTAAGTTGGCCAAGATTAGACATCTAAAATACTGTCAGAACCGAGAACCAAACAACCTGAGATGTGAAATTTGAACTGCTGAGTGCTTTACCAAACTTGGCACAAACAGCATTATTGTGGAGCTGAAAATAAATGGTTTAGACAACAAAGAAAGGTCCCATCAATATTTATGGAATTATAACAGGTAAATTCATTAGAATTTGTTTTTTTTTAAAGGTAGGGGAGATGTAAGGAACACGTTGGAAGAGTTATCCCCTTACCTCATTGAGAACAAAGATGTGAGGACAGAGCGGCTCTAGTTAACACTGCAGAAACAGAAAGTGCATATAGGTTGCCTTGAGGTGCAAATCGCTGTGCTCCACCAAGCATTAACTGAAGATCTCTCATGCTCTCCTCTTTTTCAATTTCAGCAACTGGACCTTCACTCCTGCCCCAAGCCGATCGTTTTCATCATCCATTCCTTTCTGTCTGCTAAGATTACACGACTGGGCCTGGTGGCCTGAACAGAGAGGCGACTTGCCTTAGGAAAGGAAGCCTGCAGTGTCACAGGAGTGTGACAACAGGCAGTGCACCGGATGTAGCAGGCACAGCCGGCTTCAGGTCTCAGGAGTCACACATAGTATCCCAGGCTCCCTTGTCAATTTCAGGAGCAAAAAGGGGCACCCTAAAGAAAAATGCCACAGGGATATCAGAAAAAAACTTCATAGAACAGAACAAGGTTAAAGAGGTGAGGGCAGATGAATATACACAGCATATCTTTGAAATAATGACAACCAGGGACAGGGCCATTAAACAGCATGTGCAGATCTTAATCAGACCAGTTTCTAGGCAACTGGTTCACCCAGGGAAGCCAGAGCAGAGCAGATGAGAAATGGATAGTTTCACCTAGTCCTCTGTCCCTGGTAACAATGATCCTTGCTTCCTTGCGATCTAGTTCCGGAGTCAAGTTGAGCTAACTTTCAGTGTTAAGCAAAACAACAACAACACCCACCTTTTTAGTATGTGCTGCCAAAGCGAGCACTAACACCTACCTTTTATTTAAGAATGAAGCAGTTGTTACTTAATTTCCTAAATGAGTTTCCTTTCAGCTGGTATAGAGTGATTCCAAAAGTGTTCTCATTAGCATAACTGAACAGAAATAAAATAAAGCGTTGGATACTGACCTGAGCTTTAAGCTGGCGGAATCTGAGCCAAAGTGGACTGTTTGAATTGCAAAGCTATCCTGAAGAGTCGCTCACACAAATGATGATTAATTCTGGACCTACACTTATACCCATGGATGCTGTCTCACAGTCAAAACTGTTACCCTTCTTTACAGAAATGAAATTCTGGGCAAATTTTTAAAAAGTTGTCATTACACACACAAAGAGACATGCACACAGACACACCACTGGTCACATGGGGGTTTAATGGCATTTCACAATGTTCATGGAAGTGCCTCTCAGTGGTCCTTATTTCTGCCCATTCTCACATGCATGTTAAGTAATGGAAAGCAGCTCTCAGTTCTGGATGATGCTATTTCACACATACAGAAGCAGAGGTATAGTCAAATCTACAGACAACATCTATGTTAATTTTGAAATTCCAGAGGATTGATATAATGACCTGATATTTTTCTACAAGAATATTTTGAGTCAGTATCTAGCCTATTAATATTTACTGGATTTGGGTTTTGTTGTTGTTGTTGTTGTTGTTTTGGTTTTCTGCCTTTCAAGATCATTCACTAAAAACTATACCCACTATTTGACTTTGGAGTTACTTTTCAGAAGCCCTGAAAATTATACCTAGAATTTATGAATTTTTAGTATTTGTTTTCCATGTAGTTTTACATTAGCACATGCTCTGTGTTCTGCCTATGTGTTGAAGAGTCATAGTTTAGCAGATAGCTATGCAAAGTGAAACTGCCTAAAGGCCCATGACTAAGCTTCCTTAGATTTGTGTGTTTATAGAGCTGCAGTTGTATTTTAAACCATCTTTTCCACAAGGCACTTCCCATACAACACCATTTCCAAGGGACACTGAATAGTGTTCTCACACTGAGGGTGTGCTTTAGGAGCTTGATGATAAAAAATTATTTGCTAAAAAAGCAACTTCAGACATGTAAGGCCCTTGTTGGGATTACTAGTCTCCTCAAAAATTCTCATCTTCGTGGGTCACAATCTTCAAGGTAGAGTTGAGGACTCTGTGTCTTGCACTTCTTTGTAATGGGGTGTCTGTGAAGCTAGTGTTTTTTATAGACAAAGCTTTAGGAAACACTGCCAGAGAATATTAACCTTTGGTTGGTTTCCTATTTTAGAATGTTGAAGAGTGGAGGCCAGCCTCAGCACTGGGGGAAAGCATTGATACATTTGTAAATTGTATTGTACTCTTTCACACTATATATTTTCAGAAATCACTGGAATGTTGTTATACAAGAGAATTATACTTATGTATTGTAAATAACATGATACATATATTAATTCCAATAGTTTAATTCAACAATATGTAATCTAAGGTGCTCGGTACTACATGAAGTTTGAGTTAATTATTCAAGTTGCAAAGATTCTATTATATATTTATAGACAAATTAAAATGACCATAATTACAGAATATATTGTTTCTTTATTGCTTAAGTTTTAGATTAATATCTGCGTAAGAGTCAACAAAAAATGTCTTTTCCATTTTTAAAATTTTAATTTAAATATTTATATTTTAGGAAAAATATATTTGAATAAAATCAATGCATTTTCTGAAGTAAATTAAAATGTGTTATTAGCAAGAAATGGAAAACTTTACTAAGAGAACTGTGTATATGAACGATTTTTTTCTCCTAATTAAAATATACCATATCAGAGTGGGTATGATGAGTCAATTTCAAATATTCACTATTATTTCTCAGCTTGGATTTTAAACATGATATTTAAATAATGGCTTTACAGCATATTTTTCATCTTGTCTTAGGTATTAGTGGATGACACAAACTAAGTCTGCCTCATGTCTTGGTCAATGAACCAACTTAGTCATTTGGGAGAAATTTACTTTTTTTTTTTTTTCCAAATTTGCTTTGTTCTTAGTTCTGTGAATTACTGAACCCATAATGCTTGTCCCTAAATGAAAACCAGAACAGACAAACAATCTTTGCTTGGTAGGTTCTTCCTCAGTTGCCAGAAGGATAAATCCAATGGTCTGGGAATATGTCCTTGCTACTCATCTTATAGGCATTTAAAGAAGGCCAGGGGGATAAAGATGATGTCATCACTTTTTCCTAACATGAGCTAAATAGTAGAAATCAAACTATACAATTATGAACTACCCAGATAGAGGTATTTAATAAATGGCATGAATGAGGCACGGAAGTGATTTGTGGGTGTCTTTTGAATTGTTTTTTTTTAATCTGCCTGTGTTTATAGCCCCCATGAATGTCATGTACAATTTACATATAAACTAAATAAATATTTGCCTCAGATCACCAATGCATAAGCTTATACTTTAAATACATCATGTGCTGGACTGACTGGATGGTAGCTTGATGACAGTCTCAGAGAACTGTGTGACTATGAAGAGACCATGTTATGTTCCCTTCAAGATTGGTCTTACAAATGTTGATGGGGTAAAGGAATACCACTAGCAATTTCTGTACTCATTTTATTTCAGAATCCATTTAAAATACAGACAGTATTTTATGCAATGTCGACAGATTCCTCAAGATGTTAGTATTTCTCCCTAAATTATTAATCTGAAAATCGTTTCAGATGGGTTCATCTACAATTTAGGGCTCTCATTTCTACTACAATGTGATCCCTGCACTAAGCTTCAAACACTTCAATTCTCTGTTGTACTGCAGTTGGTTTCTCTTGTAATTTCTTGCAATAAATATAATCGGCTCATGTTTAGAAGTCATTGCACTAATTGGAACTTTAGCAGAATTGAGATCAGATTCAGAACCATGGAGTCTGAGGGTTCAAAAGTCCTAGAAGCTGTGAAGCATATTTCACTCCATTTACTCCAGCGATGCTGCTTTCATGCATTAATAAGCCGTATGATCTGCTGGCAACACAGCGACGTGATGTTGTCAGAGAAGTTGGATAGACACCAATTAACACTTCCATAGAGTTCATGCCACCTGAACTCATCTCACACACACACCGTGTCCCAGGTGCTGCACGGGCAACACTGACCTTGTGGCATGTGCCACTGAGCTCAGGAATCTCTTCTTGAACACTTCGGTGCTGCGCATCCAGCCTGAAATTGAAAATTTCCACGATGAGGAGGGCGCTTCTTATCTCGCCATGCAGACCCACTCATTTGCTGGCTGGCTAGAGTTGTTTGAAAGGCCCTGCATTCTTGGTGCCAAAACTTCTATTTGTCTACCCTTCAGTCCTGACCCCTGTTTTACCCTAGAAAACACTGGAAGTCCAATTTCTCTTCTACATAAATGTCCTGTATACAGAGAGAAGACAAGGTTCACAACAACCAACTAAGGTAAGACAGGTCGTAAAACAGCTTTTAATTGGACATTTGAAAATCCTCATTTTTCAACTTTAAAAAAAGACCAAGATTAAAACCTTTTCAGATATCTAGTGGTGGAAGATCAGAACAGGCATGAATAAAGCCACCAATAAGGATAATTGGCAATAATCTGGGGGCAATTTGACAAACCTTTTGACTCTGAGCTATGATTGCACAAGTGCAGAAAACCTAATGTGGAAAGATCATCTTCGCAGCATTTGTAACCAGCTGACAAAAGGTGTATCAATGCAGTATTCGTGTACACTAATAGCTGGCACACTGATATGTGTGAACGTTCTGCAACTTTCAATGTCGGCACAGAGAGAATCAGTAAAGTCTCAACAAGATTCAGATCTTCCTTAAAGTTCTCATGAAAAGCCATAAGCAAGCACCATCAGAGGACTACACACTTCCTGTACCCAATGAGGGGTATTTCAAGAATCTGTGCTGTTGGGTATCACAATGAGTAGGAGGAAGGAACTTGGAACTGGTACTTCAAGTTATCCCTACCGGTGATGGCTCTTCACCAAATGGAAGCATTTCTTCATACATTTTCTGTAACCTGAGATCCTTGTAGATTAAAGTCCCTGTTCGCATCTGAGCATAGACTTTGATTTCATTTTACTCAAGAAGACATTTTCATTCAATATGTCCTGGATTTTCTAGATATGAAGTACCATGGATTTAAAAGAGATATAGTGGTCTTGTTTTGCTTAGGGGATTAACAAAGTTGGTAACATACACACACACACACACACACACACACATATATATATAAAACAAGTCATCACAAGTCTGTATGTAGCATTGGGTTATCAATTCGAGCTACCTGGTTTGTTGCTGCTTCATTACAAATCCAGATATAAACTGAAATTTGATTGTCTTGTTTTCGGAGTATATGGGTACCCCAGCATCTTCATCCTGAAATATACATTATTTTACCGTAACTTTTTCTTTAATGCTTCTGTAGTAGTTAATTGTCTTGTTGCTGCTACAACCACATGCCCGGCAATGAAAGAACTAAAGTGAGCAAAGATTTATTTTGGCTCATGTTTGAGAGACCCTAGTCTTCTCTTTTCAATGAAACTTCTCTGGAAATACCCACACAGATATGCACCTCCTAGATGATCCTATACCAAATCAAACTGAAAATAACCACAGCCTTCCATTTAGGAGGCAGAAACTCCTAAATGTTCTGATTCTGCTAGAGGTTACATCACTGCATTGGGCACACCCTACAAACCTCTTCAGATTCCTTGAATGCACCATCTGTCTCATACTCTCCCAGAAGCTTACTTAAACCCAGATGCCATAGCTAATTCTGCTTTACCTAAGGGTTCCAGCTTAGGGCAGACCAATTGCTTGCTTGAAAACACTGCTCCCTTAGCTCTGTCACTCAGTTGCCAGGCAACGAAAACATACATACCTGGCTTTCTGTGTTCTTTCATCTGTCAGTTCCAGATGTGGATCAAAAGCTACTAGGTAGGGCATAAGACCTGGCTTACCAAGGAGTTGCTAAGATAAATAACCTGAATATTGTGAGAATCCCTTTCCTGGGGAAGCAAAAACAATATATACCCAGCTCTTTAGAAAGTCCCTATAACAAGCCAAAGCCTGATTTCACCGAAGTTCAGCCCAGGCAATAGACGAGTTGCTTGGGCTTATTCACAGGACATAACTTGAGGAACTTCTTAGAGAAACCTGGGGAAATCTTCAGTGAGCATGGATAATGACTATGCCATAGCCATATCAATGGTGCTTCCTCCCATAGCAAACCCTTCCCATATTACTATATGCTCCAGTATCTCCCTAACCCAAGGTCACTTGCAATTAGAGCAGAATTGCGAAGCCCCTGCTAGAAGGTAAGGAGAATCAGATGGAGTCTCAGGTGAGGGCCCAGTGACCCTCTCCACACCCTTCTTATGATGGACTCTTGCAAGCAGGCTTCGCTGATCTGATGAAAATGGCAGTTATTTTGCCCTTGAAAACACTGAGCAAAACAAAAACTGCAGGGAAGTTAAATTTGAGAGGGAAGTTCAAGTTGGCAGTGTGGAGAAGCTGAGCAAACAATGCTCGTTACCCTCCTCTCTGTCCTTGGCTGCGACAGGGAGACAGCTTTCATCATCCATCTTGGGACATCCCATTTGACAAAAGTGTAAGACTAACTTGGGCTATATATGGCAAGACCCTGCCTCCAAACTGTACAAACACAAAATAAATAGGTAAAGTAGTTGGTGCAGAAAAGTTGTTTGGGTCTGAACATGGAGAAACAATGGGTAGGTGTGTAAGATAGTCCTGCTTTAAAAAGGCTATCTGGAGCTGGGCATGGCGGTACACACCGTTAATCCCAGCACTCAGAGAGGCAGAGGCAGGGGGATCGCTGTGAGTTTGAGGCCAGCATGGTCTACAAAGAGAGTCCAGGACAGCCAAGGATACACAAAGAAACCCTGTCTCAAAAACAAAACAAAACAAACAAACAGAAGTCTGGAAGGGAACATTATGAAAACCTAACAGGGCCCCAGCTATAAGTTACTGCTGGGAAATGTTCCAGGGATCATGGGTGTGACTTAAAGCTCTTCTTAAATGCACACTTGAAAACTCTTTTTAAAAGGGCTCTTTCTGTAGATAAAATTCTGAGAATGGTAAATATTATTTTTAGACTACGTAAACATCTGAAAGGAACTATTTGAATATATGACCATAAATCAATTGTTATTTTACCTACAGTCCTCTAAATGACAATAAATTTGATTTCACTCGGGGAAGCAAGTTTAATAGCTCGTTAAAATGATTAAACCATGACCACAGAGGGTACAGCATCACATTGAAATGATAACAGAAAATCAGTGGGAACCTCTGTCCGGGCTTTTTGTTCTTTTTCTTTCTTTCTTATTATTTATTAAGCTTACTCACAAACAAGGCTCCATCCAGAGGACACTGATCAGCAATATAGCAAGGAGAGCAGAAGGGGGTGAGGACAGGGAAAAACAGAGAAGCTTGGTGAGGACAAATGAAGGCAAGGGGAACCGATGTGAAATCTGACCATCTATCGCTTGTTGGCAGCTGGGTGAGGGAAAGCCATGCCAAGCACAAGACCTCTCAGGATGATTCGTCTCAGGCAGGGACTGCCCTGCTCTCCTGCTTGGCCTGAAAGCTGCCATTCTGTCTCGGTTTGGACCTGGGCCTAGGAATGTTGAAAGAAAAGAAAGCCAGTTATATTTTTAGTAACTTGTAGTTACAATTCTTGGATGAATAAAGTCTATTTTCTCACAAGAACCCAAAAGCAATGACCAAGCAAGACCTTCAGTAATGCTTCATTAATTGTAGCTGTTCTGCTTTATAGTCCTCATCTGTACAGCACCGGAAGATGGGAATGGGGGTGTCTTCTTCTGCAAGCTTTCTGGGTCTCATAGGAAAGCAAAACAATCCGAAAGAGAAAGCAGTTCCCTCCTTTTTCAATTTTCATCTTGCTACCTTTTTTCTTGCAGTTTGTTTTGGACATGCATGAAACCTAATGTTTGTCTAAAAGGAATCGGCTTACCACCTAGGGGCTCGGAACCTGAAAGCACTTACTGTTGACTGCTGCCTGGCCTGGAGGAGGCTGGCTCACCTCTCCCACTGTTGTGCAGTTGCCTGGGCTCACTCAGGCGGCTGTGTTTGGACGGAGCATTACACTAGCTGGGGAGTTCCTTAGTGCTGCGTGCACACGTCTGCAGCTGGTGCTGGAGATCGGGCGGGCACCTTGGGTCCACTTCATATGCCCTCCCCACTGTGTCCAGGTCAAGGTTCCAGGAGAGCAGGACAGAAGTTAAAAGGGCCTAAACTTCTAGGTTCCAGCTCACATCTGTCACCGGCACCTCATTGCTAGTTTAGATGAAAGGATTAGGGACATGAAAACTACCCGTGTTCATGGGAAGACCCAAGGCTTTGTGGAACTATTTCACGTTCTGCATTCTTCCTCCTGGACACAGTTATTCTCATTCTTTCTGCATATAAAATATATACAAGAAAAAGGCCAATGCAACCTCTCTCCCCCAGGCTCTTCAGGCAACAGCTTTATTCAACATACTATCCCCACGTAGCATAGCTGACTAATACCTGGGCCCTACGACTCTCCAAGTAAAAGAGGTTTAAAGGTCAACTTCCTATTCCAAAGGAGAGGGACTTTCAGCTCTGCTGCCTGGGAGACAAATGTATCCCCAGAAACTGAAGTATAAGTTCAGCTTATACCTTCCTTCTCTTCCATATACCTGTCAAGGTCACGCAGTTGCAATGCTTACTAAACATGGACAATGGGACAGCTGAGCTCCGCTGCTAGAGCACAGGCCCAGAGTTCATGCAGCTCTACCCCAGCCCCTCTTTGCCCCTTGTCTCATGAGCTTTTGCTCCTATTAGTGTTTGCTAGAGCTCCTGGGTAATCACAAATTTTCCCGTGTGCCTGCTTCCTGGTTTATTTGAAATATTGTTGACCACTTTTTATTTTTAGACATTTTTCTGGGTCATTCACAAAAGAAAAAAAAAGTATGAGGTTTATATAGTAGCTAAGCAGAATTTGAATATGGTAGCTGATTTGAATTATGGGGGATAGTGTAATCTCTCCCATACTCTTGGGTGTTGGAATATTTGGTTCCCAATTGGTAGCATTGTTTTGGGGAAGTTTATGTGGTACAGCCTTGCTGGAGGAAGTACATCAGAGACAGGCTCTGAAAAACTTGTTGCTTCCCATTCACTCTCTCTTCCTCATCCTTGCAGCTTTGTGTTCCTGCTGCCGTGCCTGCCACTTGCTGCTAATACCTACCTTACATGATGGACTGGTACCTGTCACTGTAAACCCTAATAAACTTTTCTACAAATTGCCTTGGCCATGGTATGCTATCACACAGCAACAGATGAGTAACTAAGGCTGATGTGGACTGTTTGCTACTCCCCTTTGAAGCAGCCCCAATGAAGAGGATCCAGTCAGAATCGTACGGGCCAGGCCTTGAGGTACACAGTGCAGAGACAAAGTTGGTAATGCATCTAAAACATAAGGCAGGAGCTTCATTGAGGAATGGGCTTGACCAAAGAAGCTTCCACACCCCAATTCTTATACAGATACACTGCCAGCAAGAGAGAATTTCCAAGGCACCAGTGAACTGGAGCTCTTGGGTCTACTTGGAGAGGGTCTATCTGGACTTCCTGACACTTCTCAGAGCTCCACCTCACCCCACCACTCAGTCCACTCCTGAAGTTCACATGGCCTGCAGCTACAGACATCTTTGGAAGCTTTTCTTGTTGGTGATGGGTAGAAACGACAGGCACACAGTTAACCACATGAAAGCTGTTGATGGATTTCTGTGAGACTGGCACTTTTTGAGGGTGCTGTTTTGTATGTGTTTGTGCCTTAGTCTGGAGAGCTCCTATGCTGGAAGCTTGGCCTCATTATGGGACTGATGTGGTCAGAGCTTTAGAAGGTGGAGTTTGGTTAAAAGCCCTCAGGTCACTGGGGGTACTGCCCACAGAGGTGTTAATGGAATTGTCCTGGGACCACTGAGTTACTTCTCTCTAGAGAGCTGCTGTGAAAAGGTCACCTGCCACTTAAGCTTTTGTCTAGCAATGTGCCTTCCCACACATGCTGCTGCCCCAGATGTGCCACACTGCACAATGGCCTTAACAGACTCTCATCCCGGTGCCATGTCCTTGAACGTCCAGAACTGAGCCAAATAAACCTCTCTTAGTAAAGTTACTCAGCCTCACATATACTACGGCAGGAATGAAAGAACCAATGAAGACAGCAAGAACTGGCTGGTTACTAGCAGGTGTGGCCCAAACTAATGCAATAGAAAGCACAAAATGTAATCAAATACATTAAATCAAGGGTTACTGGGCATACAAAATAGAAACTTTCTAAAGACAACGGGGTTAGAAAAGGAAACCAAGGCAGAGTGGCTTTCCTGAGTTAAATCCTCAGAGAATACTTAAAACACAAATTGGGCTGCACGCAGCACCTGTAAGAGCAGTCCTGAGCTGATTAACAGTGGAAGAAATGTTCTGCTGGGTGATTTAATTATTACGCAAACATTGTCTATTTATTTACACAGCGAGAGTTACGCTGTCACCACAGAATCTTATGGGGCCATTATTGCACATGTCTATCTTTATATAGTACATGACTAAGTTTGCTGAGCTGTTTGGTCAGTGGATAGACCAGTTTAACCACCAAACAGTAAGGACCTAGAAACTTACATCACTGTCCCGAGTCAATTACTTCAATATCTGGGCCCAAGCAACTACTTGGTTTTCTGGGACCATTTTGGCCATTTTTATAATTTCATATATTTGACACCTTCTTTTTACTTTAATACTTAAGAGTAATCCATTTTGCAGCCTGTTGCAGTTTATTCCTTAATATTAGACAACAGTACTTCATTGAAGAAAATTTTTAGTAGTCTTACCCATACTTTGCATTTGTGATTACTGAGAACCAAACTGGTATGACTATCCTAACTCAATTCCTTCTTTACATTATAGGCTTAGATTTTTCACCAAACCTACTTTATTTAGGGTTCTTAAGCACCTCTCCCTTCTCCCCCCCCCACCCCATAACACACTCAGTTGTCAAGAGTCAAGACACCAGCAGTTCAATCCAAAGGCCAACACAAAGCAGCAAAAACTGACTCAATTGGATTGCCCAGAGAGCATTTCTCTTTGCAAAGCCAAGGGTCAAAGCACAAAGATCAGCACAGGGATGTCAATATGTCCTCTCTTCAAAGCCCACCCACAGGTGTTGGCCAAAGTCATGCCCCTCGCACGTGAGGGGTCACAGGAAAACATCATGTGTCCTCTCACAAGCCAGCCTGGGCAAAACATCATGTGCCCAGCTTGCAGCATAACACCACAAGACAAAACTCAAGACTTCAAAGAAACCAGAAATTTCCCTTCAATCCATCCTAATTTTTCTTGGGTCTAAATGATTGTTGGGTTGTATAATTACTGTAAACTTAGCTTCCTGGAGTGTAGCCAATTATTTCCATTTCTACTAACAGCATTAAGATTTCCAACTGTGACACAGTTATAATGTGTCAGTTTAAAATTTCATCCCTCTTTAGGGATGTTTGTTTACAGCTTTAATTTGTATTTGATTAATGATGTAAAACATCTTTACATGGCTTATCTCCATCCCAATGTCTTCTTTTACAAAATGTTATTCTCAAAATTTTTGCACATTTCAAAGTATTGATTAATATCTTATTATTAAGCCCTAAAAGTTTCTTGTGCATTACACATAATTTCTCCCTGATTGAGTACATTTCCAAGAGCAAAACTTTAAAGGTCTGAAATAGTGTTATTATTATTCTAATTTATTAAAGTTTACACTTCTTGCGACCTTCTGAGAAAAGCCTTGTTTTATCCAAAAGTGAAGGTTTTTAGTTTCTTCTGTATGTTGTATAGTCTTAAATACAGGACTGTAATCCAGATAGTTAATATTTGCATGTGGTGTGAGATCCTTCATGGTATATCACTTACGCTTCCATAAGGACAGGTATACAGACCAAATGAACATTTGCATGTGGTATGAGGTTACTCATAGTACATCGTTTATGTTTCCATAGGACAGGTATATACTTGTTCAAGCTCTGGATTTCTGAAGACTGTTTCATAAAGAAAAGTTTGGTGTGCCAGACCATTAAGCATGATGTCTCAATCAGCCTGAGGCAGTAACTTCTTCAGCTTTGTGGCTGCTAAGAATACTTGCTGATATTAAGTACTTGATTAACTTCACTTTGTGTATGCCAAACTTGAGAGATCCCATCATTGGATAAAGTGGGGTTCAAAACTCAAAATCTCTTTCAGGCTTTGTAAGTTCTGAGCTATGGGACACTGGAACACCACACTTCCTCTCACCATCCTTCAACTCTAAACCATAAGAGGGAATATTTACCTCATATGTCAGAAGCGAGATGCACGTGAAATATTTAGCAGCATATCCGGAACATACTTAGCACACAATAAATGTTCATTATTAGTATCACCTTCCGAGTCACCTATGAGGTCGGCACTATTTTCTGCTTTTAAACTAGAAAACTGAGGCTATAAAGGTTTTAATTTCCATGGCTATTACTGTTTCTAGATAAACTTTTCCAAACTGCCTCTACTAATCTATTGTTCTATGAAACTAGCTAGTCCCTTTTACATTGTAAATGTCTATTACTCTGTTGAATACATTTACACCAGAAAAACCTATTGCTAGAGAAAATTTTATGAGACATCTTACAATCAAAGAGAATATTTAAAATATCCCCTAATTCTTTGCAATAGCCCATGATGTGTAAAGTTTAGATAAAAGGGGAAAATTTGAAATCAGTAGCTCCAAGGAATACTCACAAACACTTTTTGAAAACCTTAGTTTGGTTTCCACATGAGCAAACATGGCACACACATTAGGCAAACTTTGAGAAGTAGAAGAGACTACAAAGAAAAAAGCAACAACCTAGTCTATAAACACTAAGTATATCTAAGCACCAAACAAAATGAAAATGAGCCAACACCCTCAATATGTAAATTTTTCTAAACCAACAAGCAAAAATTAGAGTTCAAAAAGAAAATGAGCAAAACCTAGAGATAAATAATATAAGTGTTGCTAATGTGTTTTCAGAATTTTCATTTTCACTGTTTTCACGCTTCAGAGAAAGCAGAGAGAGATCCTGCCAGTGTGAGTGCAAGCTGACCCTTGGGAAGCTGGTTTGGAAACATGTACTGAAATACTGAAAAAGATGATGTGATTCAGTAGTAATATCACTGATGTTCTAGGAAGAGCTTTAAGAAATTTTAATTATAGGAAAACTGAAACTTTAAGTTCACTAATGAGGGATTGAGCTCTGGTTCAAAGTGAACCAGATAGAACTCTGGTTCACATCATTATTAAAATAGTGCCCTAAAGTGTCACATTCATAACAAATGGTAGTGAATATGAAAAATATGCTGAAAATATTTAAGATGCCCAGTGAGTAATATCTATCCTACGTTCTCCTATGCAAACATAATAACTTTTCCAATTCACTGAGCACCTAATCACTTTGATCATGGTGCGCACAAAATGCAAAATCTGCATATATTTCTATTTACATATAGAATATTTATTCTTAGAACAAAATCTGCATACACTCCTTTTTCTTTCTTTACACTTAGGAGCTTGTGCTCAGCACTGATCTTGGCAACTTTAGAGCTGCTTGACTTTTCCGTCCTCAATAAGATGATAGCTTTTACCTTTTTCGATTGAAAGGAAGGGTCGTATGGCTGACACAGCCAGACCACCGGCGTCACTGTTTCTGTGCTCTGGAGCCTCGGTAAGTAGAACACAGCTGACTGTTACCCAGCAGCGGTCTGATAACGTAGAGGTGCTAACGGATGGACGGATGGGTGGCATACACAGTGTGAGAATGCTGCTCAAAGGGTGACTGCTGTCTTGGGAAGGAAGGCACCAAGACAGCGCACTGCTTTATCACACAGAACAACGCGCCATCTACAACTGAAGTGCTGTTTCTCATTTTTCCAACTCTGACTGTAGTAGAGCAATGTCAATTGAAACCCCCAAAAGCAAAATCACTGCTAGGTGTAAGGCAGGCTATAAATGAATACACAACATATGAACATGCTTTCTAAACTGTATCTTAAACAATCACACTTGCATACTCAAAAATATTAATAGAAGTTCATATTTAGGAAATGGGATGTTAGTACTTTAAAAATCTTTTTTATATTCTTTTCATCTTCCAAACTTTCCTTTAAATTTATTTTCCATGTAGAAATGTTTTGTCTGCATGTATTTTTGCATACGGCATCTGTGCCGTGCCTGAGGAGGCCAGAAGAGGGCTCCAGATCCCTGGGAGCTGGAGTCACTGTGGTTCTAAACCACCGCATGGGTGCTATGACCTGAACCGGGGTGCACCCAGTGCTCTTAAGCCATCTCTAGCTTCTCTCTGAAACTTTCTACGATGAAAACTTATAAAGAGTCATTAAGTCTTATATTCACAGTCATTACCACTTTTCCCCACCTTATATCCTAAATAAATAAAACTTCTAAAAGTGACAGCTCTGGGTAGGGCTGACATTTTAAGTTGGGAGCAGTTTAAGTTTTGCTCTTGAAACACAAAGGAAGGGCAGTCTCTTAGTTAACTTCTTCTTGCTCTGATGAAACACCACAACCAAGGCACTTTATAGAAGAATTTGCTTAGGCTTCTGGTTACAGGGAGTCAGAGCCCACAATGGTGGAGCAGAGGTAGCAGGCAACATGTTTGGCAGCTAGAGCAGAAACTGAGAGCTCCCATTTTGAACCACAAGCAGGAAGCAGATAGTACACTAAGAATGGTGTAGGGCTCAGAAGCCTCAAAGCCCACTTAGGTGACACACTTCCTCCAACAAGGCTAGACCTCTCGAGCTTCCACAATCAAGACCACCATCTGGTGACCAAGTTTCAAATGCCACAGCCTCTGGGGAACATTCTCATTCCAACCACCACCCGCAGCAACTCAAGCAGGCATAATAATAAGGACATGCAATCCAAGAAGTAAAGAAATATTACTGTTTATTGAACAATTAAATAATCAAGAGTTAAAACATTTAAAATATATAAAAATAACATTAAAATATTTTAAAACTGTAAAAATAAGTGCATTAATTAAAAATACTGTAACTCTGTGTCACTAAAACTATGTGAATACAGGACACTAAGGATCTTCTTTACAAGGGTAGCATCTATTCTTCGTAAAGTTTACAGGTTGTGCGCAGTTTTCTAAGGAATGGAAGAAGTAACGGCTTATTTCTTACTCATCTTTTCTAACACCCATTCAATCACCTGCGGAAGAAAACACCTGTGACTATGCAAAATACACATGATAAAACAACTTCATACATTTTCAAGAAAAGAAAACAGCTCTGGAGTGTGTTTCCTCCTGAGCACTCACTTGTCTTACCCTTCCTGTTTAAGCCAACATTAAAATATCTTTATTAAACTTCAACTCAATTTCTTTTAAAGGAAATCTTCAAAGACAGCACATATACACACTAAAGTAAAAAGGGAACATTCGACTGTAATACATACGGATATTTTATTTTCCAAATAAAAGTATGAGCCCTGTATACAAAGCTGAAACCAGAGCCTGTCCTCAATGGACCAGACGACTATCCACTTTCTTACCTTTATTTACAAGCACCTTTGGAAAGCGTCCCTCAAAATAGTTAAACCAGTCCTGGAAAACAGCTAATCATAATGAAACATTTTTTCCTAGCTCTTTGGATATTTTTTCCATTTTTCTCTTTTAATATCATTTGAGGAAAAAAAATTTTTTTTGACAAAGCTATACCTAGTAAGTGTACTATCTGCCTGAACAGGTCTCCTGTTAAATACCAGGCACCTCAGAAGGGTGGTGTTGAGAAGATATCTCCATTTCTCACTGTGAACGTTAACAGCAGAACAGCGACCCTGAGACAAACGCCAACCTCATTCAGTGTGGCTTCTCGGGAAGAACCTACTTACCTGCACCACATTGTTGTTGGCTGTTTTCTTCATTTCTTCAAAGAGCCCCCTTGATGTTTTAAGATCCTAGAAATTAGTGAAACAGCATTTGGAGCCTTGTTCATTACATTACAGACAGCTCCTTATAATAAACTTGAGATTACCCTAAATAACTCTACAAGTGCCACTGCAGTTAGGGAAGTATTTCCCAGAATAAATGTAATATTACAGTCTCATCCTGAAATCACATCCTTCATCCCACATCGCCAACAGTGCTGGCCTGTGCTCACCTCCCACTGCGCCACTTCAGTGCTTAGGAAATGAACAAGTGCTTTACACTAATTATTCAGATATTTTTATTTTTCCTTCTTTTTAGCTTTCGTTCCACCACAAAAAGGAATAAAACTATAGTCTTACTTTCTAGAATATAATGATAAGGCTGGAGATTTGACTCAGTGGTAGAGCACCTGTGTACCATGTCTTAGATTCAAGTCACAGAAAGGGAGGTGGGTGAAAACTTATCAAATTAAAACTCAAAATTAATAAGAAGACCTTAATTGTACAAAAAAGGAGGAAAAATGCAGTCCTCTAGCAAATTATACCTCACAGAGGCAGCCACTTTGAATTCTTCTAGCAATTCCTCCTGTTTGTGCCTTTATGTTTCCATCTGTCATGCTTTGTTGGTCCTTGATGATTTGGTAATTTCAGAATGACTATGAATAGGATAGCATGGATCATTAATGGTTAGATCCAGGTCTATGCACAACAACTACCTTCTTCTCTTCCTCTGATATAGTTGCATCACAGCTTGTGATCCATAATTAGTTTGTATTTGCTTTATTATATCTAAGCAAAGGCAGTGAAGCCATGAGGCAATTAGTCTACTGTAGCTGTCTCTTTCACTCAGCCTTTTACACATCTTGTAATGAAACTACCTGGCTACTGGTTCACTTGTTGTTATTTTCTTTATCCACTTACAGCGTTCCACCTACATAACTCTGGTATTTTCCCTTCTCTCAAAATGGATTGATTAAATGCCTAAAAAGGCTTTTTAAAAGAGTGACATGTCCTAGATGTCCTCACTTCAGTTTTCTGTGAATTTTTACTTCCAACTTCCTTGTTTTTTCTTAACCCCCAGATCTTCCTACAGTATGTCCCAGTTGTCAACCTTCCCCCTAGGCCCACTGCGACTTGTTTTCCTCATTCTAAGACATTTGTTGTTGTTGTTGTTTTATTTCTTGATTTAGTATTTTATGTACTCAACTTGATTTTTTAGCAGATTCTGTAAAACAAGAAAAACTATTTTAAACTTCTTCTGGTTTGAGAGTGTCTCTACTGAGCCTTTAAATCTGATTGGATCATAGGCCAGACAGGACACTTTCCTTTAGAACCTGAAGGTACTTTTACCATCTTCTAATGTACCAACATGCCACAGAGAAGTTTGATACCATTTAATCCTCGATTCTTTCAGTATGTAACTCTCCTTTCTCTTGGGACATCTCAGAAAATATTCTGGATACTTGGAGATGGGACATTCCAGTGGCTTGCTGTCATTTTTACTCATTGACTTGGGTAAGCAGCATCTTTTCCAGCAAGAGGCTTGAGTTCCTCAGCGCTGGGCACTTTAAAAAACATATTTTTTTTAATTTGTGGAGTTTATAGTATAATTACATCATTTCTCTCTTTCTTTCCTCTGTGTATCCCCTTCCATGCAAGTCCTGCCCCCTCTCTTCTGAATCTTTGGCTTTCTTTAATTATTGTTTCATACTATTATTCATGCTTGCTGGTTAGGTCTAAGGCAGAGAAGATCAAACAACACCTAAGTTTCAAAAAGCAGACATCCAACTGTCCTCCAGTAGCTGGAAGAAGCTCAGTGGGAAAGGATGCCTAATGTGTAAACACGAGGACCTAAGTTCAAATCCTCAGCACCAATGTAATCCCAGAGTTAAGAGATGGAGACGGGAGAATCCTGGGAGCGCACTGTCTAGCCATGGTAGCCAAAATGGCAGAAGAGTGCAGATTAGTGAGAGACTCTTACTAATCCATCTTCAGGTTATGAATGCACACACAATATACCTCATATACACGACACAAAAAAATCATGTGATTTAAAAGAAAAATGAAGAAGACTATCACCTGAGCAGCCCCAGAGCTGACTCCTTATATCTGGCCAAAATAACAGCTGCTCCTTTATTGCTTTCTGTAATAAAATACTATACTCCCCATTCGGCCTTATATAGCTTAATTATAAAACAATTACTAATTAATGCTAAAGCACCAACTAAGTGGAAGGCCTGTTAGGAAAAACATTAAGGCAGCTTTCGAGACACAAGGCTAAGTAAAGTCAAATAAAGCTAACAGAAAGCAGTTTCCCTCCAGTGTTTCCGTCTCCACTTAAGGCAGCTTGGCAGCCAGTATGCACAAATAATATAAAAGCTTTGTGTCCACTTAGATCCAACAGAAACATCAGAACATGAAGTAAGCCCTACCACGAGCAGAGAAAACCCCACACCTTTAGGTAGAACTTGGAGATGTCGAAGAGTCTCTGGCTGCAGGCAGCGAAGCTCTCATGGTTCCTAGTGATGCGGTGCCTCTTCAGAGTTTCTGTCACCACTTCCTTTAGCATCTGCAACAGAAGGAGCACGTGGCTGCCATTTCTCTGAAAGGCTACAATGATTTCAATTTGATCATAAACAAGTTGTGAGTTAGCGGTCATTTGCATGTACTAAAGATAAATACAGCTGTTTTCACAAAGCACTTGAGAATGAAGAAGCCTGTAACATGTACATGGTCATCCATGTGTCAGGATTCACTTTCTGCAGAGATGCCTAGAGTAGCTGGTGAGAGGAACTAAAATGAGCTGTGACCTCAAATCCAAATGTTAGCTATACACAGCAGAAATGAATACACAGCAGGAAAATTTTCCACAAGTTCAAAGGTGGAAAACGAAGAGGGTACTTTTATACCATTCCTCTTCTGATGCACTGACACGCCAAATTTTATAGTAAGTAACCAATCTCTGTCGCACTTGTGTCACTCGCACGCCTTCCCATTTTCTCATCATGCACCTTCTCTCCTGGCCGCACTGTCAACTGAACTATGGCTTCACACGTGCTACGCAAGTGCTCTCCTGCTGAGTGCCAACCTTCGTCATCCTTCTGGCATCAGATGATTTTAAATTGTAGGTGTTATTTATTTTTCATAAAACTGATATGTTGTTAAGATTCACACAATGAAATTTCTTTTTATGTGGAACTGAGAAAGTGGGAAATCTTTACCCGTGTATGTTTCTGCGACCGTGATTCCTTAATTTGCTTTGATGATTTCGATGCATGTACACTCTTTTGTCCTGAACTGGTCTTTACAGTGACTTTGGAAGCCTCACGATTAGGAATTGGAAGCACGGACACACATCGCTCTGCCTGAGGCTTTCTGGATGTCCCCAAGTGACGATAATGATTACTATTGCAACTTGTTTGAGAAAGCAGACAATCAGAACTTTCTGATTTTGTAAGTCTGTAAGGAGGAAAAAGGTAAAAATAAAATGAATCAACAACAGAGTCTACTTTCTGCTTTAACTGTTACAACTATTTCCATTCAAAAAACTAAATTCTCTTGCTAATTTACATTAAATAACAGACACCAAACAGTGAAGCTGTTCCTTTAGTTCTGTGAATCTTTCACTGTGACAGTATTGTCAAGTTGGCTCTCCTGAGAGAGGCCCTCTGAGCATGCTTGTGCCAGTTACCAAGCCTGCATTGATTGCTGTGAAAAGACTCATCTTACAGTGAGTGGGCCACTCCCTCTCCAGGGGAGAACGGACTGTGTAAGGTAGCTGAGCACCAGGCTGCATTCATTGTCTCTGCTTCTGACTGTGGATAGGATGTGCTCAATCCAGCAGCACATATACTGGAATGTGAACAGGATACGTGCACCTGCACAATGACTTCCCGAGCCATGCAGGACTACAGACCTCAACTGCGAGCTGGAAGAAGCCTTTTCTCTTCTACATTGCTTTTGTCACGGTATTTTATCAGAGCAACAGAATCATAACTAGGTCAGTACTTAAAATAGTGATAACTTGAATTGTAGTTAATAGGGAAAGCAATAAGCAACATTAGGACATTATATTCTTAAGAGCCTACTAAGTACTTTTATTTTTCACAAATTTTAGAAAGAACCCACAAACCTTTGTGTTGTATCTTTGTAACTGTGCAAAATAAGTAACTGAAAACAAATATAAGTAGAACAAAAACTGGTTCTTATTTCAGTTTTTCTAAGATATTTATTTCCTTTCACAATAACTTAGAAATGTTTTGAAACAGACAGTAGAGCCCCCTCTGCTCTGCTTGGGCTGCAGCATACTTTTCTTTCTGAATATAAATCTTTTTATCAGCTTTGCTTGGCAATCTAATCAGACATAAAAAAATGCCATGAACTAACAAAGTTCTCATAAAAATCATTTAGCTATTTCATAGCAGGAAAGAGTATTCTTATATTTTTACTTGTTCAAAAAGACTTGAAAGTTTTATTTCTACATATTTCATAGTTATTTTTAAAGGCTTAAATGCAGCATATTTTATATGTCAAGGGCCTAAATATGATGCATGATCTATAAATTCAGTATTTATTTGTCAACATCTAAATTCTAACATATTTGGCTAGCAAAAAAAAAAGTGTCTTGAAAAGTTCCATAAAACATACTATTTAGACTTTAAAGCTGTATTTCATGTAACAAGCAGTTTTAAATGGAGGCCCAGCTGCACCTTGCTTGAGGGACAACGCAAGCAGGAGACAGGGCAAAGAGAAAGAGTGGACAATAGATTCCACCCTGAAATATCTTCAACAGGGCAGCCCAGGGCTTCACCTACTCCTGACATCGCTAGTCTTCTTGAGTCAACAGCTTTACACTAACATCACCTTAAAAGACATTAGCATAGAAAACCAGAGTTCTTTTTCCGAGTCATTTCTTTTTATACCTTACAAGCAAAACTACTCAAAATACAAACAAATGTCCTAGTATGAAGGAATGAGTCTAAAAACCTATGCAGAAAGCAGCATAAAAACATCAAGCAAACATGAAAAGCAATCCTCCAGAGAATAAAATACTTCTCTGGAGATGCTGTTCCTGTGTACTTGACGGGTCACCTTTTCTGGGGGTAAAGGCAGCTGGGATCTTTAGATCTCCGTTTCAATCCAGAAACTTCAGTTCGGAGTTCGCCTTGTAGTGCTTCTCCGTCGGGAACACTCCGAGGCTCTGACAGAACTGCCGGGGACGGAAGAGGACTCAACACAGTGGGGACTGGAAAACTGTCTCTGGTGCAGGTAGTCTGGGTCTCATAACGAATAAGACGAGATTGAAGTTCAGAAAATCCCCCATCTCTTTCTAAAGCTTTTTGGTCATCCAAGCAATATCTAAAATGAGGAAAGAGCATTAAAATCAAACATCCAGGAGAACAATGGGATTTTTTTCTCTCTCTCTAAAAAAAAAAAAAAAAACAGCAAGACACTGACTTAAAAGTTACTTAGTTTCCTAAGATTTGTTGGACAGTTGGCTGAATGGCCTACTTCTCACCAGCTCACTTTTTTTCCGATTCTGCTATTCAACAAAAGATTGACAAATGTGAAGCACAATCAGAGTCCCCTTCGACAGCACTCTGTGCCAACAGATTCAACTCATCCTTTGGATTACTTTCAAACTAGCATGGCTGCTGTTTTAATACTTCTTAAAACTCTAGCCACCCTGACTTCTTAGCATGACTGAGACACAACAATGGGAAATGCTGACTCTGCTGGAAAGGGCAAGTTTATTTTCAACACAAAGATTTATGGGTATAAAGGCATTCAAAACTGAAATTCCCTCATTACCCGACTTACAGGTTTTCTTTCAAATGTGTTGGTTGCCTGTATATTTGGTTTCTGGTTAAACCTAATCCAGTGACTCGATGATGTTATCACCTGTGCTTCTGGACTCAAAATCCCATGCTAAGCACAGGAAATAAGCATGCAGGGAAGGCACGGAAGACCTTGCAAAGCTTCTCCACTTCCTCCCCTCTCTGTAACTGCATTGAGGAACACAAATGACTTTACCCAGGAAATGATCCAAGTACAAACAACTCAAACCTTTCTCTGTCCTTTCTACCTATAAAAGTGGTCTAACATGGTCTCAAGGAACTCATTTCTCAGAGACCTGACAGCCGGGTAAGACTCTCAGAACTTTATTTTTCCCTCAGGATACATATTTGATTACAAAAGATTATAGACCATAAATTTATATACATTTAAATCCTGGTTGCTTTACCTATTAGCTATGTGAATTTGTCCATATTATTTTATGCTTCTGCTGCCTGCCCGGCAAAATGTAAGTCATCATGCCTATGAAGGAGGCACTGTCAAAACTATTTGTGAGCAGTGTATGAGGGTCAAATTAGGAAACATGCAAACTGACCACCAAATGGGCAAGGCTGCCTCCATCATGCCCAGTACGACTTACAACACATAGATCACACGTAGCATAGTTGGATCCTAAACTCCAGTTGGTGACTGCAGAGCCTGACTGCAACCAGTCCACTGTCTGGATCTTTTAACCCACTGGAAACCTGAATATGTACACACAGACACTTGGAAGTCTCAACCACTGACACTTCCAAAAAGGATGTAAAGGTGATTCTAAAAGGAAAGAATACACAGAACAAACGCCGGAATAAAAGTCATGGTTGGAAGAGCAGATGTGTTTCAGTCCAAGGGTCCAAAACGACAGAATCTGTAGGATGACTAAGAGATCTAAAGTGCAGCATGAAGACCACCGTGTATGTTCTATTCTACAAATCTGCTAACATGAGACTTTCATGACAAAAAGTTAACTGTGTGAGATGGTAGCTATGTTAGCCTGACTGTAGCCATGTCATTCAGCACATGTACAACAACATTGTATTACATATCTTAAATATACAGCTGCAATACAAAGCTGCTTAAGTGCTCCTCAAGTGCAGACTAGAGGAGCTCTGTTCTAAGGTACTTGAACTACGAGAACACAGTTCTTCAGTCAGAGGACCAACTGATGGACAAGCAGGGCTAGAGCATAGGTCTCAACGCTTCATATTCTCTCTAGTCTTTGGTTTAACTTACTTTGTGAAAAATCAGCAGTAACCCTGAGGTTACTTGTTGTGGATGTTCTGGTTTATGAGATGTAAGCATGTTTCTATTATAATCCCAAGTGGAGGATTTAAGTTTGTCCAAACCTGTTAATTGTCTTGTGTGGAACATATTTTTTGCCAGCTGGAATTAGCTGAATTCTGAAGACTTTGAAGGGTATAAATATGACAGGCCAGAGGAAGAAGGTGGTGCCTTAGAGAAGATGGAGGAGGACTGCTTGCTGGTTTGCTGGATTTCTAGAAATCCTGACCACGGACACTGGCATTGCCCCCGAAAGAATCCTATGACCTTACCCAGCAGGAAGAAGTAAAGAGGGCTACATGTACTTCCCCTTACAGCCTCCCTACAACACATCACCTTGGGCTCAGGGGAAAGGTTAGAAAGGAGGTATATGCTTTAAGGAACCTCAAAATAAAGTAGCATTTGAAAACCTAGCACCTACATACAGTTACTCATACTCTGTCCTGGGAGATAAATAAAACAATAAAATGAAGAATCATGAATCTGTGCAAAGATTCTGGGCAAGAATCAATGCAATATAGATAGCCTGTATAGAGAACTGTTTTGAGAAAAAAATATCCTTTGATTATAAGGATATTTTTGTACTATAATGTTCTGTTTCTAAGATGTGGACTTTTAACTGTCTCATAGTCCCAGGCACTCCCAATGCCCTTCAACTGAATTATGTACATTGCACATGTTCCCTCTGCTGCCATTAAAATGCCCTTTAAGACAAAGTGACTTATAAAAGGAGAGACACAGAATACAAGGTATATATCTGATGTTAGGGAAATATTTATTGTTGGACAAATGATTAAGAGCTTCATATTTTCTACGAAAGAATAGCTAAATGTTTTATGGGTCCAGTGCTGGCTAGTTTTATGTCACAGGCTAAAGACATCTCAGAGAAAGGAACTTCAATCAAGAAAATGCCTCCCTGGTTGATTCATCGGTTTCTGCAGGATCCCCTGGGCCCAGACTTTTTGGCTCTGTTGGTCTCCTTATGGTGCTCCTGAATGAACCAAGGACCATGCCATGGAGAGGACCTATAATCCCTACTCAGATGTAGCCCATGGGCAGCTCAGTCTCCATGGGGGGTGGGAGGGTTCTCTAGTAAGGGGAGCCAGGACAGTCACTTGGCATGAACTTGGTTGCCTGCTTTTTGATCACCTTCCCCTTGTGAGGTGGCCTTACTAGGCCACAGAGAAAGAGAATCCAGGCAGTCCTAATGAGAACTGATAGGCTAGGGTCATATTAAGGACCTCACCTATCAGTGGACTATGAGAGGGACATAGAGGGGGGAAAGAAAGGAAGGGCAGGACCAGGAGGAGATGAGGGAATGGGTTACAGCTGGGATACAAAGTGAATAAATTATAAATAATAATAATAACACTGAAAAACATAACAAAAAAGAAAATGCCTCAATTAGATGGGGGCCATAGGCAAGCCTGTAGAGCATTTTCTTAATTAGTGACTGATGCAGGAGGGCCCAGAACACTGTGGATGGGGCTAGCCCTGTACAGGTTGCCCTGTATGCTATAAGAAATCAGGGTGAGCAAGCCACAAGGAGCAAGGCAGTAAGCAGCACCCCCAGATTCTCACCCCATGGAGTTCCTGTCCTGCCTTTCTTCCGTGATGGACTATGGAAATGGAAGCATAAGCCGCCTTTCCTCCCCAACTTGCTTTTGGTCATGGTGTTTCCTCATAGCAATAGTAACCCAAACTAAGCTGGGTCCTAACCAAGAAAAATACCCGTTAAGATATTTTATTTTGTGACTTATACAAAAATACCATCCTTAACATATAGGCAATGAAGAACTTGCTCTGTAAATTCCTCTGAAGTTTATTTCCATGTCATTATCTACACTGAGGACAAGTGTGTGTCCTCACGCTATAAACCCAAGTATAAACAATAACAACAAAGCCCATATGTTTTTGACTGAGGGTGGCCATCTCTTACAGAGAGATTACTCTTGTCTCAACGTCCCCATCTTAATAATGCAAATTTACAGTTAAAAAAATATATAGGCCAACTTGTTTGTTTGTGGACTAGAGAGAGTGTAGAGGGAAATTACTCTGCAATAAGCACATCTCATGATACTGTAAATAAACCACCATGAGGGTTTAAGGCACTAATGCATAAACAAGTATTCATTTAATATTTTTAATAAATGAACATGAAGAAGATATTGTTTATAAATTCAGATGTTCCATTAATATTTTTCTATATTAAATTAAAACAACATGAAAAAACAGGGAGATGAAACACAAGATAAACAAAACTATCATACTTGTGGAAACATACTCTACAATACGGGCATTTGACAGACACTTCAGCTAGCTGTTAAGATGAAAGTATTACTGTTTTATTCAAAGCAGCACTTCCATGAACTAAAGGGCTAAAGAAGCAAAACAAACAAAAAACCCACAAACCTGTGTCAGTGTAGCAAAGCATATATTAGTGATCTTGACTTTCTCAGGTGGGACAGTTCGGTGATAATATAAACTGTTGCTTACTGGCTTCAACTCTCAGATTTAAATTACATGCACAATATCTAGAACTTCTATTTAAGTTTCTTTAATTGATTAGAATCATTATATGTACATGCATGAATATTAACTATAATACTAAAAATAGAGTAAAAGATGCTAAGCCTATTAAAATTAGTAAAATAGAACTTTTTAGGTCATAGTTAAGGAAAGGATTTAAAAAATAAATTTAAAAACATGGAGCTGGGAAGGCGCCAGGTTGATTTCAAAAGTTACTGTACAAGTTTGCACTCCCACCAGCAATGGAGGAGTGTTCTCCTTGCTCCACATCCTCTCCAGCATGCATTGTCACTTAAGTTTTTGATCTGGGCCATTCTGATGAGAGTTGGATAGAATCTCAGAGTACTTTTGATTTACATTTCCCTGATGACTAAGGATACTAAGCAATTCTTTTTTAAAATGTCTTATTACAATTCACTTTGTGTCCCAGCTGTAGCTCCTTCCTTCTTCCCCTCCCCACCCCACCCTCCTTCTCTCTTCTCCTCCCATGCCTCTTCCCCAGTCCACTGATAAGGGAGGTCCTCCCTCCCTTCCATCTTACCCTAGCCTATTAGGTCTCACACTGAGCATTTCTTTTAAGTGCTTCTCTGCCATTCAATATTCCTCTGTTGAGAATTCTCGGTTTAGCTAGGTACCTCATTTTTTTAATTGGATTGAAAATTAAGAATAGTGTTACCTGAAGACCCAGCTATAGCACTCCTGGGCATATACCCAAAAGATGCTCCACTATACAACATGGAAATTTGCTCAACTATGTTCATAACAGCTTTATTCATAATAGCCAGAAACTGAAAACAACTGAAGAACGAACAAAGACAATTTGGTACATTTACAGAATGGAATACTACTCAGCTACTAAAAACAAGCAGATAACGAAATTTGCAGGCAAATGGATGGAACTAGAAAAGACCATCCTGAGTGAGGTAACTCAGAACCAGAAAGACACACATAGTATATACTCACTTATAAGTGGATATTAGCCAGATAGTACAGGATAACCATATTATAATCCACAGACCCAACGATACTAAGTAACAAGGAGGGCCTAAGGGAGGGTACTTGACGCTCACTTAGATGAGGAAATAGACACGGCAAGTGGATAGAGAGAGAACTGGGTGGGAGAGGAGATGGAGAGGGGAACAAGAATGGGGATCAGGTGTGAGGAGAATGGAGTTGGAGATGAGGTGGGAGGGCAGAGGGCTGGGATAAAGAAAGAAAACCGATGTGGGGCACATCTCTGTGACAAACTGGAGAATCGGGACAGGACAGGCTCCTGAGAGGATATGGAGTGACTCTAGCTGAGACTCCTAGCAGCAGGGATATGGAGAGTGAAGTGGCCACCTCCAATATCCAGGCAAGACTTCCAGTGGAGTGAAGGGGACACCAAGCCACCCACAAAACCTTCAACCCAAAATTTGCCCTGCCTATAAGATGTGCAGGGATAAAGACGGAGCAAAGATTGAAGGAATGGCCAACAATGACTGGTCCAACTTGAGACCCATCCCATGGGAGAGAGCCAACCCCTGACACTATTAATGATACACTACTATGCTTGCAGACAGGAACCTAGAATAACTGTCCTCTGAGAAGCTCCACCCACTGCCAATCATTAGGTGGAACTCAGGGAATCTTGTAGAAGAGTTGGGGAAGGGATAGAGGGACCTGGAGGGGACAAAACTACAAAAGAAGAAAAACAGAGACAATGAGCCTAGGCCCATGAGGGCTTACAGGGCCTGAACCACCAACCAGAGAGTATGCATGGACTGGGATCTAACCCCCATCCCCATATACAGCTAATGAGCAGCTTGCTCTTCATGTGGGCTCCTGGCAATTGGAAGAGGGCTATCTCTGACATGGACTTTGTGGCCTGCTTTGGATCACTTCCACCTAGCTGGGCTGTCTGGTCTGGCTTCAGTGGAAGAGGTTGTAGGGTGAGCTTACTTGATGTGTTGGAGCAGGTTGGTATGGGGGACAAGGATTCCTCCACTATTCTGAGAAAGAGAGGGGACATGGGGGAAAAGGGTGGGAAGGTAGGGCCCAGATATAAAATGAATAAATACATTAATTAATAAGAGGAAGAGAGAGAATTCCAGCACTCGGTTGGCCTTCTCCTTTTTTCCTTTTTATTCAGTTTTGATAGCATGCCATGGGTACCTGGGATGGTCCCACCCTATGGTGGTTTAAATGAAAATGCCCCCACAGGCCTATGGGGAATGGCATTATCAGAGGGGTGGCCTTGCTGGAGGAAGTGTACCATAGGGTGTAGGCATAAGGTTATTATGCAATTCAAATGCTGATTTCTGTACTATCCTTGTTCTGAGAATCTCTTGTCTTAATGTTATATAAACTCTGCTCTCCAATTGTCCCCTGATATGCCAATAAAGCAGCTTATAGCCAGTTGCTGAGCAGAAGGGAAAATAGGAGCCTGCCAGCCAGAGGAGGAGTTAGAGGAGGAAGTAGGGGATTCAGGCATGGACAGATGTCCAGGGGGGACCAGTAGAGAGATGTCAGCAAGGAAAGCTACAAAATGAAAGTATAGCTGGGATGCATGCTGGGAGGAAGCCAAAATTAGCTTACAGGGTTACAAATAGAGTTAATACTGCTCAGAATTGTGCTGTGAAGCCTGTGAAAAATAGAGTCTCAATTATTTGTGTGATAGCTGGTTTAGGAGAAAAACTAAGAAAAACATACAGAGTTTTATAAATTTAACATTAACAATAGGTGTTGTCTTTGAGGTTTCAGGAGTTCAAACCAGGCCCAGGGGCCCACTCTCTCTTCCTGCTGCCTGCAAATCCAGATGTAGACCTTTCCAGCACCATGTCTGCTTGTGCAACTGCTGCCATGCTTACTTCCATGATGATAATGGATTGAACTGTAAGTCAGCCCCAATTAAATGGGCTTGTTGGTTTGTTTTTTGTTTGTTTTTTGGTTTGGTTTTTCACAAGGAAAAAAAACAGGGCTGGGTATGGTGGTGCACACCTTTAATCCCTGCATTAGGGAAGCAATGGCAAGTAGATCTCTGGAAATTCAAGATCAGCTTGGTCTACATAACAAATCCAAGCCAGTTAGTGCTATTTAATGAGACCTTTTCTCAAAAAAAGAAAGGAAAAAGAAAGCCCAACCAACCAAACAGTAGCAGTTGGGGAGATAATTCAGTGGGTAAGAGAGCTTGCTATACATTCATAAGGACCTAAATTCAGATTCTCAGCACACAGCACAAAAGGCTAATTATGGCTGAGTATTCCTGTAAACTCAGCTCCAGAAGGAATGAAAGCAGGAAAACAGGATTGTTAGAACATTGCTGGTGACCAGCTTTGATGAAAAATCACTGAACTCTGGGTTCAATGAGACAACTTAAAGGGAGTAAGGCAGAAAACAATAGAGGAAGGAATCCTATATTCAGCTCTGGCCTCCACATATGCATGCACAGACACACAACTACACATTCCCCCCAATACACACTAACAACCCACAACATACACCCCTCCACAAATACAAAACAAAAAGAATTGAAATGTAAGTAAATAACAATAAAACCAATGAGAAAAAGGGGAGCTGTCTCCCCATTTTTGAAAGCAGAGAGTTAGCTTTATATGGAGACACTAAAAGCAATGTTGACAATATCCTTTAGAAATAAACACTAAGGAAAACTGAGGCCAAAAAAGCCAAGAATGTGCTTCTGAAAAATAAGACTGGAAGTAGGAACCAACAAAGAAAAAAAGTGATATGAAAGTTGGGGAATGATCTTGGGAGAGGCTTAAGTGGCGATGGGAGAGAAGGATGGAATGAGGGAAGTACTGTGCTGTTAACCAAAACTAAGAATGGCCGAAAAAGCTCTATGGAAACCTACTACTTTGTAAACCAAGTAAAAACGTTAAGGAGTTTGAACGTAAGTCCCCTGCTTGGGTGAATGACGATGCTCCCAGAAGAAAGGTTTTTGGTGAAAATCCCAGTGCCAGATATAGGGCACCTCCCTACGAATCACTGGTTAGGGCAGCTCTGTAAGGGGGAAGTGAAAAGTAGATAGCAAGATATACTTGAATGCATGCGTAAAATTATTGAAGAGTAATTTAAAAGGAAAAAAATTAATGGCTGCAGTGGTCATAGATCCTAGAAGGAACCTACCTACTACTATTGTTTTACTAAATATCTGTGCTGTGAAACTGCATTCTCAACACTTCTGTTTATATCCATACATTAGTGCTGCTCCCAGCCTTGCTCAGAGAAACTTCTGTGTGCTGGAGGCAAAGGTTAACAGAGACTCATAACTGGTGCCAAGTGCTGAGAAAAGCCAGTTGTTGAGTGCTCAGCCCTAAACTGTATCTTTTTAGCACACCCAGGGAGCACAGAAACAGAAGCAAAATAACGCTAGAGCTGCAGCTCAGGGACAAGGGCTAGACAAGCGCTTCTGGACAGGATGTGGCCATTTGACCTGCCGATTCACAAAGCTGTGGCCACCAGCACAAGCGCTGCGCAGGACTGGGCCCATCAACACCTGCCAGGAATTCACTGAGAAGCCACTGGCAAGTAATGGTGCTTAGGTGTGGGGGAGGGGTCATTTTCTTCAGTGGTACAGTCACTGACAGGTTGCTCCTGTCAAATGCATATGCAAGCAACACTAACTAAACTTAATTGTACTACATCACACAGAAAGGCAACAGGGTAGTGGAGGGGAGTTTTTTAATGGGAAGAGGTTTAGAGGGAATGAGAAGGGATAAGAAGCTGGTAAAAGGAGGTGAATGTGATCAAACCGCATTATATACGTGCATTAAATTGTCAAAGCATAAATAAAAGTCAACTGAAATGTTATAATGATGCATACATAATTAAGATGTTTAAATTCAGAGTTCATCTCATCTACTAGTTAGTTTCCAAGCAATTACAATATAATTAGTGACCAGGGAATACTCTCTGTGACCCAAAGAGAAAATACTTAATGGTGTATGGCCCTAGAAATTTTAATAAAAATACTGAGTAACTAAAGACATGTTTAAATGAACCAAAACTAATTAATAATTTTTTTAAATATGTATTACATACTATTTTGAGGATATACGTTGTGTGGGGACTATATCAATTTATGCTATTTCGTTTCACCTTCACTCCACACTCCTAACAAAGAAGGGGTAGCCACAATACCTGAAAGTGTAAAAACTTACTCAATTCCGTGGTAACGGCATTCTGAAGCTTTTTCAAAAGGTAAGACCTGAAGTTTCCGAGGACTAAGTTCTGGTGTCAGAACAAAAGGTTTTTCCCTGAAATGAAAAGGGTTTCACGTGTATTTAAAGCTTTCTACATGATAGAAAGTTATTTTCAAGAAAACAAATCCGACTTCCGCCCCGACATATGAGAGTTTGTTTGTTTGATGGTGTCCTGGTTAGTTTTTTATCAACTGGACATGAGCTAGAGTCATTTAGGAAGAGGAAACCTCAACTAAGAAAAGTATCTCCATCAGACAGGGCTGTAAGCAGGCCTGTGGGGCACTTTCTTGAGTGATGATTGCTGTGGGAGGTTCAACTTACTGTGGGTGGTGCCATCCCTGGCGAGTCCTGGATGGCATAAGAAAAGAGGCTAAGCAATCTATGGGGAGCAAGCCAATGAGTAGCACCCCTTCATGGTTTCTGCTTCAATTCCTGCCCTGAGTTCCTTCATGATGTACTGTTTTCAGAAGTACAAGCCAAATAAACCCTTTCATTTCCAAGTTGCTTCAGTCTGTAACTTATCACAGCAATAGAAACCCTACATAAGATATAAAGCATACAAGTTAAGGAAGCTAGATGTGATGGTGCAAGTCTGCAATATCCCAGCACCTGAGATGTGGAATTGGAAGGAGCACCAGTTCAAGGCCAGCCTGGGCCCTAAAGTGAGTTTAACATGGGTCTGGAATATGGAATGAGATCCTACTAGGTGGGAAGAGTTAAAGTAAAATGAAAAACCTAGGAAGGACATGAGATGAGCTAGATCTGTGCTACTCTTTGCCTCATTCGTTTTCTGTGCCTCCATTTTAGAAATTGCAATGGCACTCATTGAACAAAATTTTATGAAAATGAGGACATCAAGAAAGGAAAATGATTTGTAATGTAAATTCAGAAAGCAACCTTATTCCTAAAATGTATCACCCTGAATCTTTGGTAACAATAAAAGTACTTACTTTTTACTATAACTCACAGAGTGCATTTAGCCTGTCACTTATATTAGTTAAGAGTCAGCAACTTACAAGAATCAGGCCTAGAGATGAAGTGCTAAATTCAGTTTTTCTGAAGTAGGTTTCAATCAGCAGGTCCTTAGAACTAATCTTAGGTTGAACTTTAATAAAATATCATTGCTCAAGTCCTTCCTCACCTAAACCCGTAGGGCTACTTGAATGGGAGAAGACAGAGGCTGCTGCAGTCAGATGAAGATCACTGGGTTCTCCTGACACGTGCCTCCCTTCCTTGATGAGTACTGAACCACTGGGTCTAATGGAATCAGTCACAATCCTGGAACTCAGAACTCGCTCCCTGGAAATGGGCAAGGTCTGCGACAATGGTTGGTCTTCTCTCAGTGAGGCGCAGAGGGAACAGAGGTGTGGAGGCAGGGCTAGAAACAGGGTGCACTAATGGGAAGGCAGGGAAACCCAGAAAACCAAACTCTGCCTCTGCTCTCATGTCCCACCCCATTCCTGACAGGAGTAAGAAAAGCTGCCCTGCTGCAACCAGAGATTATGTATGGAACTTAACAAGCATTGGAAATTATTACATTAAAATGTCAGTCACATGCCAATTAATGAATCCCAAAAATCGCCTCATATGCCAATACCTTTATTTAAGGTGGCCCACAAAAAGTATCATTAATAAATTGCAATGACCTCATTATTTTGATGAGGGATCCTTCAAACAAATAATCTGTAAGGCAGAAGTCTTAAGTCTTTCACATTTTACTCTTCTCTTCATCATTTCTTATTTCACTCCTTCTTGCACATTCTAATTATTTAATTTTACCTACGGTGCAGAGCATCACTGAGAAAGCACCCTTTCTCCCCAGTACCATGCACAAAGGTAACGATGCTCTGACTCTATTTCTGAGATAACTCAAAACCCTTCTAAAACGTACCTTTAAGATCATCATAGTACAATTCAAAACCAGCTTGGTAAAAGTGATTGAAGTGAGATACCTTTATGATCCTTTAGGTTTTTAAAATAATGGCTTAACAATGAAAAAGAAGTTTGGGTAGTAAGAAAATTCTGCAATTTTCACGAGAAATTTATGCTACATTTTATTTATCTTTACATTTTATTTTATTTACTTAGCCAATGTCAACAACAGCCATTATTTGTTAACTAGCAATTTAATGGGTGTTACCTCTGATATCAATTTACATGTCAACGTACATGCTGAGTTCATACTTGGTAATGTCATAGTTTCAAAATATTTTTTACTATTTTCTCATCTCTTTTATTTGAAAGGCCACGTTTTTTGCCATAAGTAGTAATGACTGTTATCATCATGCCAAGTAGGAGCAAAATCAAAACTAGACAGTAATGCGGAAGAGAAAAATTTTTTAAATACATATTTGCAAATCAAAACCTAACTTCTTAAAATAAAATTTCTAGGCCCACAAGACAGTTTGGCAGGTAAAGGCTCTAACAAAGCACCCTTTCATGACCTGAGTTCAACACCCGGGACTTATGCAAACATGGAAGGAAGGAATGGACTCCAGGGAGTTTTCTTCTGACCTGTACATGCGCACTGTGGCACACCTGAGCTCCTATACACATTATAAACACTCAGAATAAGAATAAATGAAACAAAGGTAAGAAAAAAAATTCAATCATTTTTCCATTTGTACACAAAGTAGAAGCCCTTGCCCCGGACTTCTATGGGAGATGTACTGAGTTGTCTTCATCATCTTTGTTTTCTTCAAACCATCGCCACAAAACAGAAGGCCATTTGGAGAGTGTAAATGTAAGGCTGCTAAGCCTAGTGATAAACAGTGGAGGCAAACCTGTGAATTTTGCCTCAGCACAGAGCATCAATTAGCTACAGGGGGAAAATACAATGCTATTTTTAAGTGACTTTTAAAAATGAATCGCAGATAAGTTTATAACTCACCCCCTTTGAATCTGTAATGGCTGAAGATCTCCGACTGGTAGTCCATCTGAGGTAAAATATTTCAGCAATTCTTTAGCATCTAGCAATGTGATTGAGTCCCGGGGACCCTCTTTATGGCCCAGCAACTGTTCAGATGAACGAGGTAATGAGCCAGTTCTGGGAAAATAATTTGTATAGTTTTATTAAAGGTGCATTCAAACCCACTGCAGTCAGGTAATGATGATGAGAGCAAAATCCATTACAAAGAGAAGAGGAAAGTTTAGAATTACACGTCCATAGAAGACAAGTACTACAGACTCTTTAGATATGACCTGTATCTTAAATAATTTGTAGGTCATACTGAAACCTGCAGTTTATTTTAATCATTCTACTACAAAAATTACCATGATTATGCTATTTATTAAATATAACACATGTTAACAATTCAGTACTACAGAGTCTATAAAGTTTAAATTGAAATTGAAATCCCACAATATAAATTTTGGAGGCCAAGGACGGAATGTTACAATTTTCTCTAAATTTAAAAGATTACTTAAAGCACAGTCATGAAATGAGACAGTAATAGAAATTCTTTCCAAGGTCTCCTTGAGCCATGCTTACAACATCATGAATACTCACTAAATTATTATTACATCTGAAATGCATGCAGGACTTCGCATTTCCAAATGATTTTTATCTAAAATATATTCTTAATCTTCACAAATTTCCTTGAAAAAATGCAACAGGTCTTAGAGCAAAACAATGTAACCTAGTGAGTACTTTATAAAATGCAATCAGCACACCATGGCTAAAAACGACCATTATTGCCATTTTTCAGATAGACTGAAACACACATCAGCTACATTACAGACTGAGGATAGCACAGCTATTTACAACAGCTCAAAACTAGACTGACTCCAGCCAGGAGCTGCCTCTGCCTTTATCACTCCATAAACCAGAAAAATCACACAGCAAGCTATTGAATGAATGAATGAAATACTTTTTTTAAAGTTATTTATTTTCTGTGCCGTGGTGTTTTATGTGCATGCATGCCTGTGTGGCAGTGCTGGGTCCCCTGGAACTGGAGTTACAGACAGTTGTGGGCTGCTTTGTGGGTGTTGGGAATTGAACCCAGGTCCTCTGAAAGAGCAACTGGTGCTCTTAACTGCTGGGCCATTTCTCCAGCTCCGAAGAAAATACTTCCATCTCAGAAAATAGTAAATGTTTCATTAGGTCAGAACCACTCATTGCTCTATCACCATGAAATAAATAAAAATCTTTCAATATGTCAACATGAGTTTAATCACTCAGCTTCGTATTAATAAAATTTTAACTTTTTAACATTTATTTAGTGCATGGATGCATGTTATGTGTGTACATGTGTGCAGTGCGTGTGCTTAAGTCCAAATACAACTTGTGGGGTCAGTTTTCTTTCCACCATGTGGGCATAGGGATAGAATTCAGGTCCAAGCAGCTTTCTTTTCCTGCTAAGCCACTGTGCCAGCCCCAAGTGGATTATATTTTACTTATTACTCAAATGCATCGCTTTTACTAACAATCCTATGACTAAAATACTGATGTTGAGTTTTAGCCCCGTGTTTCTACACTCGGAAGATCGGCACATGCTGGCAGGTCCATTTCCCCTCTCTAGCCCCATTACTGTTAAATGGAATAGAAATCTAATAAAAATAGTCAAGCAAGAAAACACACGGACATTTTCTATGAATTGCATACTCTGGGTGGGCAGGAACTACATTGTGAGTTTAATTTAATTTCTATGTAGCTTCTTTAATAGTATCTTACAATGTTCCTTAATCAGTACTGATCACAATCATGTTACAGGCTAGATGCAATGGGAAATGTATAATTTGCATTTATATAGAATCCCAAAACAAGGATATCAAAGCAGCTTTTAAAAGACTAATTTGTGATAAACTGAACTGCTAAGGTTAAAAAAATAACACGGGCAACTAAGATTAAAATGTTTACATTCATTCTGTCATAATACTTTCATAACTTTAAAGTGAAACTAGGGTTTTTTATTCCTACTCTTACATGTAGCAAAAGTAGGGACACAGGTTGTTGAATGAGCACAAAACTAAATTCTTATGCCTTCTGGGTTTCGCCACAGAATGGTTCTCTATTCGTTCATTTTAACACTAACAAAATTTTGAACACATGTAATGTAGCTTGCTCTAACACAGGAATCTGATGTGGTTTTCCTAATAAAGTACCTTCAGTCTTCAGTGACCACTCTATAAATATCACTGTAACATAATAAACAGGGCTAACTCTGATTTGTGAATCCATAATAATGGCTCACAGTTTACTGAACAGATCTGACTCCGGCAGAAGCAAGGAAGTGAAGGTGGATGGAAATACTTAAGGAATAAAGGAGATTAAAAAACACACACACACATTGCCCTTAGTGTTTAGAGAAGAAATGTAACACTGTGCTGAAGTGTTTATAAAGGACACAAGAAAGGAAGGAGATATTTGACCTAGACTCTGAGTGTCTAACAAGCTTCTGGTTCAAGATAGATTACACACACACACACACACACACACACACACACACACACACATTAAACTCTTCATTCAAATTGAAATCACAATGCTCAAGTACCTGAAAGTAAACCCACAACAGGGTTAAGAACAGGAAGAACAAAACAGAGGGGCACAGAGGTCAGAACATTTCAAGAAAAGGTAAGCCACCATAGCACATCCGTTCGACTATGGAGAAATCTCAAGAAGAGACTATGTCTGATTCCCTTTCCAGGAGGCCACAGGGAGACTACAATTGGGGTCAGGGTAGCTCTGGCACAGACTGAGAGCTTTGATTAAGAACACCAATGCAAACACCACCTGCTCATAGCCCTCCTCTCCCTGTGCTATCCACCTGCTCTGAAGATATGGGAGCCATGCCACGGTTTGCATGGTGGGTACTTGTTTTCTTTTGACTATCTCCCCTTTAAAAGGAGCTCACAGGGAAGACAGGCATTGGTGTTCTTCCTCATACATCCCCAGTGCCCAACAACTGGTATTTAATCACTATTTGTGGACATGTATGAAAAGAGGTTATAGCATGTCATAAAATGGTATCAACAGAAGAGCTAAACACTGGGAAAGAAAAATGTAAGATAGCGTTACTGCACTATCCAGCAATTACACACTGAATGCCTACTATGCGCCAAGGCCAAAGACCATAGGTAACTGTCTCCTTGAGCATCTACTCACTATGTGGACAAATATGGATGAAAACCAGAAAAGGTTTAAGTGACTTGAAAACCAGAAAAGGCTTAAGTGACTTGACTGAGAAGAGTAATTTCACCCCATTTTACACTCTCCCCCATACATTAACATATGTGTATGCTGGTTTAACTTTCTGTTAACTTCACACATGCTAGGGTCATGTGGGAAGAGGAGACCTCACCAGAAACCATGCCTCCCTCAGAATGGCCTGTAGGTAAACCTGTAAGCATTTTCTTGCTGTGAGAAGGCCACACCCACTCTGGGCACGTGGTCTCTATATAAAAAAGCACACTGAGCAAGTATGGGAAACAAGCTGTGTGGCACTCCTTTATGAGTCCTGGGTCCTGCCCTGCTAGAGTTCCTGCCTTGACTCCCCTCAATGATGGACTGTGTTTGGGATATGTAAGCCAAATGAGGACTTTCTTCCCAAAGCTGTTTTATCACAGCAATGAAGTGTGTAAGTTGACAGAAGATGATCTATAAAGCTGGGCATACATTATTCACCAGTTATGTATACTTGTAGAGTAACAAAATAATGAAAAGGAAGACAGATGATCTTTCACTTTTAAGTAGCTGAGTAACTACTTATTAAAAAAAGCATATATTTTTATAATAAAATTATAAGTTACTGATATTATACTAAATAATTAAACTATTAAGAGAACTCATTTGAAAATACTGAACATGTATTTCTACAAACTCAAGTATTACCTCATTTTTTGTTTAGATTTTTCAAAAGCTTCTAAATTCTGAAGAACATGTCTTTCCGGCCATTCCAGAGGATTGATTTCCATTAGACTTGAAGAAGAAGGTTCGACTGTACTGGCATCTAAAGAGAACAAAATAAACATCAGCACTGATAAACACCAACATAATGAATGCTCTATGTGAAAATATATCTCACTCTGGGTGTGATGACAACCACCTGCAAGCCTCGTACTAGCGAGCCTAAGTCAGGAAAATCACAATTTGAGGCTAGCTTAGGCTTTATTATGAGTTTAAGGCTAGTGAGACTGTCTCTAAATAAACAAATAAACAAACAAGGAAATTAAAAAATAGTGATAGTATACACACAATGGAGTGAGTGTGTGGGTGTAGGTGTGTATGTGTGTAAAGGCTAAGAATTCAATTGAGGCATTTGTTAAAACTTGTCAAATGACTTGAATTGTATAAAATGTTCCTGAAAAGATTATTGAATAGGAAAATAAAGTATCTTCAGATAAAGCTTATGTGCTATTACTGATAACATGCAATGAACCTGTTAAGACCCACATGGAACAGATGTACAGGTTAGCTATTCTTAATGAAAGAGTTCAAATGAAAGGAACCCACCCTACACTGAACACAATAAACGGTATGTGAGTTTTATACTAGAAACAGAATTCTATCTGAGGAGAATGAAAAGTTTCATGTCTTTAAAAAAAGATTACTCAGTCTCAAAAGTATAATAAATGACCCATACATGTGCTTATAATGTAATGTTCTCAAGGTTACTTCTGAAACAATTCTCACTTATCTGTTAATCGGAGGTGCCCTCAAATCCCTAAGGTCAGGGTCACTTGACTCCAGAAACAGTGCAGGGGAGGACCATCTTGCTGGTTACTATGCTGCAGTGAATCTGCACCTAACTGTGGAACTAGACAAAGCCTAAGAAAGTATTGGCTCAAACACTGACAAAATTACTAACAGTACCACTTTTTTGAATTGTAAACTTACCTTGATTTAAGAAATACTTTATAAACTAAAATTAATATATAAAATTTAATTTAAAAAGAATTACTTTAAACTACTATACAGAGTTCTAATGAACGACTCAAAATGGCTGGACTTCACTAATGACAGAATACCTATTTTATGTTTATAAAGTATTACAAAAATGGAAGCAACCGCCACTTATTTTCTCACTACTTATCAAACTATTTAACCTTGACTATTTCAAAGTATCTTCTAATACCTACATTTAGATGCACTCAACAAACATCATCAAAACACACCATTTCCCATTGCTTATTAACAGCGGTGAAATACATTTTATAGGGTAATGAGCTTTATAGCAAAGCAATGTGCTACTTAATGGAGACATGGCTTTGTAATAAAAACATACAGAAAATAATCAATACCAGTTCTGCACCATTGCACACTCTGAATTCATAAGAGGATTCAAGTTATCTTTAAAAAAATAAATAAATTGCCCCTGCATATAAAATGAAATTAATTACTGAGTATGATAATAGAAATAGAATTCATGTAGTCCAATACTTAAGAACAGTGAACAAAACTAATAAATGTCAAGTCTTTAGACTACTAACCAACATAATTCTTACAGTAAAATAAAATATAATATTTTACTTATTGGCCTCTCAGGATACTATACCATGCCCCTCTTAAAAATGTAACAAAAGACTCCCGGAAAAAAATCAAGAAAATTATTTTTTGTAATATCTTATTTTGCAAGATAAAGAAATAAAAATAGACTCAATACAATTAGGAAAACAGGAAACAGTTAGCTTCACATCACAAATTTCAGGAAAGAGAAAGGTAGTAATATCACGATGTGTGGCTAAAGAGGGTAAGCCATTACAGTCTGACAGCCAAAGTAAGAGCAAGTCACAACGTAAAAGTCGTATCATTAGTGCTAGAAGCCACTTCATAAAGCAATTATAAACACAATGCTAAATGTCTGAAATAATAAAAGGGATTATAAACTCATTTTTTATTACTTCTAACATCTGTTAATAATCTTCATATTATTAACAAGCTCATTTACACAACCTTGCCAAGTGCCCAGAAGTGCCAAGAAGATACTCCCTGTGTCAGACATCAAGCACCACATCTGGAAAGCCTCCAACTTCAGCAATGAGTTAATAAGCTCGCTACATTATGGCATCTTCTACACGTAACTTGTCACTTGTTATACTTGCTATACAGAAACAGTACAAATCATCCTGTATTGCTAATAACTACAACTTTGTCTGGTTGCAGTGTGCCACCATATGAAATCAATTGGCCTTGCTAGTTTTACATGCAGATCAATTTACATGTAGATGTATTTATTCAAATCACAGCTACAGTCACAACCGTATTCATAGGAGTCAGGCTCAAATGTGCAGCCTGTCAACTGTCTGTTCACATTCTACAAGTCTTCATCTATTTGTTTAAGTGAGTAATTTGGGGAGATCCTCCTCCTATATGCTAGGCTCTGTGCCAGGCCTGGCAGCTGAGGAGACAGCAAATAAGTGTGTCCTGTACCCTCAAGACACTGCAGTGTGCAGGAAAGACAAATATCAGTAACAATCAGATAGATTATGCACCATTTAAATCTATGCCACGTGAAATGAGAAAAACAGAAGAGTACCAGTATGGTGGAAACAGTTTAAACTAGCCAAGGCCGAGGAAAGTATCAGAGAAGACAACACCAGAACATCTACAGAGTAGCTGTAAGTAGTCAGGTAAGAGCTGAAAGAAAAGGATTCTAGGCCAAGGACAGGGAGTATGTAAATCAACAAAGGAAAATAACAAGACATGCCCCAGCATCAAGCTGACTGTTGAAATAAGGAAAACAGAAATGTGCTTTTTGGAAATCAGACAGAGCACAAGACCAATATCAGCTAAGGATTGAATAAGCCACAGAGAGGATGATGCAGTCTATGCAATAGAGAGCAATCAGCACAGTTTGAGCAAAGGAATGACATGTGGCCTTGGAGGTAAAGCAAGCTTACCTACAGCCCAATGCTACTAGCATCCTAGGCTTGATTGTCCAGGTTACCTCAAGAAGTATCTTCTATCACTCAGCTCCCTCTCACTTCCCTTGCAAATCCTCTGGCAAGCCAAACCTCATACTCAATGGCTAGTCTATTGGTTGCTTCTTTCTTGCAAAATCTTCTCTCATTTCATATTGTAAACATCACTAGAAACCCTCCAAACAAACCCTTGGGCTTCTAGCAAGGCTCTGTAACTATTCCACACTGGGTCAAGTCGTGTCTTCTGAATGTATGTCAGTTTACATAGCCAAAAATACGTAGCACTTACGTCACAACACTTAATTTAACAAACAACTAATCGTCACAGCAATCTCTGCCACTTTGGAGATTTCAATGAGAATGGTCCCCATAGGCTCTGATGTTTGAATGCTTGGTGCTCAGTTGGTGGAACTGTTTGGGGATGATTAGGAGATGTGGCCTTGTTGGAGGAGGTGTGTCACTAGGGCAGGCCTTGGGATTAAAAAAACTTGCCCCATTCCTAGTTAGCTCTCTCTGCCTCCTACTTGTGGAGCAAGATGTGAGCTCTTAGTTGTTCCTGCCACCACACCTTTGCTCTACCCTGACAGGCTTGAACCATCTGAAACCACTGGCCCAATTACAGGCATTTTTTATAAGCTGCCTTGGTCATGGTATTTTGTCACAGAAATATAAAAGCAACTAATATAGTCACCTTTAATTTAACAGTGAGGACAGGGACAGCGGAGAGATCAGAAAATGTGCCCACACTTACACAGCAGGTAAGCTGCCGAGCCATTATCAGCCTTGCTATTCTGCCAGAGCACATGTAACCAGGAAGCATGTTCTCTCACTCAATGCACATTACCCCATTCACAAGTGACACAATAATATCTCCAACACATATCTCTGAATTGCTATTTGATGTTGGTTCTGCCACTGAACAACAGGAATAGCACAGCCGGCAGGTGACACATTTGTTGTGCTTATTGTTTTCTAAGTGTTTTACATGTATTACCTCACAAAAATCTTGTATAGTGAGCCAAATTATTACTGCCATTTTAAACATAAGGAAACCCAAATGTGGAGGTTAAGTAATTCTCCCAAAGACACCAAAGACACATACACTTCACCACCACCGCCAACCATCACCACCAAAATTTAAAGTAACAGAAATCTTACCATTGGCCATGCCAGCAGCTTTCATTTTGTCTGTTTGTGTTAAAACTGCTTTAGGGGGGAGAGCATCAAAGTGATCTAAAAAGCGCCCCCTTGTGAACACCAACAGACTTTTGAGTTCATCAGGAGAAATTGTTTCAGGCTGGTTTGCAACTTTTCTTCTTTCTGCAGGATAACAGGCAGAGTTAACTAGGTGACATTTTCTGAGCACCTGCTGTCGTAGCTCCTGTGTCTACTGTTTTTGTTAAATACATTTCTGAATTAAGACAAGTATCTACACTCCTATGTAGCCACATTTTCATTTTGATCTTATTTATAGGTAAAAGCAAAATTTCATATTATGTAAAATGAGGAAATGGTTAACACTACGAGTTGATGGACAATAAAACCAAGCATACAAGTCTTCAGAAATACAGAGCATTAAAAATGGTCTTACATTCAAAGAACTGGCCACTGGGTCCATGTCAGAGACAGCCCCTGCTCCCTTTACTAGAGAACCCACATGGAGACTGAGCTGTCTACGGGCTACATCTGAGCAGGGGGTCTAGGTCCTCTCCATTAATGGTCCTTGGTTGGAGTATCGGTCTCCACAGGAGCCCCTGGGACCCAGATTTGTTAGCTCTGTTGGTCTCCTTGTGGTGCTTCTGTGCCCTCTAGGTCTTTCTATCTCCCCCTTTTTCCATAAGATTCTTTAATCAACTCTCCCTGGGGGGCAGCCTTGCCAGACCATAGAGGAAGACAATGCAAACAGTCCTGATGAGACCTGATAAGATATAGTCAGACGGAAGGGGAGAAGGAGCTCTCCTATCAGTGGACTAGAAGAAGGGCATAGGGAGAAGAGGGAGGGAGAGTGGGACTGGGAGAAGATGAGGGAGAGGGCTACAGCCGGGTAAAAAGTGAATAAATTATAATAATTAATTAATTTTAAATTTTTTAAATTTTATAAATAAAAAACAGTCTTACATTCATGTTTACATGGTGGCTGCTCTTGATTGGCAGCTTGACTACATCTGGAATTAACTAAAATCCAAAAATGGAGGAGACACCAAGTGAGGGATTTTTTTTCCCCCTTAATTTGAAGTAGGAAGATCCATTTCTAATCTGGATCTTGAGGTGGGAAAAAATACACCTTTAATTTGGGCCACACCTTCTGCTGGAAGCCTATATGAAAATATGGAAGCTTTTGCTTTTTGTCTGCTTGCTGTCACCTCGCTATCAAATCCACCCCTTCAGTGGCATTAGCGCTTACTTCTTTAGGATTCCAGCATCTACTGAAGACCAAATGAGATGACCAGCCTTGTGGACTGGGCAATTACTGGATTCTTGCATTTCCCATTCACAGCCAGTCAGTGTTGAACTAACTGGGCCATAGTCTATATATAAGTCATTCTAATATAGCCCCTTTCTCTACATTTAGAGAGATTCCTCTTTCAAGTTCTGTTACTCTACAGAATCCTGACTAATACAGTATATAAAATTAGCACCCATAGAACTTTCTATTAAATGTAAGATCATAGACCTTCCTGTTTCTTCCTTCTCCAACCTTAAAGTCAGGGCAAAAATTTAAAACAATAACAAGAAAGAAGTAACACAGTGACATTTCTGAACAAACTGTGGAAAACAGAAATAAGTGGTGAACTGAGTCAGCAGAACAAAGAACGGATCACTTTAGGTACCTGCAGAGAACAAGGAGTATGGGGGCAAATGTACTGAGGCACCAGCCTCAAACCCGACTAGACACAGGGTTAGTCAGAGCTCAAGCTCTGCTCATCACTCTTGTCCAGCCTCAGAGACAGACATTACTTGCTTCCCCTTTGGTTTTGTCTTAATAACTGCAAACTGTGGAATTTCAGGTATGTAGAAAGGTTATGTTAAAGATGGGATTAAATGTAAAAGTCCTATAGTTCTAAACAGGATTCCAAGCCCCGCCACCAAAATACCAGTGGCTACAATGCCCCATTGAAAGGATTAGCGTCAGTCTGATATATTCAGCTTTGTGACAGTGTGACAAAGATTGTCACCTATAAAATTTGTTGAGTCTATCTGGGCCATGTTCATAGCTCTCCTTGGCCACAAGTAACCAGTGGGCCACAGGGGGATTCTAAGAACCCTCACAGAGAGAAGAGTCCTAGATGCTGATGCTAGTAAGATGGGGAGAGACATAGGCTCAAATCAGAGTACTGAATCCTCCGCTTCCCATTCCCCAGTGACTTTTGCCAGGTAATACATTACAAACTGGAAAGAAAAGCTGCAGTTGAAAACAGGATGGACAGAAAGTCCAAGTGAATAAAAAGACCTCAACATAAAACCAGGCACATTAAATCGGTTAGAAGAAAAAGTGGGGAAGACCCTAGAACTCATCGGCACAGGAGACTACTTCCTCAACAGAACACCAACAGCAAAAGCTCTAAGATCAACAATAAATAAATGGGACCTCATGAAACTGAAAAGCTTCTGTAAAGCAAAAGACACTGTCATCAAAATAAAACAACAGCCTACAGACTGGGAAAGGATCTTCACCAACCCTGCATCTGACAGAGGGCTAATATCCAGTATATATAAAGAACTCATGAAGTTAAAAAGCAACAAATCCAATTAAAAAATGGGGTATGGAGCTAA
>CM053752.1:42303230-42316830 GCA_028658305.1 Pachyuromys duprasi
CAAGGACATTTGCTCAACCATGTTTGTAGCAGCTTTATTTGTAATAGCCAGAACCTGGAAACAATCCAGTTGTCCCTCAGGAATGGATAAAGAAATTATGGTACTTTTACACAATGGAATACTACTCAGCAATTAAAAAAACAAGGAAATCATGAAATTTGCAGGCAAATGATGGGACCTAGAAACGATCATCCTGAGTGAGGTATCCCAAAAGCAGAAAGAAACACATGATATATACTCACTTATACAGACCTATAAGATAGGATAAACATACTGAAATCTATACACCTAAAGAAGATAAACAAGAAAGAGGGCCTGGGGTAAGATGATCAGTCCTCACTTAGATAGACAAATGGGATGGACATTGAATGTAGGAGAACACAAGCAACAGGACAGGAGCCTACCACACAGGGCCTCTGAAAGACTCTACCTAGCAGTGTATCAAAGACTCATAACCAAACCTTCGGCAGAGTGCAAGGAATCATATGGAAGGAGGAGTTAGTAAGACCTGGAGAGGACAGGAGCTCCACTAAGACCAAATAGATCAGGGCACAGGGGTCTTTCATGAGACTTTTTCTCCAGCCAAGGACCATGTATGGATATATAGCCCATGGTAGCTCAGTATCCAAATGGGTACCCTAGTAAAGGGGAACAGGAACTATTTCTGACATGAACTCAATGGCTGGCTCTTTGACCCTACCCCCCCCCCCAGGAGCAGCCTTGCTAGACCCCAGAAGAGGACATTGCAGCCAGTCTTGAAGAGACCTGAAAAGCTAGGGTTAGATGGAAGGGGAGGAGGTCCTCCTCTATCAGTGGACTTGGAAAGGGGTGGGGAGGAGATGAGGGAGGGAAGGGGGGGATAAGGAGGGAATTCAAGAGAGGGCTACGGCTGGGATACAAAGTACATAACCTGTGATTAATATAAAAATAAAATAAATAAAAAAATAAAAGAACTAAAAGAAAAAAGAAAACAATCACAAGCCCTGAAAAGGGCTGAGGGGATAGGGCTCTGTATTTCCTACGCTATCATTACCATTGCCCATGTAAAAACTTCCTCCCAGAAGACTTCTAGTTCTTCCTTACTCCAGTCACTCACTGAGCTGGATATGACCAACAGACTTTGACTAACCCTTCCTCTGTCACATTCAACAGAGCCAGCCAATCTCCAGGATATCATCTCTGAAATATTGCCAGGGACCTTCCCCTGTAGGGTTGGTCTGTAGTTGGCTAGTTCTGGCAGTTATCCAAGAGCTAACTTCATGACATGATGTATATATAAGAAAGCTAGCTAAGCCATGATTAAAACATCACAGCATTTTCACTTATAATTTATCTTCACATTTCTTCAGGTTGTTCCTAAATTGGTTGCAACTTTGGAAGAAGAGGTGTTGCTATATTCTTTCAAGCTAGAAAACAATAAAAGAAAACCAAGCCAGGGTAACAAAGAGAGGCAAAACAAGAAAAATAAGTAATATTTTACTAAAATAAAACTGATACTGGAGTAAGTACAGGCTGCTTTGATGAAGGAACAATTATAAAAAAAAAAAAAAAAAAAAAAAAGGACTCCTTGCCAGGTGTGAGAGCATACACCTGCAATCTTAGCATACTGGATTTTTAGTGGAACTAAAAATAAAGGATACAAGAGCTCAAGGTCATTCTCAGCTACATACCTATTTCACCACTAGGACACATGAGGTCATGTCTTAAAAATCAATCAATCAATCAATCAAGACTCCCATAATTAAGCAGGTGAGTACTCAAATGTTTAAAACCCCATAAACGGTCAGTAAAATAAAATGGAATATGTGTTGTAAAGATAGAAAAGACAACATGGTAAGAGAAAAGAAAAAGAAATCTTTTGTCCTGGAACACCAATGTGGAACTATTAGAAGTCTAGGATGAAGAGAAGTGGGGACAGAATCTCATCTGTATCTTCCATGGGAAGACAAGCCATTCCTAATCTTTTGCTTTAGAAGGACTACCAGCTTATTGTACAGACAGGAAATACACAGAGGTTTCTGATTTCGTCACTGAGAAGATAATGTCACAACTGATTTTACTGTTAATATTTTTGGCCACATATCTAAGGCTAATTGAGGATGTTCTATTAAAATGGCTTATCACGTATACAGCTAGGTAAATTGGGCATGGGGATGGTGGTGAGGGATACGCACTATAATTCAGAAGAAAGCTTCTGGAGACAGAACCTCCAGGGAAAGGCTCAAACCAATAAACAAAACATCACCACAGCAGACAGGAATGGGGTTACACTTCTAGGAGCAGGGCAGGCAGACAGCACTGTATCATAATATATCCCACAGCTCAGCAGAAAACTTATCTACGCTGTTACAACGTTAGCCAATCCATGCCTTCACTGTGCAGTGAAAGGGGAAGTCAAGATGACTTAGAGATACTTTATCTGCCACAGTTAGATGTTAAGAAAATCCCTGAAAATGGATATATATTATCTCACAGTATTAAAAAAGTACAAGAAAGGCCTGAACTCACTGGAGGGATGAGTAGAGCTGCCTATGGACACAGAGGCGGAAAGTCACTACTAGTTTTCATTTGAAGTTTTCTAGTATCATTTGAATTTTCAGACTGTACCTATATATTACTTTAATATAAACATTTCTTTTAAATACATTTCTAGACCAATCACATTCTCTTCTACAATAGATCTGTTATCCTGTAAACTGATAAGAATTCAACAGCCATTTATTGAGAACTTACTTAAGCCTGTGAGGTACTATCCTGTGCCCCACGCTCAGAGGATTCATGAGTATCTAGGTACAGCCGGTACATTAACGGGGCAAGGCAGTTGATGAGAAGACAGCAACCATCTTCCCCTTTAGAACATCAGCTTTATGACTCAGGCCCTGGAACACCGTACATCACACATGTGGGTATTCTAAGGGTCTTGTAGATTTAGCCCAGGTGAGAAACAGAGTGGCCAAAAATATTAACAGTAAAATCAGGGTTGTGACACTCTGCTTCTATAATCTCCTCTCAGAAGGGAAATCAGAAGTCTCAGTGCATTTTCTTTCTGTACAATCAGCTGGTAGACCTTCTAAAGCAAGAGACTAGGAATGGCTTTCTTTCCCATGAAAAATATACAATGAGAATGTGCTTTAAGAGCCAGTCCCTCATTTTATTAACTAAAACTATACTAGAGTCTCAGAACAGGCCTCGACTTAAGAAGACAGCCAATTATACCAGTTTGGAAAGCTGGATAAGAAAGTACATTGACCTCAATAACGGAGAATGAGGGAGGAGGTATACATGAAGTTTAGCAGTGATGAGCTACATATTTAACATAAGTTAAAAAAAAAAAAACCTCTAAACAAATAAGCTTGCATATAAGCGAGAGATAAGCACTTAAACTGTGAAATGGGTCAGCAAAGGAAAGTTATATTCTTTATTAAGTAGCTAGCAGTAAGGAAAACTCATTACCAAGAAATAAGAAATAGCTAAAAGCCATCAGCTGAATGTGAATCAGGATTTCAGTGGGTTCTACGAAGTTTTGAGGAGGACACTGGCGTACTGGGTGCATGGCTGGAGACAACCCTGCTTTTACTCCGTCTGTTTGACATCACCTTGACGTCTCTAGTTTAAAACTTGTCAGCATGCTAAAACGTTTTCTTGAGAAAATTATTGAGATAAGATTATTAGCTCTCTTTCTAAGTATAAAAGTTACAAATTACAAAACTTAGGAATATTAAATTACAAAGTTATGTTTTATATACCATTAATATAACAGATCAGTTTTTTTAATAAAGTTAAACTCATTTGGAAAGTTAAACTCTAAAAAGCTTTATTTGATATTCATGTTATTTAAAAAGATAGTATGTCTCATAATGATAATAGCATCATTAATTAGGACATTTTTACAGAAACTCTCTGGTTCTTTATAATTTGAAATTGGTCAGGAAAATATTAATCCCTCATTAATTCCTCATTTTATTGGTATTTTAAGGACATCTTTTTGAAGGTTTGTTTTATGCAAAGAGGTTTTGTTATCAATGTCAAAGGACTGACTTTTACAAGATCTTTTGACTAGATTCTTTAGTTTTCACAACATAAAACTGTGTTTAACACATTTCTCTTCAGACCTCACATATGGGAAAATCACTAAAGAACACACTCTGACATATATAAACTAGAAACTCTTTGCCATCACCTTCCTCTGCCTCTTGAAATACAAAACTGATGCAATGTTTTAATTCAGTATTGTCTGGGAAGAGATGAAATTTGCTCAGAAAGGATGTAATCATAAGTAGATTCACTGGATCATTAATCTGAGCCATGTTGCTTCAGAATCCCAGCTGCACATTTTTATGGTATGTGCACATGTGCATGTGTGAAGGCCAAGGTATATTCCTTCATCATTCTCTACATTCTTTTTTTTTAAACATGTAATTCTTTAGTGTGTTGGGTGGGGTACATGTAGAGATCAGAGGATGTAGGTGTGAGTTCATTCCTTCTAGTGTTAGATCCCAGGGATGGAGGAAAAGTCATTATGAGGCAAGTACCTCTACCCACTAGGCCATTCCCTTGCCTACTCTCCATGTTATTTTTTGAGGCAGGGTCTCTTACTGAATCTGCAGTTCATCAATTGGCTGGCTAGCTAGTCAATAAGTTCCAGGGCCAACTCCCCTCAAATGCTACAGGCGCATACCACTACACTCAACTTCAACATGGATGCTGAGGCTCTGATGTACTTCCATGTGCCATCTTTTATTGAAACTGATTTTCCTTTTTAACAATACTTTCTTTGAACAAACATCACAAATTATTGCACAATTACCTTGGCTTTAAACAGGTGGAAAAAAACTTTGTAGTACTTATATGAATATTTTTATAAGTACTCTAAATTCTAAAATTATTTTTTACTGAATAAATGGAATATTGAATTTAATTTAAGGACTTTCTTAACAATTATATATCAGGGATTTAAAGCATATTGACATTAGGCAACAATGTATGCTTAATATTTATAAAAATTCAGACTGATAATTTATTATTACTGATGAAAGATAAATACCTACTCTCTTTTTAAAAGCATTACAACTCCCAGCTAAGGAAACCCATGATGCCAACTTCAGTTTGGGACCTGTGCTGGGTCATCATTATTGTGAGAGTGCAGGTTATTATTGCCAGTGTGCACGTTAACACATGAATTTCACCTTATTTTAGTTCCAGTCTTCACCTTCCTGCTACCAAAACTACATATGGATTATGTGCATTAAGTAGAATTATAAACTTCTATGTCTTTTATAAGATACACTTCAAACTAGACATTTTTTTACTATGAAATTTCCCTGGCCAAGTATGTTTTAAAAATATTTACAATGATTTATTGACAATCAAGACATTCTGAATCCAGTAATGGTAACACTGCAGACGTTATCTACCCTTGACACCTATTACACACACAGCTCTGGTCATCTGTGGATCACACCTACACAACAGCACACTGGTCCTACACAGGAACCAGTGTGTAAACACAGGAGGCAAACATGAAACAGCCCAACATTCTTATAGTAGAATCAGATGCCCAAACTGCCACTTACTCAGACATTCTTTCAATGCCAAAGCTTGAGCACTGGCTAACTGTTTCTCCCTCTGTAAAATCTGTTCCTCAGAAAAACTTGGGAGTGATGAGAGGTCGAAAGGAAAACCTGAGGAATAAGAAAAAGTCAAAATTAATGAAATTCTATCTATGCTAATAATTAAAATTCAGTTCCTAGGAAATGTGTTAGGACATGACTAGAAAAAAAAGGCAATAATTCACCTCTCTTGATCTTACATATTTCAAAGTAACAATTAAACATGGGAAAATGAACATAGTAAATTATTCTGTATTTTTAATCTTTGATATGATTCTTAATTCCTTGGGATAATATGGGCACCAGAGTAGTCATTGCTACATAGTGTTCTCTTCTACATACTCAGAAAATAAGGTCAGAACACAGTTTCTCGTTTCTAAATGCAAGTTCTCCCAGGACCCACTATGAACCACACACCCACCTGCGGCCCTGAACGCGGTGCTTTATGTAATGAACGTGAGATGAACTGTGACTGATTTGGCTGATCCAGTCTTAACCTCTCCTCTGCTTGTGTGTGGTTCTCAGATAACTAGAATGTACTTTAAATGCATTATCAGGGCTCGAAAAGGGAAGCTTGGGGGGTCTGTTCCCATCTCACCTTCAATGGAAGGCTACTCAAAATTTTGTCTAGGGAGTCATGTGACCCCTGAAGCATGTAACCCAGACAAGGGTGCCTTGTGTTCTAAGTAGGCCACAATCAGTCAAGATTGCATGTGTACCATACAGCTTATTAAGTCCTGAGAGGCTGACTTAGGATGTATCCTGGGCTGTTTCTGTCCCTCTGCTCCCTATCTGTGAGTAACAAGCCTACTGACCTAGCTAAACATATATATATATATATATATATATATATATATATATATATATATCCATTTATTTAAGCCCCATGAGAACTTACTCATATATATACATATGTAAATGTATACATATGCATACATGCATGTATATATATGTGACTGTATATGTATGGGTATACATACATGTATGTGTATATGTATATGGATATATACGTATGTGTATATACATATATATGTATATATGAATGTATATATATATATATATATGTATGTATACATATATATGTATGAACGCATATATATGAATGACTGTGTTCTGCTCATGAGACTTAAGTAAATGAATAGCCAGTACATGATGGATTTAAACTAGAGCTCAGGGTGCAATGGCCATTAGTATTTGCATTCCCTGGATGGTGGCACAGTAATGATCTTTAGTGTTCTCCATGCTGTAGGACTCTTTGCTTCGCATTGTTTATTAGTGAAAACATATCACACCCTAAATAATAAGATGTGGTAAAATGGAATGACTAGGGTAGGTCACAGGAAGACGTGGAGCCTCTCAGGAACAAGGACTCCATGAGAAGTCAGCAGTTATACATAGAAGCCAGAGTGCCCTGGGATTGGTCATAATGAAACATTAATTTAAGCTGGACCTGAGAAAAACATGGAAGGCAAATCAGATCCATGTATCCCAGTGATCTGAGCCCACATTCCATGCATGGGTGGAGAAGTTATCATGGACAGCAGACTCTGTTTTCAAATATTGAAAGTCTGCTGGTGTGCCTATAACCACATGTGAGAATTCAAAATCCAGTTGAATTACTTGACATAGCAGACCATGACAGATAATTATAATATGCCTTTTTTTTTCTTTTTTTTTTGCTAAATTTGAGGTAGTTTGTCAGCCAAAAATAACTTGGAGAATAAAAACGAAGAAAGCATTTTTAAAAAAAGAAGCTTGAAAGAACACAAATGGAAATTAAAAATGATTTTGAGTTCTAAAGTAAACATTAATAACTTAGTATCTGAAATTGACAATACCTAATCTTTATTCTGTATATTGTAGAGAATTAAATCTCTTCATTTTAAATTATAAAAATGTATATTTAAAATCCCAGCATGGAGACAGGCGTATGGATGCAAAGTTCCATCCCTAATCAAGAAGCTATTTACAATTAATACCTGCTGGGAAAAGAAAAACCAGTTTTCTGTGGTGGCAAGTCACTGGGTATATCAACCATACTCCAGGGCAAGCCCCAGGTCAGGGAAAGTTTGCCAACACAAAAGGGACTCCATGTTTTTTGTGTGCTTTTGTTTGTTTCATATTTTGCCTTGTTGATTTTTGTTTCTTAGTTTTAATTTTCTACTTTTGGTTTGAGGCACGAAGAGAGTGAATATGGAAGTTGGGTGGGTAGGGAGGTATATATATATATATATATATATATATATATATATATATATAACTATATTTTTAAAAAAGTAAACTAATAGCAGAAATGGAGTTTATTATTCCTTCAACTTAAAACCATGTAAATTAATTACATATATGAGTAAGTGTAGAAACAGGTCTCTTCTAGCTAATTAATACTTACTCAGTTTGGCTTCTTCTGTCTTTGTTTTCATCTTTCCATGAATGAAACTGAGTGCAAATGAGCCATTAATCTGGTTGGCCGAGTGAAGCAACGTAGCTTTGCATTTTCTCTTGCCATTCCCTTGCAATAGGAGATAATAGTTGGAATACTCTCCTTTCACATCAACATCTGGAACTAGAAAACGAATATCTAGATGAGAATAAAGAAATGATATTCATCACACAGCAACTGTTTGAACCCTCAGAGAAAATGTCCGGACATTTCCATGGTATTCTATAATAAAACAAGGTGTTACTCAATGCATTTGCAACCAGTTGGTTGACCATTTGGTTGAGAGGGTGTTGAAGTAGAAAGTCATAAAAGAAATAAAAAGTATGAACTTTTCAGTCTGTCTAATCACCATATACTTATTTTTTTGCCCTGGCTCACTTAAGTTCTATTATATAGAACTTATACAGACATGTCCATAATTTTCAGATTTGTGTGTGTATGTGTGTGTGTCACATGCATATCTATGGAGTATATATATTTATGTGGTGTGTGTATACATGTGCGCACATGTGTATATGCATATACGTATGTGTGGTGGTAAAGGTCCACATGTAGTGTCTTCCTCAATTACCTTCCACACTATTGCAACTCTCTCACTGCAACTAGAGCTCACTAATCAGCTAAGTTGGCTGGCCAGTTACCTCTAGGAATCTGCCTGCCTCTGTATACCCTCCATTCCTTCAAAGAGAAATAAACTGTCACTTAAAAGCACACAAAACTCAACTGGTGAGAGGAAAAGTAGATAGAAAAATAATCTTTTACAGGTTCTGAATTCAATCAACTATAGAGAAAAACTACTGGGGAAAATGCATATACATTTAGCATATACAGACTTTTTTATTTATATACCAACTGCATTATACCAGATATTAGATGTCATCTAGAAATGCCTTAAAGTATACAAGACAAAAATTCATTCTCTAACGAGAGTGAAACAAGGTGTCTGTGCCTGGGCAATTAAAGAGAGCAGAGCTGGAGTTGGGAAAAGATGACATTGACCACTGCCTGCCAAAGACACTTCAATGCTGGACATGAAGGGCCCTGAACAGTTCTTTCCCTGCACCATTTCCAGAATTTTGGAAGCAAGATATCATAACTGAACTTTTCTTTCTTTCTTTTTTAATGTGTATGGATGTTTTGCCTGTATGCATGCCTGTGCACTGCATAAGTGCCTGATGCCTGTGGAGGCCATAAGAAAGTGTCAGATTCTCCCAACCTGCACTTACACGTGTTTATGCTGGTGTTGCGATTAGAATTCAGGACCTCTGCAAGGGTAAGGAGTCAGTGCTCTTAACTGCTGAGCCATCTCTCTTATATATGTGTGTACATATATATGACATACAATATATTATATGTACATATATTGCATGTTTTATATATTATATATGCTTATTATATGAATATATTTATAAATATATATCATGTTTATATTTAATACTTCTATAATATATAAATTTATGTATATAATATATGGGTATATAATAGTTATATAAGATACTTATATTAGATATTATATAGTATGATAGTTATATAATATTTAGGTTACATATATTTTATATGATTATTACATATATTACTGATAGACATGCACATATGCAAAAATGCTAAAACAAAATTACTACAATAATTTTATCACAGCAACAGTATATTTACAGATATTATCTGTGAATAAAGGCTTATTCCTAAACAAGATAAGTATCAAATAATTTTTGCCCTTAGATTATAACAAAGACCTCATTCCATTCATAAACAGTTCTAGAAATGAACTTACATTAAGGTAATTAGAAAACACAAGGTTCTACATGAGACAGAGTGCTCTTAATTCATGCGTCATCTTAGAATGACCGACAGTTCATGCTGCGCTACACGTGTCTCTCCACTGCTTTCTGTGTCTGCATTAGCTTGTAACTTTGCTAGTCCTGTAAACACTGAATTCTGTAATGACAACAATCTAACTTTTTTCCAAAGAATAACAATGACTTTAAAGAACTCCCCAACTGCAGTAACTTAAAACACACTGTCTCAGATTTTTGGCAGGTGTTAATTGAAGAATTATTTAATAACTTTCATGAGAACTCTGCAGAAAATATCAAACTTATAATTAGCAATTATTCAATTCTGATTACTCCTCCTAAAGAAGTGAGGGGAATAGATTATAAAAGACAATCTCTATTTCCTAATTCTGAATTTGCACAATCAATCAATGAGGCAATATTTGGCTTGCATGCCACGACTGGAAAGCATTTTAGCTATACGGTACAGATAAAATGGGAAAGAGAGAAACTACCAGCTGTCAATTAGTTGCATCAAATTTTACAAACTAACATAAGCCATAATAAAGGTATATACTATAGTTAAATATTCATTACCAAAATGTTACTATTTTTACAGTGTCAGAGTTCAAACACAGGCCGAGTAGATGCTAAGTAAATGCTGTACCACCGAGCTCCCGTCTCAGACAAAGTTCTATTGTAATGAAATAAAACCACCATCTTATATCAACAAGTTTCTTAATGGGTTTTAAAACTTTCTAACACTCATACTTTGTTCACAGTTCAACAATTCAAAAATAAAATTAAATTGATATAAAGGAAATATTTCATATAAATATAAGGGAAAATAAAAATATCTCAGACAACTGGGAAGAAGTATCCTGACACACTAAAAAATATTTTATAAATAATCCTTAAGAAAAGAAAAATTAAAAAGTTCTTTTTCATATTTATTTTATTTTTGTATTAATCACAGTTTATGTACTTTGTATCCCAGCCATAGTTCCCTCCCTCATTCCCTCCTATCCCTTCTTCATCTCCTCCTTGCCCCTTTCCAAGTCCACTGATAGGGGTGGACCTCCTCCCCTTCCCTCTGACCCTAGCTTATCAGCTCTCTTCAGGGCTGGCTGCAATGTGCTCTTCTGTGGTCTAGCAAGGCTGCTCCTCCCTCGGGGAAGGGGAGGAAGGGTCAAGGAGCCAGCCATTGAGTCCATGTCAGAAATAGTTCCTATTCCCCTTATTAGGGTACCCAGTTGGATACTGAGCTACCATGGGCTATATCCGAGCAGGGGTTCTAGGTTGTATCCATACATAGTCCTTGGCGGGAGAAACAGTCTCATAAAAGACCCCTGTGCCCTGATCTATTTGGTCTTAGTGGAGCTCCTGTCCTCTCCAGGTCTTATTAACTCCTCCTTCTTTCATATGGTTCCCTGCACTCTGCCAAAGGTTTGGTTATGAGTCTTAATATCTGCTTTGATACACTGCTAGGTAGAGTCTTTCAGAGGCCCTGTGTGGTAGGTTCCTGTCCTGTTGCTTGTGTTCTCCTACATTCAATGTCCATCCCATTTGTCTATCTAAGTGAGGACTGATCATCTTACCCCAGGTCCTCTTTCTTAAAAAACAGTTCTTTTCATAAGCATGCCAAAAATAAACATCAACATATAGTCTAGACTTCAATGTCGGCATCTTTGGACGCTATACTCTTTATAATGATAACCACTGTTTAATTATAAACTCAACTTTGAAGTAATTCATACAGCCAGGTAGGAGGCCACAAATCCATTACAAGATCACCTGTGTGCACAGCGCATGCACATGTGCTCACACACACAAACACACACACAGAAAAAAACAACAATCTGCTAACTTTACATTCCCCAAACATCTTCCAAATATATATGGCCAACATATTGATCACCTAACCCACCTGACTAAGTTTGAACAAGTGAGCATAAAACTTAGCTATAAATAAGAGTGTGCAACAAAATCTCTGCAGCTCAGTTCTAGAAAGAATCTTAACAGATAGCCATATTTACAACTGTATGTAGCCTCTTACTGTGGAGACTACAAAACAAAGCCTTAAAAATTCTATCACAGCATTCAAATGAGTAACATTAGGTTCATAACCTAAATACATTTTTTCCATTATGACACCTAAAACATACACAAGGAGAGGGATACAAGATGGCTGCCACGAGAGGACACTGTGTCTGAGGAGTAGGACAGCAGTAACAGCACAGCGACCAGGAGACTGAACTCTGGGACCTAAAACACCAGCATTTGTGATTGCCAGGTGAGCAGAATTCCTACGGTGAGGAAATCAAGTAGGAAAATCCTACGGACATCCAGTTATTCCCCGGAAAAACTCCGGGTGACCAGCAGCGCACAGCCCTGATCTGAACAAGCAGCCGCCCTGGGTGCCAACAGCCGCCATACCAGACTGGGTCACACAGTCTACGGGCCAGAATGAGAAGGCCACGGGTACCGTTCCAGACCGGGCTGCACCCGGCAGGCACACTCCGCTCAGCACCACTCAGCATCACCAGCCATGTGTGTGTGTCCACAGGCCAGACTGAGAAGGCCCCGGGTACCTTTCGAGAAGGGGCTGCATCCGGGGGGCACACTCCACTTGGCACCACGGGCAACCACCCCAGACCGTGTGTGTGTCCACGGGCCAGTGAGAGAGGGCACCAGATTCCATTCCCCAGACCGGGCTGCATCGGATGGGCAAACTCCGCCACCCCGGACCGGGACACACAGTATCAGGTACAGATTGAGGTGCCCCCAAATACCATCTCAGACTGTGGTGCACAGTCTGTGGCCCAGAAGGAGGCGCAAAGTCTCCAGTCCAGAGGGGAGCCCTTAGCAGCAAGCCCTGGTCAGAGCATGGAGCCTCCAGACCAGAGCAGCACCCCCAGCTGCCATCTCAAACCGGGACACTCAACCTCTGGCACAGAGTGAGGAGCCAAGCCTCTAGACCAGAGGGGTGACCAGCCTGTAGTGCTCACAGCTTCTAGCAAGAGGACAAAGCTGGGCACACAGATACCACAACAGAGTTCAACTGAAGCAACAACACACACTCTCAAACCACTGGAACTCCCTGATCTTCTTAAAGAATACTCCAGACACAGGAGATTGACAGTTCCAGTCTGAAGTTCAGCCTTAAAGCACAAACAGCTCCTTGATTATATATAAACAAATGGCCAAAGGAAAATTATGTTAAAGCTATGATTATGCAGATATTAGAGGAACAAAAAGAGGGACAAAAAGAGGAAATAAACAGGGCCCTCAAAGAAATTCAGAAGAATATAACTGCCCACATAGAGGAACAATTAAAGATATACAGAGAAGAAACAAACAAAAAGATAGGAGCCACCGTGAATCAGATGAAGGAAACGATACAAAGCATGAAAATAGAATTAGAATCTATAGAGAAGACACAAAGGGAGAAGAACCTGGAACTGCAGAACTTAGAGAAAGGATCAGGAACCACAAAGGTAAGCATAGAATACAAGAGATGGAAGAGAGAATCTCGGGAGCTGAACATACACTGGCTGAAATGGATTCCTCACTCAAGGAAAAACTAAAATCAGAAAAGTCCCAAACACAAAACATCCAAGAAATCAAGCCGCACGGATGGGGCCCATGATAACTTGGTGTAGGGCTGAAGACCCTATTCAGGGAAACAGGGACTGTTTCAGTCATGATCTTGATGGCTGACTCTTTGACCCTCCCCCATACAAGCAGGGGAGTGACAGACTGGCTAGATCCCAGGGGAG
>CM053752.1:42317330-42348301 GCA_028658305.1 Pachyuromys duprasi
AGAAACATATGGTATATACTCACTTATATAGACATATAGGATAGGAAGGTCATGCTGAAATCTATACACCTAGGGAAGATAAACAAGAAGGAGGACCCAGGTTGGTATGATCAATGCTCATTTAGATGAACAAATGGGATGGCCATTGAATGGAGGAGAAAACAAGCAACAGGACAGGAGCATACCAAAGAGGGCCTCTGAAAGAATCAATATAGCAATGTATCAAAGCAGATATTAAGACTCACAAAGAAGCCTTCAGCAGAGGGCTGGGAATAGTAATGAAAATAGGGGAAGTTAGTAAGACTTGGGGAGAACAAGAGCTCCACAAAGACCAAATTCAGCAGGGCACAGGGTTTTTTTACAAGACAGTTTCTCCAACCAAGGACCATGTATGGATATGGCCTAGAACCCTGGCTCAGATGTGACCCATGGTAGCTCAGTGTCCAACTAAAGACCCTAGTAAGGGGAACAGGGACTGTTTCTGTCATGAACTCGATGGCTGGCTCCTTGACCCTCCCCCATACACGCCCAGGATGTAACAGCCTGGCTAGATCCCAGGGGAGGACATGGCAGCCAGCCCTGAGGAGACAAGATGAAGTGGGGTCAGATGGAAGGTGAGGAGGTCCTCCCCCGTAGGTGGACTTGGAGGGGGACGGGGGCGGGGGGAGATGAGGGAGGGATGGGGAAAGTGGGAGGGAATGAGGGAGGGGGCTACGCCTGGGATGCAAAGTACCTCACCTGTGATTAATATAAAAATAAATAAATTACATTAAAAAAAAGAAAGTAACAAGGAATAGAAAATCTAGTCGGAGGCCATCCCAGGCCTGTGATTATGAACGACTTCCTTATTGTTGTATGGCACAGGAAGCATGCTAGCCTCTGCAAGGCAGCAAAAGGACATTGCAGAGCTTACAAAGTGTTTATCCTCACCACCAGTGAGACCTATTACTCAGGTGGTGTTATCTTTCTCCAGATAAAGGTGGAAGTCCTAAAACTCAGCTTCTGCATTCTTACTCTGGCCCAGAGCACCTAAGTGACTCTCCTCAGTACCTGAGACTCTGCAGCTGGGGCTGAAGCATGCAACATGGGGAAATCATGTCCATCACTCCAGGTGCTTTTATAACAGCAATGGCCTGTCAGCCGACACAGCATTGTTCTCAGGTGCGGCCTGGCTCTGCTTCTTCATTTGATGACTTTTGTAACCTTTAGCTGGTGCTAGGAGTCACTGAACTACAGATAACAAGGCTCTGTGCTTACTTCTAAGAGGACTTCAGATAGCCTTACAAACAGCCTTCTGTGTATGGCAACACAGCCCATGCCTGTAATCCCAGCACTGTGGGTCTCATTCCCTTCCCTCCCATTTATCACTCCTTCCCTGCTAATCTCTTCATAACATTGATGTCTAATCTGTTTTATGTCCCTCTGGGTTTGGCCAGAGTCATGTCATGTGCATGGCCTCGGGATTCTAAGAACTGAACTGGAACTGAAGGAAGTTCATTCTAAGAACTGATGGACTCCCATCTCCCAGAGTCCATCAGCAGCCAAAGTTCGCCAAGAATGGGTAGGGTTCAGTAACCTCACTTCCCCACCCATGACTGAATGGTCTGGCTAGTCTTGAACAAGCCAAGTACAAGTAACTGCAACTGTTTGTGACTACACAGGTTACACTGTGTCTATGGGGCTCCTCTTCCTTTCTGTCTTCCAGCTCCAACATTGTTCTTTTGACTCGTCTTGCGTTTTTCCCTGAGCCATAGAAAAGGTAGTAAATGACTCATTTAGGTCTAAGCCTTTATCTATCATTCTCTTGGGAAGCAATGAGTCCTGCTTTAAGTACTGATCCTTGAAAACAGATGCTTCTATGTCTAAGGTTGAGAGTAAACATTGTCCATGCATATATTGCTCACAAATGTTACATAAAAATACATTCCCTTTTCTCCTTGGTAGATAGCTAGGGATAAAATTTTGGGGTTGTATGATTAAGTATGAATTTAATCTCAAAATGTTATCCATAATAAGTGGTTGTTCTATTATGCATCTCTCTCCCCACCAAAAAGTGTGAGATTAGTTACATCCTCAACATGAGATAAGCACAGTTTCAATTACAACCATTCTATAGTGAGTGTCCTATAACATCACATTCTGGTTGTCATTTGCATGTCTCAAAAGACAAATGATGTTGAGCAGCCTCTCATGAGCTTTCTTAGCCACTCATACATCTTCAGTGGTGACCAAATTATCCAACTGGGCTGTCTGACTGAGTTGTAAGGATCTGTCCAGCCTCAAACATGATTGGAGCTCCTTTCTTTTCAAACACTGCTCATTTTTTAATTGTCTTAAACATTTTCTCAAAAAGTACAGGTTTTAAATTTTGGTAGATTCTAACTTACAGATTTATCTTTCCATTTTAGGCAATGTGTTTTTGGGGATCTGTTAGCTCATACAAATTGTACAGTTTTAGTTCTTAAATCTGGAACCATGTGATCCATTTAAAAACAGGCTTTATGAACTCAGGTAGTATAAGGTCTTTATTTACTTGTACGTTTGTTTGTTTATTTATTTGTCACGTGTGTGCAGGTGTATGGAAGCCCAAGGTTGACATCAGGTATCTTCCTTGATTATTGAGACAGGGTCTCTTGTTGAGCCTGGAGCTTATCACACACACATCCATTTATACACACAAAGATAAATACTTTTTATATTTAAATATATTTATATTAATTACAGTTTATTTACTTTGTATCCCAGCTGTAGCCCCCTCCTTCATTCCTTCCCAATCCCACCCTCCCTCCCTTAAGGTGTCATTTTAGACTTATCCATTTAAGCTCACTATTCTGAAACATGTTTATCATGCTACTTAAATGTTCAGAAGGCATATATGTCACCATTTTAGACACATCAGCAGTCTCCATTATGCTTGTACCCTTAAAATGCTACCAGGTTTTTCTGTAAAAGATGTGTTTGTTTGGTTTTTTTTTTAATGCAAAGGGTTTACTATTTTTTTCCTTTCAAAAGGATTCTAGGCTTGCAAAAATGAAACAATACAAATTTAGAAATTATAAAACTTACCAAACATCTGAAATTCTAAAATAATCAGATACTATTATTTTGCTGCCTAAGAATGAATGACTTCCATAACTGTCAAGTATGAAATACAAAAAAACAACCTGTAGAATTCCCTTTCAGCAGAATCTCTACAAAGTATAAGAAATGGCCTTTAGATGCATTCAGATTAGGGCCTTCCACTCTGCGATGCTAGACAAGTTTCATTATTTCTAGTTATCTAATTTTTTTCATTTCCAACAAAAACATTCTTTAAAATCATTTTCCAAATTTGCCCTAAAATTAAAGAAAATAAATGCAACATACATGACATATAATAGTTCTTCAACAGTGACAGATGGTGATTTTTATCTCATCCCCATGACTTAAAATGATGATCACTCAATTTTTTAACAACATTTTATAACATCTCTTTACAAAAAGCTGGGCACTTTTCATTATACATCTGGTCTCTGTAAATTGTATATGAAGAAATCTCTTTCCAGATACATAAGGTTGATAATTTTATTAGTTTATACAATTCTTTACCAGTTTCCTCCATAACATGGTTCTTAACTGTGTTGCTTACTATCTTTTAAAAGCATTGTGTGCTACTAGACTTTAAAGCATGTTTCAAACACATTCTAGTTCACACCACAGAGATCTGATGCTCTTTAAGGGCTTTTCATCTTTAAGAGCGACTGTAGTCGCAGTTCAAATAAAAACATGCATGAGCTTCATAAGGAAAGAAACCTGAGGAGCTGATAACAACTGAGACACATATTTTGGCTCATGAGTATATCCAGGTTCATTTTATTGAGACAGCAGTTATTACTATCTGGAAAGACACACCTCACTTATAATCTAACAAATAGTTTTAAGTATCTGTAGGTATCATCCAGAGACAAATTTGTAATATTAATCAGCAGTAAGTAGCAAGGAGAAATGCTGCTGCAGCAAAGATGTGCATAGCAGAAGACTCTGCCTGCAATTACAGGTGCAACAGCAAAACTGATTCTGAATGAGAAAACAACTTAGGCGTAAAAGCCTAAATACATTACGAGCCTTAGCTGGGTGACAATTTGGGTTTAAGAACTAAGGGTCTATCTCCACTACAAGGTAAACTTCAAGATATTGTTTAATGTGAGCCAAGCATGAAAAACAGTCCTAGCAAACCATAGGTGCTCAATTAAAATGTGTCGAAAACATGAATAGTGCATATGCAAACATGTATAAATGCTGAGCACACATATGAACGTTTTTTTTTAACTCTAAATGATATGTAATTATTACACACCTTGCTTTTTTCATGTAGTGTCTTCAGGATTGTTCCTAGTCAACTGTTACTAAATACAAAGTTATAACAGCACTTACAATTACTTCTCAACATGAAAACACTATAAAAAAATATATATATACATGACATATACATATGTATATATATATATATATATATATAAAGTATAGTGTATAAAGATACATTATAAAGTATATCTTTGGCAGTAATCCTTAAATTACTGTACCGCATGTAGTAGACAATATCCATTCCATATTCAGATAAATGAACCAAAGAATGCTTAACTGGATGGCTGAATGAATTAATTAGTTAATTAATTAAAATGACTGACAAAGCCTCAAAGAAATACAATCAGGAAATTGTTTTAGGAAACAGGATAAGCCTTAATTCGGAGACTTGGAAAACCATGATGAAGAAACACAACTATGGTTTGAGGGTGACCTGAGAGGTAACATGGGCTTGTGAGAGAAGCTTCTGTCAGTGATGGAAGTATCTGGGAAAGAAGTGTTCTGGATCCGAGAGTCACGGACACTAACCAATAGTTGCCTTCTCTCTCTCTCTTTTCTTAAAAACAAGTAACATATATCCCCTTCAGAAAGGGTCATAGGTAAGAAAGACCTTAATCAGCTATCCTATTTGATTTCACTATCCTTAGATTAAACACAATGTTCCTGCAAGGAGCAAGTTTAATGAGTGCTAATGACCTGGACTAATCAGTAATCACCAATCTTCAAACCGTGCTGTGTAATCCGTGCATTATTATTATTCAGAAGCCTCCACTCATCACCACTACATTTCAAGAGCTAGTGATTCTAAAAAATAGACTCAAACTACAGGGTATTTTCTTGGTTATAATAAAAATCATGGAGTGGGGATACTGAGTAAATTCCTAATCAAGTAAACAAACTTAGAATTATACCTGTCAACTCAGAAGCTACCTGAAGCTGTACAAAGTTACAAGAAAAACAAGCAATCATGAGCTACCCAGGAGACACTCAGTTTATTTAAGAGATGCAAATGTTCAACATATATTACTAGACAAAATGGTGTGAAGCAGTTTCCTGAGACTTCAGGCAGTATGAGAAACACTGGCTACACTGCTGCCCTGTAAATCTACTTCTGATTTTGTTGAGGCACCTTAAAAAAGACCAGCTGTATCCATTCCCCAAGAACAGCTAAGACACGTTAAGCCTGCACTTACTCATGTTCTAGCATTGTACAACAGGCTCTACTAACACCTGGAACTGTGGAGGGTCTCTGTAAACACCACAGACAGCAGAGTATCGATCTGAGTGAGGCAGGAGGGAGTCTAGTTCTACACAGCTCAGTAGTTGGTGCTGGTTTGTACTTCTAGAATCTGACACAGGACACTTGGCTTTAGACATATCTAAGCACAGCACAATTTGGAAAAAACAAGTTTCCTGGTGATAACTGACTCAGTCCCGTCTGCACAATAAAGCTTAAGACATGATTACATTGAAACTCTCTCTAAAGTAAATGTAACCCCTTCCATAAAGATGGGTTCTAAAAGTTGACAACAATTTATAGGGTGTGGGGAGGATCTGGTGTGGTCTCAGTCATACAGACAGTACAAAGGTCACCAGGCAGTTAATCATCTCAGCTCCCAGCTTTCCAGGAAGAAAACAGATTTTCTTCTCTTCCTTTACAGACACAACCCTGTGTGTTTAACACCCGTGGATTCCCTAGTGCTCATCTGTGAGCACAATGACCTCGGTGCCCCCTATATTGAACATCCTAGATCACTAGAGCTTTAAGTAGAGGCTACTTGTTCCTGAAGTTCTGGAACAAGTAACTGGAAGAGCAAGAACTCAACCAAGATTCTGACATTTACCTGCTAAGTTCTCTAAGCACCAATGTCCTTATCTGTAACACAAAGGTAAACCAATGTATTATAAAAGTCATTCTGCTAACATATCTACAATGCTGTCTAGGAATAATTTAGTTCCAGTATCTTCAGAAAATTACTGACACAGGCTCATATAATAAATGAAGCATTTTATTTTCACCTGTTTTGTTCTTGAACTGTGTCTAAGAACCCAATATTCAATATAAGTAGCTACATAAATAACCCAAGTTCTGCCTTTCGAATACTGCCCCTTTAAATGGACACGGTTAGAGGTATTAGACAGTAATATCCAATAAATTTAAATTTCCACTTAAAATTTGATAATGCATATATAGATAATATTATCTATATTATATACCAAAAAAACAACTGAAAGATTTGGTACTTACCACTAATTGTCTTAGGCTTTTTAGCTATGTATTCCTTCCACTTTCTTGAAGCCAGTTGGTTAGGAGGTGGAATAAGTACATTACTAACAGTACATGGCAATACAAAGACAGCACCAACCTGAAGAAGAGCACAGTACATTTTTATTGTTTATACATTGAAATTCACTGTTGACAAATGTCATGTGGAATTCACACATTTAGCAAATATTGAGTAACGTTCTCTCAAGCGCTTCAATGCAAAGACCCCTAACCCATTCCTCACCCTCAAAAAAAAAAAAAAAAAAAAGAGAGAAAAGAAACAGATAAGCAAAATAGTAAGACCTATCCAAAACTATAGTCTCCTCTTTTCTACTAAGGTGACTATTTCTGAAAACTTTGATGGTCAGTGTCAACTGACAACTTGACAAGATCTAGATATGCACGAGCCAAGCCTCCTGGCACACCTGCGAGAAGCTATTTAGATTAGGCTAGCTTTTAGTAATGCCTGTGACAAATTATCTTAAATAGGTTAAATGAAGCAGGAAGATCTTCCTTAAAAGTGGGCGTCACCATTGCCTGGGTTTGAGTCCAGGACTGCATTCTGCCATGGGAAGATGGGCAGTCTAAGCACGAGCAATTCTTATTTTCTGCTTCCTTACTCCAGATGGTATAAACTGGTGCTGTAAGTTCCTGATGCCACAGCTTTTCCATCATGATGAACCGTAATGGACCCTTGAACTGTGAGTCAAAAAGAACCCTTTCTCCCTTAAGGTCTGTTTGTCAGGTATTTACCATAGCAATAGGAAAAGCAGTAAGTCAGACATTTGCTACATATATTTTCTCAACATTTAGGTTGTTGGATGATATCCTTGTACATCTAAAAAACGATGAAGAACTAGCTGAGAGATCTAGTACCAAAAATGTGCAGTGCCATAACTTTAAAAATTATAGTTGTATTGAGTATGTGTGTGGCTTCAAAATTGTATCTAAGGGCAAGAAAGAAACTTCATTCCTAGAAATAATAGATTTAATGCTAGTAGGGAAAATACAAAAAAAAAAAATAGAACCCCCCCCCCCCAAATATACAGCAGTTTCTGATTTATGAGCAAATTCAACTTTATATTTGTATTCTCAAGGCTAAGCATACGGATGTTTGTTAAATATTTGCTCAAAAGAATCACTATGATGTATTTATCCAAATTTTCATTTTGATTAAAGACTAAATAAAACAAATTACAACTTTAGAAGTTATATCACCTATTTTAGAAGTGCAGTTACATCAATCAGCACATCCCAATAAAGAACATTAATTTTAGAAAACTCTGGAGAAATTTAGACAAAGCATTAGTCAAATATCTTAAACCTAATGAAAATCTGTTTTTAATTGCCTTATGTAAATGGATTAGTTGCATGAATAAGTGACACTGAATTAGTTCTGTTAGTTCTGTTGCTATTTATTATTTTTACTTACGCATTCTTAATTAAAGATATAAAATTAGGGAAAGTATAAGTGTTTGTCTTCATTATTGTAGGAAAAACATTTTAAAAGTTAGGTGTACTTTAAACAGTCAAATGCTAGCAGTCATAAAGCTATTCAGCAATAGAAAATAATCATTAAATAAAAAAGACAAATTCTCTAAATACAGAAACTCAGTACTTTCATAAAAAAGACATCATTGTCCAAAATGCAGACCATGGAAGAAGAGGCCAACTCAGCTGTGAGATGAACATGTCAGATAAGCTCTTTCTTAGAGCTGTCTGGATGCTGAATGCAGTTACAACTTATACACTTATTAATGACCCACTATCATGGACCCATTTCTGAGAGAGCCTAATTGTGATTAAGTATTTACTACAAAAAAATTAAAACAAATAAAAACAAATATTTCTAACTCTCTCAAGTTTTAATCTCCTATAAAATGTGTCAGTTGCTTACACTAGATCATAATAGATGGAGATCCTGATCACTTATTCTGAGCCACGCACTAAGTCTCAGACAACCTCTTGAGACTTCAGGATGATCCCAATAGGCTGCCTTTGTGTCTCCACAACTTAAAAGCTAGCAGCTAAGTTCAAACCTCACTTTCAAACTGTAATCCAGTCATTCACCAGGTCCTCTATAACAAGCAGTCACTAATCAAATCAGATTTAAAGTTTTGCAAATTCTCCTTAAAAACAGCGTTTCCTAACCATGGAGTAGGGCTATCAGACTCCTTAATATCCTCATGTAGTCCATAAAAAAAGGCTTTGCTGCAAGAACTGTTTGTGCACACTTTGCGGCTAATCAAAAGGAAAGACAGTTAGATGAGGGATAATACAGACTTTTCCTAATGATTGTGTAGATTACTAGAACATAAGCACCCAAGTGTCTTCTCTACCTGCTGTCTCCAACATCTGAACAAGCAACTCTGACAGACAGTAGGGCCAATTTTTTTTTAGATAAACAACAACAAAACAAGGGTCCAAAAACATCAAAGTATAACAACACACATTATGAAAATGTCACAATGAAACCCATTTCTTATATACTAAACAAAAGCTTTTTAGTAAAATTAAAAACAAGGCGTACAGACATCACTGAACTTCAAGAATCAGCTATTCAATTACTTATTTAAAAAAATATAAAGTTATGACCCAATATAAATTTTTAAAAAGCTTCAAATTCAGAGATTTGTTGTGTAAGTCACAGGACACCTGTACTGGCTAGTTTTACATCAACTTGACAAAACCTCGAGTCACCAGGGATGGTGGAGCCTCAACTGAGAAGATGCCTCCAACTGTAAAGCATTTTAATTAGTGATCAGTATGGGAGGACCTAGCCCATTGTGGCTGGTACCATCCCTAGATTAGGGGTCTTGGGTTCTATAAGAAAGCAGGCTGAGCAAGCCATGGGGAACAAGCCAGTAAGCAGCACCCTTTCGTGGCCTCTGCATCATCTCCTACCTCCAGGCTCCTGCCCTGTTTAGTTCCTGTCCTGACTTCCAGCAATGATGGACTACGATCAGGAAGTGTGAGCCAAATAAACACTTCCCTCACCAATTTGCTTTTGGTCATGGTGTGTGAGCCCAGCAATAGTAACCCTGACTAGGACAGCAGCTGCTGTATACATCTCCCTCTGCTGCATTACAGAGAGGCGTTTATAAGGCCTCACTTACACACCTTTACCTGAGCATTTCACACAGACGCTTTACAGTCATGGTCCTAGGAGCAAGTGTAAAACAAAATGGCTGCACATAAGACACTAAATAACTTTGTTCACTTCTAGAATCAAAATTTCTTTTAATAACTAGATAGACTAAGAGTTATTTCATATTTGCATTAAACAAATCATAGTGACTTTAAGTTGATATCATCAAAGGCCAGATCTTCCAAAATACTTTGACACACTATTCAAAACTACTAAACATATACGAAAATGGGACTGGAATCCAAAATTTTAAGGTATCGTATAAGTAGACATCTTAAAACCAAAATCACATTTACTTTAAAACATCAGTTTTCTAAGGAAATAACAATCAAGGTCTAATATAGCACCATGGGGAAACTGCTAAAATTATAGTAATCATTATCTCCCCTCAGAAGCACTTATTAATAGACTGATACTGCAGGGATAAGAAAATGTTACATAAATTCAGCCAGTAAGTCTTTTGTACATTAAAAATGATTTCTGTAGAAATGTAATAGTTGGCAAAATTTCCACAAAGAAATACTTATGTATTTTTCTTCCTCTTCTTCTTTTCCTCCTCCTCTTCTTGTTTGGTTTTTCAAGACAGGGTTTCTATGTGTAGCTTTGGCTGTCCTGGACTCACTTTGTAATCCAGGCTAGCCTCAAACTCACAGAGATCTACCTACCTCTGCCTCCCTGAGTGCTGGGATTAAAGGCATGTGCCACCACGACTGGATGTGTTTTTTGTTTTTGTTTTCTTAAAAATGATTTAGGAATTTAGACACAGGATTCTAGTAGGTTTCTATATGTCCCACTTTTAAAACAGTAGAAAGACATCAAATTTATCATATGCTATATACATGTAACTATTAAAATAGCTAAAAATCTCTATGTAGCACTGGAATACAGAAGAATTTTTTTAATATAAAAAATAACCATCCAATGATGTTTTAAGTCTTCTTACTTCCATGTCCTGCCCTATTGTGAAAAGACAGCACAGGAATACAGCACAGGAAAACAAATGGCCTCCTAGAGCTGGAATGAGAAATTACTAAACAGGAGATTAATGAATTCTAAAATTTAAAATAACTTTTAAAATCATTGCTCATAATGTTTACTCCTGCAAGTCTCTTATAAAATCAAATGTCACTTTGTCTACAAAATACTCGAGCAATATCTTAACATGAATTACTGCTAATATCTTAACATGAATACTTTGTTATGACATACTAAAAAACATTATTAACAAGAGCTGTATGTGCTTTTTTAACATGTCCTTAAATGTTAAGTATTAGAAAAACATTCAACAAAGTTGAATATAGAATACCTTGCCACCCAAAGAAGAGAGCTGTTCCAACAGCAGCATGGAATTCCGCCTCAGGCAGCTTCCAGTCACCTCTCTGCACTAACGAGTTAAAGAATGAGAGACGAGTAACCAGGAAATAGCTCAACTTGGAAAAACAAGCTTGATTATTTCACTCTCCCATGATTCAATGAAAATCACTCATTAAGTTTAAGAATTAACAATTATTCTTACCCTTCACACACTATTTTCTTAATTATTAGTTCTGAATATCATTACTATAAACTATAAAAAAAAGAAATAAGAAAAAAATGTCTGCATTAAAAAAATTCAAGAGTGCTATGTTAGTGCTCTATTTCAAACCAGCAATTATGCAATATAAAAGTCTGCTCTGGGCTGGTGATGTGGCTCAGGGAGTAAAGCACCTGCCCCTCTTACCCACATGGAAGAAGGAGAAGAGTCCTGTTAGCTGTTGTCTGACCTAACACAAGTGAGTCATCCCCCAAAATGTTTGAGTACTTCAGATATATATGGTGGCATTTACAGTTACTTAAAATACAGAGAGATGTATCATCCAACTAGTGTTGATATATATATCAATCAACATACAACAATAGCAGTATTTGAGCAAGTCAGAAGTGCATATAAATTCCTGTTTTCCCGACATATTCCTAATAACCTTCTCTGAGCCTCATAAGCAACAAAGAGCCACACTGGAGGAAGCCTTCTGCCTACTCTAGAAACATAAGCTTAGTACTTGAAGCAAGTGGTAGTGTTTGGGGATAAATTATAAAACGTTCTTAAAACCATGGCCAGGAGAAAAACATATTGTATTATCTTAGGACATGATCTAATATCTAAATGTAAAACAAAATCATAGAAAAAGCTTCATGTGTGCTTTTTTGCTGCCTTCTGGTACAAGCAGGTTTTTGCAAGTGAGATCTTTTAGAAATCCGACTGTGAAATTGAAAAAAAAGTGTGGCTCTCAATAAAGTAGGAGGAACCAAGAGTCATGCCCACATACACAACAATGCTTCTTTAGCCGAATTATCAAGAAAATAACAGAAGTCATGGAAAGGCATCTTGGATTCCAAAAAAAAGGACAGTGATTCTTAAAAGGCATTTAGAATAAAAGAACAATAAAGAAAGCACAAAAACAATAAAATATACATGTGGGTGTATCAAGACAGAGTGGTGAAAAGGACAGTTTCAATTAATGCTATACCGTGTGTAGATGTGGCCTGTTTTCAAGCACAGAACTTCATAGCTGCATCAATGCAAGGTTCAGTCAGCTCTATATTATTTCCAAAATCCTGCCCACAGCAGGTAATCAGCAATGAAAGAAGAGCTGTGTGCTTAGGGGAAAAGATTTGACAGGAGCATGTGAAGAAAGTAGAAACTCCCTTCCCTTGAAGACTCGTGGCATGAGTGTTAACCAATGAATATGATGAAGTGAAAACAAATGTAAATCTAACACGTTTACCTGCTAGAACCAAAACATTCTACCTGACCCAGAGAATGTAAAATAAAATGAACACTTTGACAAAAGGATACAACTCAAATTCGATGTCTGACATGTAACAGGAGGGAAGATCTGATAATTTTATCATCTGTACAAATTCTAAAGCAGGACCATAATAATGGAAAACCTAAAAAAGAAGTTAAAATTGTATACTACTTAAATCCTGTAAATTAGATGAAAGCAAACAAATTAGTGATTATTAGTTTAAAGCTTTAAAAGCCTAGCAGAAAGCACTAAGAAAACACATCCAAAGGAAATAACATTCTAGCATTCAGAAATCAAGGGCAATCCTCCTTCCATATTCTTGTCTTTCGTCTTTCTCCATCTTCCCCTGCATGTATATATGCATGAAGTGGTTTGAATATGATGTGTCTCATAGTCTGGACATTTGAAGACTTGATACCCAGCTGCTGGCTCTGTTTGGGATTGTAGAAGTATGTCACTGGAGGTGGGATTTTTCTGCTCTCTTTGCTTCATGCTTGCAGCTCAATATGTGTGCTATCCGCTTTCTGCTCCACTACTATCCCTTAGCATCACCAGCTAACCCTATGGAACTATAAGGCCAAATGAACTCTTTCATCTATAAGTTGTCTTGGTCATAGTGTTTTATCACAGCAACAGAAAAGTAACTAATGCAAGGTAGAAATATTTAATTAATTTTACTTAAATTCGTTGAAAAGATTGGAGCTAAACAATATTCTCAATAGAAAAAAAAAACACTTTAAGAGATAGATGATTATACTTAAACATTATACTTCCAAAAAAAGAAGCTGAAGTCACTAAATCTTCTAAGTGTACAGTTTAGAAAAGAACTGAAAATCCCTGGGAAAGACAGACATGATAAGTGCTTACAATGAACAATATTGGGAAATGAATTCACAGCAGAAATGACATCCTTTTTCTACTGCCATTTCATCAAAAAATATTAATCATCATTTTACATCCTGCAATTTCAGGACCTCTGCATTTTACACATTCTTAAATTGGATATTTTCAATGGATTTCAAAAGCATGTTAAGAACCTTTTTTTGTGCTGGTTTTCAAAATAAAACAACAACAACAACAAAAACGCTAGCTGTACTCTTCTAATTATTGTATCTTATAATTGCTTGCATTTAATGAATAAATCTATTAAAAATATAAGAGAACTAATGTGCCTAACAGGCATGCATCATATACTAGTTCTTTAACTCAGTTAATTTTTATAGTAACTTTGCAATGTGGTATTGATCTCATTTCACAAATGAGTTGTCAACCTATCCAAGGTTGTATCCAATCTATAACAGGTGACAGAGTCGAGTTCCAAACCCAGGCCTACCTAGCCATCTAGCTTTTCACAGATATTAAAAGGAACAGATGGTCAAGTCCAACTCAGGCTTATACCAACTTTATAATTATTATCACCTCATTAAAAAAAACTCTCGTGATCATCATCTCACCAATATGTAGTGTTCATCATACAAAGTAACTCCAGAATTGAATTACAACAGTTCTATGAGCTATGCAAGTGATACAAATCATCACGCATATTAGTTAAGATTCAAGAGTATTTGCTAGAACAAAACTCAACAAATGGATGATAGCAAGAAAAGTTAAAAAATTAATTAATTAAACGTACATACATAATTAAAAAATTAAATGTACATACAATTACCTTAGGCAAAATATTCTTATCCTTTGATGATGCTATCTTTTTAGCAAGAAAGCAGGTATTTAAGGTATATGCACTAAAATTCGTAGGTGTAACTCCTTTTAAACAAAATTCCGGAAAACTAATTTCAAATCCAAACTGAAAAGAAAACAGGTGTTATGAATAAATATGCTTTAATATATTTTATTAGAATGAAAATATTGAAAAGAAATTGACCTTTTTGTAAACATAAAATACATGAATGTGATTTTTTTTTTGAAACCTCAGCTCAAAGGGTAGTTCTTCCTATTAGATACATACCATTCTATTAACTTGAACATTTTTCATAAAAAGCTTTCAATAATCCTTGGTTAGTTAGCAACAGTATGATAACTCTTTTTCATGTAGGCCACAGGACCAAGTATACATTCCTTGGTATACATTCAATGCCTATTTCCTACAATCTGTAAGTTACCGCCAGAGAGAGTTGCCCGTGTTCTTCACGAGATGCTTGGTACAGGGACTCGCATGTCTTACCTTCAACGTGTGTGTGATGAAAAGTGCAGTTACCACAGAAGTTGTGACAATGCTGATGTTAACAAAGAAATGTGACAATACTGACAGCAAGTATTTACAGTATCAGTATTTTGTACTCTAAATAAGTTAAATACACCCTATGAATTGTTATCATCATCCCTGGCTTAAAGAAAACCAAAGCAGTGTACAAAGATGTTGCACAAAACTGGAACTAAGTCAGGATTTAGATGCAGGCATTGTAACTCGAGTCTACATTTTTTGGTTTTTGGTATTTCGAGACAGGGTTTCCCTGTGTAGCCCTGGCTGTCCTGGAACTCACTCTATAGACCATGCTGGCCTCACTCTCAGACATGTGCCTGCCTCTGCCTCCAGAGCACTAGGATTAAAGGCGTGAGCCACCACATCTACAGTCTTACTCACTAGAGTGACTGTTCGCTGGAAGCTCTGACAGGATACCAAGTTTGAACACATACTATGAACTGATGAATGCTTAATTCATACTAAAGGAACAAAAGAATCACATGAGAAGAACTCTAGCATGATCTGCCTACATGTAATCACATGACTTCAGAAAATGAAACCTCTCCTAATCACAATGTCAGCTCTTCTACTTTGATATAATGCTGGGTTTTTTTTATTTATTTATTCCAATTAATACCATTTGCAGAGACAGTATGCCCAAAAACTGAAGCTTTGTAAAAATAGGATGGGTTAGTATGTAAAACTAGATAAACTTAGGCATATTATCCCTATTGTCTTATAGGATATTTCATTAAGCCAGTAACAAAGATATAAAAAGAAAAAGCACAAAAGAAAAACCAAAAGGAATGTAAGAGTCGATTCATGATAATACTATACTGAACAAGCATAAAGAAATTGTTTTAATTTTCTTATCTACAAAACTTACATAAATTAATATGAACACATTTCAAAATAGATATAATGTATAAAAACCACCAACCCTCACCTCAGAAATTTAGGACTGACTGAGAAATATAAGTAACTATTTTCATCACATGGCTGATATATCTAGGGTCTAAGAGAACTTTTAAAATACTGTTAGACTTAGCTGGTGTGTATATGACAAGAGATCACCTAAAAATTTAGGTGAAAATTACCTAAAATATAGGTAACTGCACCCACATCTAAAACATAGTGACTAATGAAATTACAACTAATTAAAATCAAATAACATTTTAAAATTTGACCAGTAGAACAAGTCACTGACAGTTCTTGGTAGTAATATGCAGCTCATGGTCACTGCTATGAAAAGATGTACCATTTCTATTATTACAGAACACTCAACTTGGTGTCAGTCTAGAACATCTTCCTGAGGGACACTGGCATTGGCTTCACTTGTGCCAGAAACAGAATCCAGAAGCCTACTTTGCTGTCCACAGGGGAAGCTACAGAAGCAGTTACCTTTCTTTCCCGCATCTGGATCTCCCCCCTCCACAGTTCTCTTGGGTCAATAGCATTCCTGAAATCCTCTAAAGGTACAACAGTAGCTGAAAGGTATTCTGCAATCTTCTGACAATTTCTGTTAAGAAAAAAAGATTTTGATAATTAAATGATGGTAATTCTATTTTTTTAATGGCTACATTTTAACTACAGCCTAAGAGAGGGAACTGCAATTTCTATTGATATGAATTATCCATTAAGGTAGTATCTAAGAAGGCAGCCACATCTATACAAATTCAGACTTGTCATCCCTACTATATGAACAGAGACCTTTCTGTTACTGCTGGCTTAACGTGTCAGATGGACACACAGACTCAGCAGCAGTCCCTCACCTTCAAAATACAAACTGTCACCCTAAGTGTCCTTCATGGCTCTTATGAATTTCATGGCAGCACTTGATCACAGGCGATCCTGACCCTTAGCATTCCGGCTTTGTCTGTACTCCTATGCAGGAGCTTGCATGTTCTCACTTTATCAACTTATGCGCATCTATTGCCATGCACCTGGCTTAGACAGCATTCTATGACGTGCTTGATTTGTTACATGAAAAATAAAATCATGAGATTACCAAATCCGGTTTGACTTTGGAATCAAAACTGGAGTAAAGGTTCAAATCTCTAATCACAATACAACAGAAAACTTTATTTACCTCCTCACATTAAAGACTTTTCAAAGGCTCAATCTATTAAAAACCCAGTAGCAGAACAACGACATATAACCAAAGGAGCTTACATTTCACAGTGATTTCCTGCTATGGTAACTTTCGCTGAATGCCATTCCTTCAGATGTTTCAAGGCCCCTACAGTGGGCAAGCACTCTTTTAACTTAGGAGGATCTTTGTCAGAAGGCAATAGTATTATGTCTATCATTGCTCTACCTAGAAAAAAAAAAATACTGTAACTTTTAAAACACATTAGATCTAAAGTAGGTTAAAACAATTCTCTAAACAAGTGAATTTCAAGCTTATTCAGAAGATAAAGGAATATTTTTAAAACAATACACATCTTCAGGAGTGCAAAAATTAAAATACTCAGCATTTGAGTTCATGCCATATTATCTGGAAATAGCTAGTACATGCTAGAAAACAATGAACTATATCATAATTGCTTGCCAATTCTCTAGCAATAGTTAATTATATGCATTGCTCTAGAGATCATCAATGCTATTGTACTCAACAGGATAAAAAAAAACTGTGCAATTTCATTATATCCTCCTACATTTAATTTTGTTATCAAGAGGGAATGAATGAGTATGAAATTGCAATGCTCAAATAAATCTTTTCCCTTAAAAGACAATAAAACATTCAGTGTAACCAAGTATACTAGCATCACTAGATTCTGACAAAAAAGGCTTATTCACACCAATTTAAATGACATGAAATTATAAATTTATTGAAAAATCAGAAAAATTAAAAAATGAAAACTAAAAAATTTGATAATCAATGGCATTTAATTTGAAAAAGAGCATGTGTATAATATTTTAGTATATTTTTTAAAATTGATATATTTCATTAAAAGAAATCTGATATGTTGGAGAGTACCTTAGCATGTATAAGGCCTGAGGTTCAGTCCTTGGGTGAAAAAGTTATAAAAATACATTCAGTTATTTTCCTTTTAAAATATATACATATACATTTAGCTGGGTGCAGTGGTGCACACCTATAATCCTAGCACCCAGGAGGCAGAAGCAGATGGACCTCTGTGAGTCTGAGGTCAGCCTGACTATAACAGAGTCGAGGACAGCCAATACAAAGAGAAACCCTGCCTCAAAAACCAGTGTGTGTGTAGAATTTTTAAATTTTTATTTTATTTGTCTGAATGTTTATGTGCCTGAATGTGCATTTCTGATGTATGTAGAAGCCAGAAGATGGCATTAAAGAGTTCTTGGAACTGGAGTTATAGATGGCTGTGAGCTACCATGTGGATGATGGGAACTGAACCCAGGCCCCTTAACCATCTAGCCATCTTGAGAAACCCTTAGTTATTTTCTATACAGGATCCTGCAGTAAAATTTAGCTGTAATTACCAGTTCCCTATGTATAAGCTTTGAGATCCTTTGTAACTACCTAGCTTTACACAGCACTTTATATTCAGTTTCTAGAACAGTGTATGGCATATAATATAAACATTAAACATATAGCCAATATATGATATTCAATAATAAAAACATTCATTAAAAAAAAAACTGCAAAAGTATCTGTGAATACCAAACTGTACCAAATTTTAGCAGTGACTACTTGAGCAATACAAAGAATAACTACATTAGGACAAAAGTATTTAAAGATAATATATAATATTTCATAAAATATGCTTCCCATTTTAGAAACAAAAAAAATGGTTTCTATTAAAACTGATGAGCAAAGAGCTCTGTTCTACTGCACAACATTCCATTTGATGATATGTATGTGATCTCACTATAAAAGAGTGTTATCCAAACTATATAGATTAAAGAAGCAGATTTTCCTGAAATTTACAGGATTGATGTTCTATAGAATACACTGAATTAATCACTCATTCATAAAAAGTAGAAAATAAAAATGAACAAAAACAGTTATTGTATTACCAGGAGCAGGAAGCTTGTCTGATAACTGATGCAAACTTTCTGCTGATTCTTCATATAGGCTACAATAAAAGAATACAGTTAGAGAAAAATGTCCTACATAAATATGCATATAAATATGCATTATATATATATATATATATATATATATAAAATCGTAACAGACAATAATGATCTGTGTGCCACACAGTCACATACACTACACACATGACCTTATCTGACTCTGCTGACAAAACCATGTAGCGTTAAAATTAGCATTTCTCCTTTAAATAAGAGTCCAAAAATCACAGAGCTCTTGTGTGTCAAAGCAAGAATTTACCTGCAAGTGCAAATTCTTACCCACAACCAAAACACTAACAGAACCAATAATAATAATAACGGGAACAAAGCCCCAAGTTGTATTTATATATCCAATATAACTGAGCAAACACTTTTCTAATCTTCAAAGCCAGCCAGCACTGGGTTTTAATAAAGGACAGTGCTTTTCTCTGCATTAGTTAAAAGTCTTCACTGAGAATCTGACATTTTGCTTGGATTCCTAAAAAACTGTAAATTTTATTTATATGGTGAAATTTTGTTCTCCAAATAATTTCTTATACAAAATTTAAATCCTTTCTCATTGGGTGATAGTGTCTGAAACAAAAACCTTAAAACATCCCAAGCTAAACTATAGTTTTCAGGCTCCCTCTTGTGGAAATAAGGCCTCACAGCAAAACTACTTTACCATTTTTTTCAGTGATAAAAATATGAATTGATAACACACTCTTAAGGCCCCCTGAAGGCATCTTAGAGAGTATCTAACAGAACTTCCACAATTGATGAATGAGAAAACAAAGGGACAAGCTTCGTCCCCGGCTTTGCCCCTTATAACTCATGAAGAGAACTTTCCTACCTAGTCATTCCACAGCTCTTCCTCTCTTCCACACTGCTTCTTTCATTAACAAGGTCATTAAGTACAATGTGAAATCAGGAAGAAGGAATTCCTAGAACCTATACAATGTATAGGTGTATCATATGAATACTAAAGAAAACAAAATCATTTCCTGCCACATGATGAAGACTAAAGTGAAAGGAATTTACAATGAGTCAGAAATGGACTTTCTTAGGAAGAAAAAGATTATCCTAATTCAGTGCCTGGATTATTCTCACATTCTAAGATTCAAGAGGCTTACAAGTGAAGTCAGCCACTGACACTCCTCAGAAACTCTATGGATTATTAAAAAGTATCAGAAATGTTGAAGAGGCATATAAATTGAACAACAACAAAATCCCACATTTCAACCTCAGAGTGCAAAAGCCCAATGTGCTTTGACTTGAGTGCTGACCACTAGCATTGAGTAACTCCCCTAGTAAAGCTAATACACTATCAGGCAGAATTTAGCTTCAGGAAAAGCATACATTCATGCAAATAGCCTTCCAACACTTGTATAAACCTAAACAACATTTTCAGGCATCAATCAGATGACAATGTCTTCCAAAACTAAAATATTAAATATTGCAGTTGATGAAAATTCCTCTACTATAATTGCTAAAATATTTAATCTTTTCCCTCCTGTCTCCAAACAACTAGCTAATATTAAATATCTATGCAGTAAAGGCATAGAAGCATACTCAGCCAAGGATAAGGATTCCCTGCTATTACTGTCATCTTCTTCAAAGCACTCAACAGAATTCTGATATTCTTCTATATTTGCTTGAAGAACTTCTTCAATTTTATCTTTTTCGGCATCAAAATGTATCTCTTGCCAATCAGAACTACAAAACTAAAAGAAGATAGTGGTAAGTGGTGCAGTCATGTTATCATTCATAGCACAGACATTTCCTAATAGTTATGACCAAACCAACAAATCAAAAGGCGGCATTAACAGATTCATGAAATTCTTTAGAGTAGGAAAAGCTTTCACTAATAGCTATTACCTGATAAAATCCGCATATTGCTTGCATGGCAAAGAACCACTTCCTGGAATGAGGTGTGCCACCCACTGAACAAGCTTGAAAATAAATGACACTTATTAGAGAAAAGGCAGACAATAAAATAGTAGTCATCATAACAAATTACTGCTTTGAGAATTACGAAATTTCAAAACACAGTCTATAGTTTTCCACATTATAAATTTCTGGTAAAAATTCAATCTGGTTAAAAGAGAAAATTACAAGTTTGCATTCATTCAAACTCCATATTCTTTAATCATCGTTTAAAATCTACTATAAAGATATTTTAAAAAAATACAGCTACTCAATTATGGCTAGGTGACACAAAGCCAGGTAGGCTACTAAGTAAAAAACAAAACAAAAAAATTCCCTCCCCAAAGACCAAGAAGGCTTTGTTCTCTACCTGGCCACAAGCCTCAGTTTCTAGTTGGAAAATGCAATACCATAAAATATATTAGGAAGGGAAGAAGGAAGGGAAAAAAGAAAGGAAGAAAAGAAGAGAGGCAGGCAGGTAGGCAGGCAGGCGAAGGTCACCGTGGAGCACTCTCAGAGGAGCCAAAGCAATTGAGAGCTATGCAGACATACCAGATTCAAGACTGGAAGGAAAAAGTGAACCATGAGCCTAACTTGTAGGAGCACAGTAAGGTGCTAAGTGTCAACTGCAACTTTCTTTCAGAGAGCTCAGCAAAACACTTTTTTTTTTCCCCTTACTGGAAGCCACTGAGTCCTTACAGGAAACAGAACACTCTACTTGCCTTCCTGTGAGATCTTTATTCACCCCTTGCTGCCAACAAGCAAGAGGCACTGACCTTCCAATACAAGGTTATCCCTCAAAATGATCCCAGCTCAGGTACTCCAAACTATTCCCCTTGACAATTGAAAGCCACAAAAAAATTTCTCAAAGCAGTATTTCCCAATGGAATCTTAGCTTCCTGTGTTCAATGACTGCTGCATTCCTTTATTTTTTCTTTTTCTAAAAAAAATGTTATATTAGTTTATTTACTTTATATCCCATGGACACCCCCCTTGCTGTTCCCCCATTTCCCCTCCTTCCCCCTTCCCCTTTTCCATTCCCCCTGGAAAAGGGGAGCCCCCCACCCCGTATTAACCTTCCCCAGCACACCCAGTCACATCAGGACTGCACATTTCTTCATCCCCTAAACTCCCTGAAAATGCTGCCGATGAGTGTTGGTCTCTTCCTCATCAGCCTTGCCATGCCTGGCATTTCAAACGGCATTTTTGTTTCTAACGTGCCACTGAAATTATATCCAAAGTTGGTAATTAACTGACTTTTATTAAATTATTTTCAGTTCTGTTGATATTAAACTCTTAGCATAAGCAGAGAGGAACCAAAGGTGACTGATGTAACTACTTTCCCCTTAAATCACTTGGATCTGTGAAACTAATTCTTCTTGTTCCTTCTTCTGTATCTTTTAATATTGCTATTCTTTTGAGATTCTTTTTTGTGTCTTCCCATCATCTATAAAGAACTCATCTTTCTCTTGGCTTCCATCTATGCACAGATGATTTTATAACATTTCCAGCACTACCCTCCCATAGTATGAGATGTAGACACATCTATTCAACTTTTACACAGTATCTTATTTCAACATCTTATAGGCAGCTGAACATCTGTTCTAAATAATTCACTATGCTTACAAATATGCTTCTAGCTCAGTAAATGTTTCCATTACATTTATCCCATGTCATTTATGATTCCTTGTTCCTAAACTGAGCCAACTCAACATTAAGACAGGTATTCTCCCTCTAATTCCCTTTAGAGCTATCTACTTTCTACATGCTGTCTGTGTGCCCCTCCCCACTTTTCAGCTGATCTTCTACAGAAACTCCAATAGCTGTAACTTTCTCTAATGTGTCTAATGTCTAATACAACTAGAGTACTTCAAAGCAGATCTGCAGGTTAGGAGATGGCTCACAGATAAAGTACATGTCATGCAACTGTGAGGACTGCAGCTCTGATCCTTAGAGCCTACATAAAAGCCAGGCAGGTGTGGCAGATCTACAATCCCATCATTTGGGAGGCAGAGAAGGGGGATCCTTAGGACACACACACACACACACACTGTGGAGATGGCTCACAGATAAAGTACATGTCATGCAACTGTGAGGACTGCAGCTCAGATCCCTAGAGCCTACATAAAAGCCAAGAAGGTGTGGTAGATCTACAATCCCATCATTTGGGAGGCAGAGAAGGGGGATCCTTAGGACACACACACACACACACACACGATAACAAGCATATACACATATGTACCCACACCCACTTAAAAGAAAATCAATGAAGAAGCACAACAACATCATCACCTGATCATTTTCCCTGCATTAACACCTTTAATGGCTGCTGACTACAATTTTTAAAAAGTCCAAATACCCCGATACTATTTACAAAGTTGTCCATATAACTATACCAACCTAGCTTTTCAGTAGGCAAACCATTACCACCCCCTCAAAAAATTGTGTACTATGTCAGTAGTTGATCATGTTACTACTTTGACAGTTTTCCATCTCATCACTGAACATCCTAATATTCAATTTATACAGAGAAGGCATAAGATATAAATTTGTTTCCTCCTGGTCTTCTGATGAAAACTCATTGTATTATTTTTTCAATGGATAACTAAAACAGGTGACTGGTGAGAAAGATGAAGAACAGCAAGAAAAAAAATTATCAGTGTTTAAAGTGCTATTCAAATCTATATAAAGAGTTCTACAGTAGTTACTGTGACAAACATGGTAACACAGATAACCTGTCTGTCCGAGGGAAAATGACGCTAGCATAAGCTTTCACATTTAAAAAAATGCAGGGATATTTCACAATATTGACAGCTCAAAGAATAAAATATGGGACGCTTATACAATTAAGAGTATAAGTCACCAAAGCACAGAAAAGATGCTAAATCTGCATACGTCCTGTGATGGCCAAGTAGAAAGTGATGAACAGCTATTTTCAGTAGTTTTTAAAAAATAATAAAATAATTTAATCGCAGGGTGTCTTGTGTTTTAATCCACAGAACACACCATAAAGATTACTTTTACCACTTCTTCCACTTTGTTAAATATTTAAAACCAATCTGTGTTTTAAAATATTTTAATTACATTGTGGGTGCGCACATGTGTGTCAATTTTCAGGACTTGGTTCTCTCCTTGAACATGGGTCCTGGGGAGTGAATGCAGGTCATCATCCATCAACTCTACCCACTGAGCCACCTCTCTGGTCCCAACAAGAGTTTTCATTAGGTTTCATAGGAATGTTACAAGTCACAGATGTATTAGGATGATCTTGCATGACGTCAGTTTGCATCGTTACTTGCAGAGTTCTGCATTACTGTACAAAAGTGGTGTCTTATAAGAAACTGTCCATACAAGCAGAGTAAATACTTTCATGAGAACCTAGTCTAGAATGTTCCCAAGAGCTCTTTTATATATGCATTTAAAGCATGAATGAGGAAAATATCTTTGCTGCAAAAATAATGGCACTATCCAAACTTTACCAACTTAAGAAATTAATAAGAATGCTGGGCGTGATGGTAAACGCCTTTACTTTCAGCACTCAGGGAGGCTGGGAGTAAAGAAATTAGTAAGAATGCCATTAGAACTCAAGACAACAGGCTAATGCAGCACATACATACTAGAAATCACTGCTCAGTAGTGAAAGCTGCCGCCAAGAGACTGGAAGTTCTGCCATAAAGAAAGGCAACTCATAAGAGCTATAGCTATCAAAATGAGGACATTCTTCCTGGCATCTATTGACATTTCCTCCTCTATTAGGAAGGATTTGATCTTTTTCCATATTCCTACTTTGTGAGCCTTTAAAGAATATCATCAGATGGAAAAGATGGAAAAGAAAATCATCAAAGCAAATAAATGCTACAAGTAGGAAATTTTTGTTGTTCTTTTGCCAAAAACAGTGAAATAACTTCAAAAAGTCAAAGCAGAAGAGAGTTGAGGAACAAGCACTATCTTTAGGAAGTACAAAGTTTTGTCTTTGCTTTAAGAGAACCAGTAAGACTAGACAGGGGAAAACATTCACAAGGGGTAAAGAAGTGAGAGAGGGAGCTTTAACAGCGTACCTTTCCTCAAGACAAGAACGTCAAGAATGTCTTCACAACACCACATTACCCTATGCTATATATCCCTATAAATGGGGATTATAAAGGAAACAAAACTCAAGTTGAGAGGCCAGAACAACTTTTATAAGAACTTATGACATTCAAATATCAGGAAAGAATGGTAATGTAGTTACACATTTCCTTAAGAAACTTTTATATCCCTGTGCCGTTTTCAAAGTCAACAAGTATTTCTTGTACTCACAAGTCATGACACTAACTAATTTCCAATAAAAATGCTTTGCCAGATTTCTTTGTTTTTTTTTGGGGGGGGGGAGAATTGTTATAATGTACTTACCAGGGAAGGTACTATCATCTGGATAGACTGAGTCATTGATGCGTCTCTTCAAGAGGTTGTAAATACTGGTTGCTGTCAAGTCTGTAAAAATAAAAGTCTAACTAGTCATCTAACTCATTGGGCTCTAGAGTTAACATAATCTAGGCCTGTTTCAATGTCACTCTCAGAGAATCCGAAGGCCAGTATGTTGTATACAGAATACTCGTTGATCAAGAGTCTATTCAAGTGTTGATACAATAAATTTGAGCAAGCTGAGAATATACTCAAGTCTCTCGAATTTGTATATGCTAGTCAATAACAAGAAATCAAAACTTCCTTCTTCCTCAAAATGTTTACTTAATCAAAACAAGAAAAAATGAAATTTAGAGACTAGTCAGGGACATCGAAATGCAATGCAATCAAAAGCAGCTAAAATCTTTAGAAATTGGTCTTTTTTAAAAAATGTGAAATGTCTCCTCCATAGAATCTAAACCCGAGATCTGCAGAACCTATCGTTTCTTTCTGTATTTTCTTCAAGGTAGAACACCAGACGTACGTACTTTCTAAACGCGCACCTTTCCAGAAAGCAGAAATTCGATTACTATGCAATCAGGAGATTCACGCGGGTAAATACTCAGTTTGCCAAGCACTTGGGACACTGGTATCCGATACCCACACTTCTACGTCTTTTTCATTAAAAGGATACTGTTCAGTTCTTATAATAAAAACTTCTTCAGAGAATTTCATCTCCCTGGGACCATTCGACATACGCTCCTCCCCGCGGGATTTCATCCTAAATTCAAATCCCTTCGCCTCCCCGCGAGTCTTTCCCACCGGTTCTCAGCCCAGAGCTTACGAGTCTGTTTTTCGGTGGTCTCCAGGGACGACGCCTCGGTCCCTGGCTCGATCTCCCCACCGGCCACCGACCGAAACTTTCCTTCCCTCCAGGTGACTAGCAGCAGATACCGATCCATTTTCTTCGCGCTCAGACTCAGTTTTAGATCTCAAAAGAGCCGCGCGCAACGAGCACTTCCGGTTTCCTGCCGCTTGGGTTGGCTGGGAAAAAAAGTGTCCTAGGTAGGTTTTTTCGCCAATTATTTTTGGTAATTATTCTCTTAGTAGCCACTCTCTTTTCTCCTTTCATAAGAAACGGCTACTGGAGGCCACCCGAGCGTGGCAGAGAAGCCGATGAGTGCTCGACAGCCCTAGGAACCTTCGTGCTCGGTTGTCTCTGTTTCCCGCCGGACGGGTGGTGCTGGTGCCCCGGCTGGGCTATTGAAAATTGAAGGACGCTGCAAGTCGGGAAGCATGTCCAGCTTCTCTAGGGCGCCCCAGGTGAGCTTGCGCGCTTCGGGCAGGAAGATGTGCTCATAACGTTGGCGAAAATGAAGAGCCGTGGTTCCCAGGGGCTTAGTACAGAAGCTGAGCTTTCAGGGAAGCCGACACCCGTAGCTTCCCGTAGAAGTGCGTTAGGAAGTCACAAAATAGAGGGTTGTGAGTCTAGCCAGCACTTGATATCTTTGTTTTGGCACTCCTTTCTCTCTTCATCCTGCCCTTTTCGTGTCTTTTGATCCCTGGTGAGAGTCCTAGGAGAGAATTTCAGTTAGGTGATAGTTTGAATGGCGTGGGGCAATGAAAGGCATCGAAAGATGTTAATTTTGTTTTAGTGCAGTGGAGATTGGGGGGAGGGGAAGGGGTGGAGCCGTAGTATATTATAATGCTTGTCTAGCATGCAGGAAGCCCTGGGTTCCATCCTCAGCGCCGCGTAAACTTGGCATTATGGTGCATGTATATTATCCCAGCACTTGGGAGGTGGAGGCAGAATGATCAGAAGTTCAAGGCCAGCCTTCTCCGCTACATAGCTAGCGAGCTTAAAGTCAGCCTACTAGCAGAAGATTGTTTCAGAAAAACAAAGGAATGGAAATCTGTTGAAGGGTTTTGTGATAGAAGTCTTAGTCATTAAAAGGACCAGGCACCTAGGCTGCCAGGTGGAAAATAAACCATCCAAGGATGGGGATCTTTGAAGGACAAAAGGGAAAAGTCAGTTTGAATGCTGTTCTAGTATACCATGCAAGATACTCATGCACAAGTTAGGCTAAAACACTGAAGTCCTGAGAAACCCACAGTACTGAAAGATTAAATGTGGGTGAAAGAACAAACAAGAATTAAGGCTGTCATATAGGGAACATTGAAACTGAAGCAGATTTAAGGTAAAAGAGAAAGAAATTAGTTTCTGATATTTTACACCAAGATGACTCCAAGCCTACTGCCACTTGAAGTACAATTCCTTTAAATCTAGTTGTTACCTGTCTTTAATGAGGCTAATGCAAGACGTGAAAGTAAACATTTTAAAACTTTGACAGGAAATTGACATTGTGGCAGCATTCTTACTGTTTATCAAACTTTTTTTAAAGTATTAGTCTGCATGGGATGCGAAAAACTTGTCTTTTGCATATGTGTAGGCTATATAAAAAGTTTAGGATAACTAATATAGAACCCCAAGTTTATTCGTATTTTTCTAGCATATAACCTCTATGTATGCATAATGAAAGCACCTGGTCACACTCTTTCTGAAATAGAGATGATTTTCTTAGTTTGGAGACACTGAAAATAGTGGTTTTTCTCAGATGACCTAAATACGTGTGTTGAAGACAGGCCTGTAATGCCAGATATTCTGGAGAATGAAGTGGGAGTGTTGTAAGTTCACGTCTTTAGTGGGTACAGAGTGAGTTCAAGGTCAAGCAAAGTAAATTAATAAGACCCTGACTAAAGCGTATTAAAAGGGGGCTAGTGATGTATCTTCAGTGGTGGAGTGCTTGCCTAGAATCCCAATTGTCACAGAAACACAGAGATGTTGAATTTCAGCTCTACGTCTCTGAGTGCCTAGTTGTTTTTAACTCTTCTAGATCAGAGTTTTTGAATTATCTTCAGTTGCCAATTAGCCACTCAACTTTCAGTGTAATATATATAATAGCTTAATGCAATAATGAGAAAAGACTTCAGAACCGGTAATGAAAACAAAATACACACACATAAAAAATGGTGATAGTTTGTTTTCCAAAGTAGTTGTTGGCATTAATTATAGAATACTTATGATGGCATGTAGTAATGTATTTATTTATTTCCATTTTAATTAGAATTTTCTTTAACTTTTTCTTTGTTTTCAAGCAATGGGCCACTTTTGCTCGAATGTGGTATCTCTTAGATGGTAAAATGCAACCCCCTGGCAAACTCGCAGCTATAGCATCACAAAAACTTCAAGGATTACATAAACCAGTGTACCATCCGCTCAGTAAGTATTGTCTTAGACCCATCATTAGCAGCCATGGTTTACACTGCAGAATAGGAACTTTGTGAAGTTTTACTGAACTGTGTTTAAGGGCTCCTTTCTCTGCATATGTAAGGATTCCATATTGTATTTCTTCTGGAAGAAGATGTCATCGGGTGCTAAACTTAATTTGATAGAAACACCATATAGTGATAGGCAGCTCAGTCCCCATGTGGGTTTCCTAGTAAGGAAAGAGCAGGGGCTATCTCTGACATGGATTCTGTTGCCCACTCATTGCCAGACCACACAGGAAGAAGATGCAGGCAGTTCTAATGAGATTTGATAGGGTGGGGTCAGATGGTAGGAGGAGAGGGCTCCCCCTTTCTGAGCAGTAGGGAAGGGGAATAGTGGGGAAGAGGGTCAGAGAGTAGAACTGGGAGGAAACAGGAACAGGGTTACAATCAGGATGTAAAGTAAAAAATATATGCATAAATTAAAAAAAAAACACCGTATGGACAGTTCTTTCAGCACATCCCCTATTTAATGCTATTACCAAACATAAAATCACCAGTAGCCCTTACTTCCACTCCAGTAGTGTCCTGATTTGCACTGTAACTTGAGTTTCCCTTCTTACCCATATCTCTTCTAATGAGTGGAGAGATTTTAACAATAGTCTTGACTATTTTCTAAAAAGCCTTCCCTAGAAAGATGGAGCTAGCTAGATATGTTAAGTTGCTTTTCACTCTTGAATTAATGATTTGCTTTCCTTATGCCGTTTCTTAAATAAGGCTTTTTCCATCTTAGAAGAGTTCTGCTTGTAGACATTTTAGTTAGACTGTTTTCTGAGGCATTTTCCTGTCACATCCCAATCTTCTTCTCATTAAAAAGTGGGTGTTTGGACCTCTTCTCATTCATTAGGTGATTGATCTCTGCCTCAAAACGTAAGTGTGTGATATCACAGTGTCTGGTTTAAAGCCTTCTCTACTTCTGTGTCTTGTGACTCTTCTTTGAGCCTCCACACCCTGCATAAGTATGCCCAATTTAAAAATTAGGAAGCAGGAATGATCCTGCGACCTAGCAGCTTTTCACTGTGTCTCCCCACTCAACTTTTTTGACCTGCTGTTCTCTACACTATTTTGCTCTTACATAGTTCCTGTACAGACTAGGCTTTCCAAACAACAGATTAAAAGACAAAGCGGCATATGTCCTCTACAGGATGTAGTAATGTGGCTCCTGAGTCTCTGAACACTATTCCCGTCTGCCCCTGAGCAGGTCTCTGAGGCCTGCTCCTGTCTCCTTGTTTGACCTACGGAGCACATTTTGCTGTGTCCCTTTCACACACTCTTCTCTGTAAGGCGTAACTCGCCATCATTTCTGTCCTGAACAAGGCCTTCTTTGAACTTTCTGGCTAGTCATCCATTCACTTTTGAATGTCTACTTTGCCATTTTTTTTAATAAATTTACTTACTTACTTTAAGTCCCAGTAAGAACTTCCTCTCTTCCTAGTCCCTCCCTCTCTCCTCCCCTCCCTGTTTACCCCATCCTTTTATTCTTAGAGAACGGGAGTTTCAGACCACCTTGGCATATCAAAACTGGGCACATATTCTATTAAGGCTAAACAAGGCATCCCAGTTATGGTGAAGGGTACCAAGTACAGGCAACTGTGTATCTTCCTTCACTAAGTTTGAATTAACAAACAAACAAAAAAAACAGGAATTCTAAGTACCTCTAATAGTGTTCCACAAATAGTTTCAATGTAAGAAATGTTTGACAGGTACTTTAAAGAGTAGCTTAACAAAAAAATACAAATGCAAAAACTACAAAAATTAGTAACCTCTAAAATGGCACTGTTTGCATTTGAAGGAGAAGAAAAAGCACAAGAAATTGCTTTCTGTAGCCACAGCTGGTAAGGTGTGTCAGGCAACTCAAGTTCTAACAGTTAAGGGAATTTACAAATATGAATAATGAGATCACTGAATTTTGAAAGAAAGAGCTAGCAGCAGGTGTAATAAATGGCTATTTTCTTTAAAAAAAAAAAAATACCGACCAAAAACATGCATCTTCATAGAATTACAAATTTGTAACCTGAGATGTTTTACCTGCCTCAGAGGAAATTCCTGTTGTTCTGTGTGGTGGTTTCCTGTTCATTTATTTGGTCTTTACAAAGGGAGGCAATAAGTATTACACAGGCTCACTAAACAGTCTTTGTAGAAACAGCAGTGATAAAAAATTGGGATAAACCGAAACAATAGTCTCCTAGTTCCTATTCCCCGGGTTAGCAGTAACCAGCCTCCTCAGTAAGCTGCTTCCTTAAGAGGAAATCATTATTCCTCATATATTCTTTAGATGCTACCTTCTGCTGGACCACCAGGATTGCTGCCATGAGTGCCTGTAGGCCATCCTTTCTGAAGAATAGAAAATAGCTTTTCTATGGCGATGGAAACGGAACTTTTTAAAGATTAAATTCCTGTTTGCCATTGAGCGGAGGAGAAAACAAGCAACAGAACAGGAGCATGCCAAAGAGGACCTATGGGGGGGGGCGTCAATGTAGCGATGTATCAGAGCAGATATTAAGACTCGAGATCAAGCCTATGACAAAGGGCGAGAGTAATGATAGA
>CM053752.1:42348801-42391733 GCA_028658305.1 Pachyuromys duprasi
CTTGATGGCTGACTCTTTGACCCTCCCCCATATAAGCCGGGGAGTGACAGACTGGCTAGATCCCAGGGGAGGACTTTGCAGCCAGCCCTGAGGAGACATGATAAGTTGGGGTTGGATGGAAGGGAAGGAGGTCCTCCCCTGTTGGTGGACTTGGAGGGGGCGGGGAAGAAGGAGATGAGGGAGGGAGTGGGAGGGGGGGGAGGGAAAGGGGGAGGGGGCTACGCCTGGGATTCAAAGTACCCAACCTGTGAGTGAGATAAAAATAAATAAATTAAAAAAGAAAAAAAAAAACATAAAGTAATGCTTACTCTAACAAGTTAAATAATTTAACTGCTCAAATTAAAAATCTATTGAAACTAAAAAAAAAAAAAATAAAAAAAAAAAAAATAAATTCCTGTTTGCCTTCCTGTATTGAACAAATGTTAACTCCACATCAGCAAAGCTTCCCATGACCACAAGATGTCACTACAGTCAAAGTTCTAAACCACCAGCGGTTGATAAATGCATTGTCTTAAGATTTATCTCCAGCATTTAGTAGTTTAACATGCAGTTATTAACAAGATGTTAAGGACTTATAATCACTGTACACATTTTTTGTAAAGGAATAACAAATACTCAGACTTTTAATAATGACTATAAAGTAGACATTAAAGTATCAGAATGTAACATAGGTAAATATTAGTTGAACTGCTTGATTTGTCAGGACCTTTCCAAGATATTATGGGAAATGGACTTACCACTTATAAATTATTTTATTTTTTCTCTTCCCTCTCCCCTCTCTCTCTCATCAGTGTATATGTGTTTGTATGTTTTACTAGGGTCTCAGACATGCTAAGCTAGCACTGTGCATCCAAGATCTGACTTTTATGGGAGGTTTAGGTCAAGAAGGAGATGGCAGGTACTCACCAGCGTAGTATGCCGGTCCTCACAGTCTGAGTTTATGGTAACACAATGACAACCTATGGCTCAACACAGACTCAGATGGTAGAAATCGTGTTCCTGTGAGTTTTTTTCATATTTGACCTTACAAAATTGGAAGTAAACATACAGAGGCCACTGCCAATTTTTATTATTACTTTGTTCACAATTTATTTATAGTATATTCCTATTGAAGCCCCCCTCTCCTTCCCTGTTTCCCCCTAACATCTTCCCCTAGTCTACTGAAAGGGAGAGTTCTCCTCTGCCATCTGATCCTAGCTTATCAAGTCTCATCAGGACTGCCTGGATCCTCTTCCTCTGTGGCCTGGAAGGCCGCATCACCAGGGGCGAGTGAGCAAACAGCAGGCAACCGAGTTCATGACAGAGGCAGCCTCTGCTCCCCTTACTCGGAGATCCACATGGAGACTGAGCAGCCAGCTGGCTACATCAGAGCAGGGGGTCTAGCTCCTCTCCATGCATGGTCCTTGGTTGGTGCATCAGTCTCTGATCAGTCCCCTGAGCTCAAATCCCTTAGCTTTGTTAGTATCCTTGTGGGGCTCCTGTCCCCTCTGTGTCCCTCTATACCTGCCCCCTCTTCTTCTTCCATAAGACTCCCTTTGAACAGCAGTTTTTAAATATTTCTCATACCAGATCTTACCAGTGTATAAAAGCAGTGTTGCATTGGTTGAAGGAAAGAGTTAGGCCTTAGCCCCTTGACTATAAGTCACCATCAAAAGAGTTTAAGACTCTTAGGTTTGGCTTAAAAATCAGTATCTTAAAGTAGGGCTTAAGAGGAGAGGGGTAAAACAAGCTACAGACTGAAAGGAAATATTTGCAAACTACACAGTTAACAAAAGACTTGAACCTAGACTATATAAAGAATTTCTGAAAGAACACTAGAAAAGCATGACCTACTTAGAAAACAAATAGGGTATATGACCAGATGGCTGGCACACAAGAGTCTAATATGAGCCAATAGGGGAAATGCAAATTAAAACTACAATAAGCTCAAAAATAGTGACAATGAGTGAAAAACTGGAGAAGCTGTATTACTCATCTCTTATTGGTGGAAACATTAAGTGATATAATCTAAAAAACTGATGTAGGAATTCTGACTTATTTGCATTCGCTATATGGATAGAAACTATACGTTGTTTTTTGTTTTATTCAAGCATTTAAAAATCGGGCCAGTGAGTAGCGGAGTGAGTAAAAATGCTTGCTGCACAAGTCTGGTGACCTCAGTTCAACCCTAGGACCCACAGGAAGGTGGAAGGAGGAGCCATCTCAGGAGGGTTTCCTCTCACCCGGGTGTGAGCTTTGTGGTGCCTGCGTTCACACACACAAAGTAACAACTTTTAAAAATATTTTAATGAAGATATTTCTATTTCCTTTAGAAATTAGACAAAAGCAATCATACTGTAATCAGGGCTCTAGCCTTCTCTACAATGGTTACTTTTTTATTAGCCCATCGTTCACTTTGACACAAATATTTAGTTATGGATCCATTTTATTGTGAAATAGTGGTACAGTGATTTAAAGACATAAAGATTTGACATTACTTACTAGGAAAAAATAATCCGTATCTTAGATGTAACGAACTTGTTTTCATCTTATTTGTTGTGTTTTAACTAATACTCATCCAGAGAGCCTTGTTGACTTCTGTAAAATTTTAAAGTGACGCTAGATGTTTTGTGCATATTTAAAGCTTTTTTAAAAACTTCAGGTTTAGTGAAAAGTAAAAGATGGAATTTTTTCTTTAAGTAGGTATTACAGCCAAGCGGGACTCTGTAGCTCTGTGTGAACATGGGCAAATCGCCTACCCTTGGAAGGCCTCAGCTGCTGCAGCTGTGAAGTGTGTGAAGCTGGGTCACTTCAGCGTGCAGAAGCATTCTCTGGCATTTTCACACCCTCTTTAGTGGGCTTTCTGGTTCCCTGTCCAACTGCTTCAGTGGCCACCATGTCACCTTCATGGGCTCAGACTTTCTCATCAGCTGAAGGCTTTCCGGTTCCTCCTTCCTCCTCTTCCTCCTTTTACACCAGGGATGAAAATCCACTCACCTTAGCACCTTTCTCCACCCTTGATCCTAAAATATGAACCTGTCTGAAAATTTTGTATTCAGATTCATTCTTTGCATAGAAATTTTTCATATGATTTTTGGAGTTTATAGTAGCATACTAATTTATACTTAGTATTTTTAGTGACATTTTAAAATGTGGTCCTAGAATCTTTTAAAGTTTTTTTTTTCTACTAGTAGTGATTTAAGGTTCCAGATTAGCTAATGACATCATGAACAGTGACTCATGTTGAAACTTGCATGTTGACATTTCAATTTTTTTTTTTAAGATGGGCACAAAAGTAAAGGTGTTTTTCAAGAGGAAATTGTTATAGGACATGTGTTTTGGTTTTCAGGTCATCTGTCTTGTCCAATATGTTTACAGTCATTGCTGAAAGTGCCATTTTAGATTTACCTAGTTAAATGTGGTTGGAAAACTCCTTGTGGCAGTAGTTAAGCAGAAAGCCGTGGTGCTCTATTGTTCTCTAAAATGGAAAAGAATAATAATCAATTGTAATGTTTCACATTTGTTTCTGATTTGCCTATTGGCAAACTGTACTTTGTGCTTTTATGTACATATTGTTTTCATATTCTTGGCTGTTTGTAAAGGAAAACATGTATCTTCTACTTAAAGGTAAATGTGATAACAATGTTTAAATGTAAACATCTTAACACAGAATTAATTATCAATGGAGGAGTAAGGGGAATAACAGTGGGCCTCTAAAGAATGTGTTGTCATTATTGTCGTCTTTTACCTTCTAGTGTTGAGATTTTCCAAGTGGTCAGCCAACTCTCTGTGCTTACGTGGTATATCAAATGAAACAAATGTGTTCAAGGACTGTGATTTTTGCACTGTGATTTTTATTTTTGAATGTGTTGTTAGCACTTTGGTAACTAAATAATCAAGCCATTTTTTTTTCTTAAGGCTTTGATGTTTTCACATAGTCTCTGCCTTATTTCTTTTTAAATCTAGGTGACTGTGGAGACCATGTTGTCATAATAAACACAAGACATATTGCATTTTCTGGAAACAAGTGGGAACAAAAAGTGTACTCCTCTCATACTGGGTAAGAGAACACCGTTGCTGAGGAACACAGTTTAGATGTTTGGATTCAATAATACTATTGCCCTTATTTTAGGATTAAATAGAATAGTTTTAAAAATTGGCACCTAAGGAAATACTGATTTAACTAATGTTGCCTGTATAACTTAGTGAACAAAAACAGACTACCACCAGTCCACAGTTGGTCTTTCTCCTTCCTATAATTCATCTTACTGGCTGAACACTGAAATCTCACATGGTGGTTAAACAATGATTGATTGGTCTTCCTTAGCTACCATCTTGTCTGCTGCCATCTCTCTTCAGTAATGTACTTACTCAGGTATACTGAGGGGTTTGAGGACAGTAGGGCTCTTGCCTCCATCTTTCTCATTAGGCCATCTTTCACTGTAAAATAGATTTTCTTCAAGGCTGTATCAGCATTGCGGTTTATAATGTTTGCTGTCAGCCAAAACTCCTGAGTTTTTTTCACATGTGATTTTGTTAAGTTTAGTCTCTTCCTTTACATATGTTGTAGTTGTGTAAATCCAATGGCAAGAGATTAACTCTGCTCCATTTTAGATTTTATCGCCACCATTTTACTTTGAGATCCTGATTTTGTCATTTATATAAAGTTAATCCATAGTTTCAGACAAGATTTTCTTAAGCCTGCCTCTGTACTATCAACCAAGTTATGGTTACAAATGTTGATTGTTCACTCTTTTTTAAAATTTTTTTTATGTGCATGAATATCTTGCCTCATGAGCACAATGCACAGGAGGCCAGAAGAGGGCAGTAGAACCCCTGAAGCTGTAGTAACACAGTTGTGAGCTGTCCTGTGGGAGAAGGAACCAACCTGGGTCCACTGTAAGAGCAGCTCATGCTCACAGCACTGAGCCATGTCTCCAGCCTGTCCACTCTTGATCAAGACCATTCTTTCCTTTCTCACCACACCTTTGTTATCGTAGTCTGTCTTTTCCTCTCTTGCTCTAATGAATCTTAAATGCTTCAGATAACTTTATTTTCTAAGGCCAGATTTTGTCCATTTTTTTCCCTTAAAGTATGTTCTGGAAATCTTGGTACAGTTTCACAAAAATAAACCCCCCTGCATCTCTAGTAACTTCTGCTTCTGGCAAATCTGTAAACTAAGTTCTAAAAACATGAAGTCATTGGGACAGAAATGAGAAAAGTCATAAGAGCATCATTGCCTAAAGGCAAGTGCTTAAGCACAGAGCTGTGTCAGTCACTGCAGCATGGCTGTCGTGTTGTTGCTGCAGTGAAGGGCAGAAGCATCTCCCAGCACAGCCATGGCAGCGTGGTGAGCGCACTGTGGCAGGCAGAGCGTCATCAGCACGAGAGCTTCTGCTTCACAGGTGCTGTATTTTAGTGTACCTGCTGTTGACGTCTCACCTTGATGCCCCTGCGTAGGTTGTTCCTCCGACAAAAAGTACCATTTCACGTTGTTTTTCAAGGACTCTGCTTTATCCGTTTACACCAGTCTGTCTTCAAGTCCTGGAATACCTTCCCTATGTTCTTGTTGCCCAGGGGAGGATCGTTTTCTGTTTCTTTCTGTTTGCTTTTCACTGTTCCTTGTCTGTACTGCTTCCTTATGCTCTTAAATACTGTTTCACAAAATCACAATTTTGCTTTTTAGTCATAAACTTTTAATATATGTGAATTTTAAAAAACAGTTTTTTAAAAAAAGAATTAAAATTCACTTATGATTATGACCTGCTATTTTAGGATGTCTATAAGTTTATATCTTTTTTCACCTAGTCTAAGATTTTCAGAAAGCTTTTTTAAAATTATTTTAGTCATTATACAGCAGTGTGCTATATGATTTACCATGCTTAATTGTTCATCAATGTTTAAAATGAAAAAAAAATTAGATTTTTATAAAGTTGTATATTATCTTTAGCCGTTAACTTTATAAAATATGTAGGTTCATGTAAAATAAACCTCTGAAAAGGAAATTAATGTCAAGATGAAAGGAATGAATAGGTCTTTTGACAGGTATTTCCAGAGTCGTTCTATTATTGTAGAAGTATATCTGTTGTTTTGTTGTTTTAGTTTTTGTTTTTTGATGATTGTGGATATAACATTAAAAACAATGCAAGCATAACACTTTGCATTTTATGGACATTTGACTATATTTGCTTAATAATGAAGTGTTTGCTCTTTCCTATCACCTTCTTTTGGGGGGAGCATTATTGATTTGTTTGGGGTTCTTTGAAATAGACTTTGCTGAAGCCCAGGCCTGTCTTGAGTTCATTATGTGCCTGCATCTGACCTTGTCCTCCTGCTCCTCCTGCCTCTGCCTGCAACTGCATATAGTCTAGAGTGTGCTGCATACCCAGCTTCATAGTCACATCTGTGAGCTTTTCATGTTAGGAAAACTAGTTTGCTGTCATGCTTTTATTTTTTATTTTTTTCATGCTTTATGATGTTCTCTGCTGTTAATTAATTTTTATGTATTCTGGCTTTCCCATCAAAATTCTTCTGATTTATTGTCTCAGAAAGTCCTTTCTCAACAAATAATTTATGAACATTGAGTTCCCTTTTTTTTTTCAGTGTACCTCGTCTAAATAAAATGTATTGGCATGACCAATCAAATGTTATGTCATCACTCTCGTCAGGACAGGGTCCTGTCTTATTTACCTTTGTCTCTCTAATATGCAGGAAAGCAGAAGTTTAGAAAGTGTATTTTGAGTTAATTTATATGAGAAGTTTGTAGCTGTCATATCACTCAGTTTTCACTTGTGAGAACCAATTGTGTTTTGCATTACTTAAGTTATTCCCTGCTTGGGATTTGCATTAGTTTTCCAGGTCCCTCAGGAGACGATCCAAAGTCCTGAAATATAGCATAAGTAGTGTTATGCTTTAGAATATGCCAGCCCAGTGGTAGTAAAAATAGAAAGATAATCTTTAGCATAGACATTATAAATTACTTTTCCATGAAAGGAAAGACTATAGGAGTAGATGTCTAGACAGGTGTTTCTTTTTCCAATACCGAAATTTCATGAAGCAAATAAGTCACATCGGATTGAAAAGTAGCCCATCCGTCTCAGTAAATGTTTACTTTGTTTTTGGTTTTTTTTTTCAGCCAAATTTTTAATATGTAGTTTCCTCAATCATCAGAAAATATTTTCAGAATATTTTGAAGGTAACTTAAATTTGGGTAAAACTAAATTTTTCTTTTAGAATCCGCTGGCTGTCCTCTTTGGTTTTGGTTCTCTTTTTTTCTTTTTGTAAAAACTATTTAATTTTTCTTCTTTTATTTAAGGTAATAAGCCTTTGAGTCTATGTATTATTGTCAGTTTCTTACACTTTTACAAATGTAGTTTTCTTCTTTGATGCATAGACGTTTGTAACATTGGATGGGCCACATAACAATTTCTCTTAGACTGACCCATATATACCGATAAAACCAGTGTCTCGCTGTTACACTGAGACCCACTGACAGAATCTGGTTTCTTGGTTTGGATCTGGCTACCACACTGACTCCAGGGGACCTATTTAAGTCCGATATTTGATCTTAGCACCAGGAAATATGGAATTTATTACCTGGAACCAACACATAATTCCTAGTGATTTTTCACTGACTTTTAAAATAGGATTGTTTCCTGTATAATAAGCTGGACAGATTGTAGATACCCACCTAGCAGTACTTGGGAAGTGGAGGATGGAAGATCCGGAGTTGAGCATCATCCTCAGCTATGTGAGGAGATAGGGGCCAGCCTGAGCCACGAGACCAGGTCTCAGGATAAGAAGAGAGAATGAACTTAACTTCAAGATCAAGTGTTCTGCCACCATGCTCCCCAGTTTTCATACCTAGTTGTGCAGGTAGTCTAACTTGGTAGGGTACGTAAATTGTTCTGGCTTATTGCTTTCTTTTCTTTAATATAAAGTTGGTGATCTAGGTAGAATGAATGGGTGAGAAAATAAATGAATGAATGAATGAATGACAAAATAATTATGCCAAGACAATTATCTGAGATGACTGTGAAATAGTCATAGCCACTTAAGAGAATTTCAAACAGCATAGCTTACTTATTTTTATTTGTGTGTGAAAGCAGGTGTGTATACATGCCATAGCATGTATGGAGGTCAGGGGACAAGCTCAGGCATTACTCTCAGTTTGTGCAGGATTTCTAGTTTTTCTACTGTGTGTGTCACACTTGCTGGCTGTGAACTTTGGGGCGTTCTCTGTGCACCTCCCATCTCCCTGAAGGGGCACTGGGACTGTAGAAGGCTGCTCTGCATCTGCCTTTATATGGCTCCTGGAGGCTCAAGCCCAGCTCCTCTTTCTTGAACAACAGCACCTTGCTTACAGAGTCACTGCCTCAGCCTCCTTACTCTTTTGCTGTATTGTTTGGTGTTTCTTTTTTAAGGAAAGAAATCCTGGAGCTGGAGAGACAGAACATACAGAGTCTTATGGAAGAAGGGGGATATAAAAGGACCCAGAGGGGACAGGAGCCACACAAGGAGACCAACAAAGTTAAAAAAAAAAAAAAAAGGCAGGGGAAGGGGGTGGTGCAGAGACTGATGCATCAACCAAAGACCATGCATAGCGAGGACCTAGAGCCCCTGCTCAGATGTAGCCCACAGACAGCTCAGTCTCCATGTGTGTTCCCTAGTAAGAGAAAAGAGATTGACTCTGTCATAAACGCAGTTGCCTGCACCTTGATCACTTCTCCCTGGTGGAGTGACCTAGCCACCCACAGAGGGGTCTCATGCAGTCTTCATGGGACCTGATAGGCTAGTGTCAGATAGTAAGGGAGGAGGACTTCACCTATCAGTGGACTAGGGAAGAGGGGGGGGGGGAAGGAAGTAGGTAGGAGGGTAGAACTGGGAGAAGATGAGGGAAGGGGCTACAACTGGGATACAAATTGAGTAAATTGTAAATAGCAATAATAATGAAAAAGAAAAAAAACTGGTTGCTCTTCCAGAGGACCTGGGTTCAATTTCAGACAACTCAAACCATTTGTAACTCTAGTTTCAGGGCACCTGATAGCTTCTCTGGCCTTCGTAGGCATCAGGGACACATAGACAAATATACCCATACATTCAAAACTAATAAATAATAGTGATAATGTTTTTTAAAAAAAGAATGACATCCTGAGGCTGGAGAAATATTTCAGTTAAAAGCACTTACCTGCTCTTGCAGTAATTTTTTTAGTATCAGCATAGCAGCTGACAGCTTCCTATCAAGCCAGTTCCAGAGAATCTTAGGCTTTTTTTCTAGCTTCTGCAGGTTCCAACACATACATGGTACATATAAATACACATAAAATAAATCTTTAGAGAAAAATATCCTTTTATTATTACTTTCATTCATTTTATGTTTGTACACACAGTGTGTACGTGTTTGTGTCTGTGTGAGTAAGAGCATGTGAGCATGAGCGCATGCATGCATGGATGTGCTGATACGGAGATCAGAGGACAACTTGAAGGAGTGAATTCTGCTTTATGGGTCGACAGCAACAAACTCAGATTGTCAAGCTTGCACGCAAGTATCTTTAACCACTGGTCCCATTACTATTTAATTTTTAAGAACTAATAAACATAGTTTGCAGAAGCAAAATATAATTTGTTAGAATCATTTTGTTATTATAAAAGAATGATCAGCTTAAGGACATGTTTTGTCTTTTAACAGCTACCCAGGTGGTTTTAGACAACTAACAGCTGCGAAACTTCACCTGAAGGACCCAGTGGCGGTAAGCATATTGGTTCTATTTATTATCTGGGCAAGACTGACTCAAACTGTTTTCACTGCGTCCCTTCTAATATAGACCCCATTCCGGGCAGTACATGCTTCATCATATTACACAAAGTTTGGGGGGGGGGTTGTTCTTTATTTTGGGGGGTGTTTGTTTTGTCTTATTTAGTTGTTTTTTTAGTTTTTTGTTTTGTTTTTTCAAGACAGATTTCAAGACAGAGTTTCTCTTTGTAGCTCTGGCTGTCCTGGAACTCACTCTGTAGACCAGGCTGACCTCAAACTCACAGAGATCTGCCTGCCTCTGCCTCCTGAGTGCTGGGTTAAAGCATATGCTGCCACCGCCCAGCTGCACAGAGTGTCATGTTATCATTCAACTTTATTTTCTAATTATTAACATTAGTTACATCAACTCAAAGATTTAAATACCCTTCTTTTTTGTTTTTGGCTCTACAAGGTATTTTAAGGAACAATCAATAAACATTATTATTAATTAAATATGTATTTAGTATTGCTGAAATATATAATAAATACTATTATTGATATTATTAGGAGTGTGGATCTTCACAATTGATAGTTCCATGGAGAAGGACTGTCTTTAAGGAACTGGCCGCTGGGAGTTTGGTCATGCTCCAACACAAATTGGAGTTGATTTTCTTTTTTTTTTTTTTTTTTTTGGAGGAGGGTGGGAGGGTAGACTTGGGAGGAATTGAAAGTAACTGTGATTGGGGTTCATTTTAGGACATTCCCAAATAATCAATAAAAATATCATGTTGGGGAAATAATAATAAGTATTATTACTAATGTTTATTATCATTTGAATGATATACTTAGCAAAGCTCTAATCCATATTTTTGTCCCATTCCTACTAAAAATAAAGTTTCTTTTTTGATATTTTACAACTTAATTTTCCTTCTTGGCTGTCAGTAAACCTGGCCTGTGAACTATACTCATAGAAGAAATAGTCCTTTACCCTTTGTTGATTATTAGCTATTTTTTTAATGCATTTATAAGTGAACATGGTATTGCTCCAAAAATAATCTATTTTCTTTTTTATTTTTCTTCTCTAGTTTTCTTTTATTATTGTTGTTGTTGTTATCTACAATTTATTTACTTTGTATCCCAGCTATAGCCTCCTCCCTCAATCTCCCGGCCAACCCTTCCTCCCATGCCCCTCCCCTAGTCCACTGATAGAGGAGGTCCTCCTCTCCTACTGTCTGACCCTAGCCTATCAGGTCTTATCTGAACTGTCTGGATCCTGTTTCTTTGTGGCCTAGTAAGGCCACCTTGCCAGGGGGAATAGCAAGGAACCGATTCATGCCAGAGACTGCCCCTGCTCCCATTTCTAGGGAACCTCCATGAAGACTGAGCTGCCCATGGGCTACTGCTGAGTAAGGGGTCTAGGTCCTCTCCATGCATGGTCCTTGGTTGATTCATCAGTCTCTGCAGGACCCCCTGAGCACAGATTTTTTTTTGGGTTGTGTTGGTCTCCTTGTGGAGTTCCTGTCCCCTCCAGGTCTTTCTATCTTCCCCTTCTTTCATAAGATTCCCTGCACTCTGCCCGAAGTGTGGCTATGAGTCTCAGCATCTGCTTCAATACCCTGTTAGGTAAAAAAAAGTTGGAGGGAAGATGGATACGTTGGTTGCCATTTGTTTAGTGCCACCTTGAATTTTCTTGATGAAATGTAGGAGAGGGATACTCTGTTTTATTAAGACCTGCCAACCATCTAGAAGTTCCACGTGTTGCCGTCTGTATCATTCATGCCCAGGCAGCTCTTCTTAGGAAATAGTGTTTCTGCTTCATAGCTAGTGTGTATGTTATACTATTGAGGGTCACTCTGTTGTGTTCTGCTTATTTCCTGTGGCTTACATAGAGAGATTGAAAGGCTAGATGGATGATGCTCTCTAACGTAACTACTACAGTAAATTAGAGTTTTAACTTTAAAAGTTTGAAAAGTTAGTTTCTGCCTATCTCAGAAAGCCAGTAAAAATAAACAAAAAAGTTAGTTTCTGTTTTAGTCAGGTATGTTAACTGTACACTAGGAGACAATATAATTCTACTTTAGTATTGACAAGATAAGGTTTGTAAAAAGTATTTTAAACTTTTATTTTTCTTTTTTATTATTTATTTATTTATTGCAATTTATTCATTTTGTATCCCAGCTATAGCCTCCTTCCTCACCCCCTCCCAGTCCCATCCTCCCTCATCTTCTCCCATGCCCCTCCTCCAGTCCACTCATAGGAGCTGTCCTCCTCTTCTTCCATTTGACCCTAGCCTACCAGGTCTCATCAGGATTGGCTGCATTGTCTTCCTCTATGGCCTGGTAAGGCTGCTCCCCCCTCAGGGGAGGGGATCAAAGAGCCAGCCACTGAGTTTATGTCAGAAACAGTCCTTGCTCCCTTACTAGGGAACGCACTTGGAGACAGAGCTGCCATGGGCCAAATCTGTGCAGGGCTTCTAGGTTATCTCCGTGCATGGTCCTTGGTTGGAGTATCAGTCTCAGCAAAGACCCCTGGGCCCAGATTTTTGGTTTACTGATGGGCAGTTTTATACTCATGTGTCTTTAGACTGTGTCCTAATTTTAATTTTGATGAACAAAAATTGAAACACAATATAAAATGTTTGGTGAAGGCTTATAACATGTTTCATTTAAACCTATTTGCATTACTACCTCATTGAAAGATTGTAATATTTGTCAGTTTTTTATGTGTATGAGTGTTTTACCTACATGTATGTCTATGCAGTACGTGTATGCAGTTCTGCAGAGGCTTGTACCATTCTAATGATTAATGGAGAAAAGTGTATTTTGGCTGTAATTGCATGTACTGTGTTTCTGTTCATGGCAGTAACACTGCTTAATTTGAATTCCGGAACAGCATTTGATAAACAGCTAAAATTAAGTCAGTCTTTATACACAGTCAGTTTTCTCTGCTTCTGGGTGAGGCTGATTACAGTACTTGCTTCACAGCGTCATAAATACATGGTTAAACTGTAATGACTGCCTACTATACAGCAGTAAATTGCTGGTGAGAAATGCGGTGTTAAAATGTAACACACTGGCCACTGTACAACCAGTCGATTATTGGTTGAGTTCACTGTGGCCATAGCTGCCGACTTGTGTCTCTCTGCCAGTGTCACTGCACTCAGATCAGTTTATAATTTACAGCTCGCTCCCTCCTGGGATCTCCTTCCTGAAGGAGACAGGATTCGGGTCCCAAGGGATTTGTATAACCTTAGAGAATGACTTGTGTTGAAAGTTAACACATATAAGGGTTAGTTCCTTCCGTTTACTTTTTTGCTCAACAAACAATAAACAAATAGCCCATCGTGGAAACAGCAATGCAGAAAGTAACCAAATTCCTTTCTGGAGCTTCTGTGTAATTTCCGTCAGTCTGTCTCTTTCATGTGTTCACACGGAATCTTAGCCATTGCTTTTCATTATCACCTCTAATTATATTTGCTTTCAGTCCATCCTGAGTCGCATCTTCTATTAAGCCCTATGTATCTGTTTTCAGATTGTGAAATTAGCTACTTATGGCATGCTGCCCAAAAACCTGCACAGAAGAACAATGATGCAAAGGTTGCATCTTTTTCCTGATGAGGTAAGTAGAAGGCACTGAGAACAGTGCTTTTCCTCAGTGCTTGGGGGTATTACTTCCTGCTTTTTCACAATTGCCATAGAATTTTGTTTTGTTTTGTTTTTAGTAATTGTATCTCAGCTTCCAACATATTTATTGTATTTTTAAAGTGAACATAATACACACACATGTGGGCACATACACACATACACAGTGGTAATTATTTCTGCAATAAACCATTAAGTGACAGATCACTGAGTTAAAAATTAGAAAGATCTACAAGTTCTGTTTGCATGTCAGTCACTGGTTTCTTTTTAATGAGAACTATTATGAGTGCTCTCTGAAATAGAGGTCCTCACTAGTAGTTTCATCAATTGTGCAAAAATAATAGTAATTTTGTTTCATTTTATGTGGTACATAGTAAGCTTTTTATGGCTCACAGGTTAATAAATGGTTAAGTATGGACCATGATTTAACAAGGATTTTTAAATTATGATTTGTACAGGCTAAGTCACTATCTGCTAACCCAGCTAAATTCTGAGAAGGAAGAGGAAAGTTTAGAAGGCAGTAGCTCTGGATACAGCAACATGGTGCATCCGCTCAGCCAGGTGGAAAAGTAGAAGGGGGAATCAAGAAAGCTCCTTTTCATAACAGGAAAGGAATAGATTAATTACTACTTTTTAAAAATTAAATTGTCAACATGGCACACATCTCTAATCCAGCACTTGGAAAGCTGAGTTAGGATGATCACAAGTTCAAAGCTGACCTGTGCTATCTAGAGCGTTTTATGGCCAGCCATATAACCTTGTCTTAAGAAAGCAAGGAGCAAGAAAAGAAAGGAAGGGAGAGGAGAAGGGAAGGATGATTCCAAAGTGCATTACTGGTCCATCGTACTTTTCAGGAATTTATGCAAAGTGCTTTAAGGATTATGGTGTTTTTCAAAATTTCTTTTGCTTGTTTTTAATACTAAGCTTATTGTTTACTAAAAAGAAATATATTTAAGATTTCTAAGTCCTAAATATGTTTCCTATAGGATATTCCAGAAGATATTCTTAAGAACGTAGTGGAAGAGCTTCCTCAGCCACGGAGAATACCCAGACGGCTAGATGAGTACAGCCAGGAAGAAATAGAGGCTTTCCCAAGACTGTGGACTCCGTGAGTGCACCTTTCCTTGTGTCCTTCCTCTCTTCTGTTTTCCCCTGAGCTTTGGAAAGTGATAGAATCCTTAAAGGTTATGGGAGTGAACAATTTCTTATCCCCTTTGAAACTCAGCAGCTATTATCTTCAAATAAGCTCCAAAGGAAATGGTGGACCCAAAGCTAGGTAAGCACAAGGGTGTTCTTGGATCCCTTACTTGAGGCGGCCTTATGTGGAGTGACTGTCTTTCTTAATGGTGACTTCACTGTCATCCAAAGCAGTGAGCCAGATTTTCAGATTGCTTCAGAAGAATGGCGCCTAATGAAAAGGCCATTGGCTCTAGAATTTAAGCTTTGATACAAGAAGAAGAAAAATAAGATATTATCCTCTTCCATACAGATTTCCTGTGTCCATAATGACAGCCATCATTTATCCAGTTGTCGCCAGGCTTCTTTGACTTGGAAATGCAGAAGATGTAGCATGTAACTTCTCTCTCGTGGCCAGTGCCTCTTGAAGGTCTTACCTGGCTTCTGCTGCCCACTGTAGGCTGTCTTGTAGGCTTTCCCTTTCACTGCCAGCTTTATTCTAGTGTGGTTCAGTTGTGTGTGTGCTTGTCTGTTTAGTGTCTTGTGTTGCTCACTAGCTTGCACAAGAAGGCTGTCTTGCTTGGTGGTAAGCACAGCACCCAGCACACTTCATGAGCACTCAGCAGATTCTTACCAAGTGAAGTCATGAAGAGCCATAATTTTTTTCATCAGCTTTTATTAGTGAAGTTCAAAAAAGTATGTCTAGGAAAAAAACTGAAACAAAACATTTTTCACTTTTTATTACTTGTCTTCCTTTATTAATAACAGTAAAAAGAGCAAGAGGTAAAAAAAAAAAAAAAAGGCATTTACAGTACTTATAGGTAATTACAGCTACTTATCCTCTGGGCACAGTAATAAGTTAGCAGTGGTTGAGCCCCGCTTTTCATGAACTGAAAAACATAGGCAGAGAAAGAGGTGGAATAGTCACGAGGTTCATGTAGTGAGTGGTGATTAAAGATTGAGCATAGGGCACTGGTTCCTAGGCCATCGTCCAGACTGTAGCGCTGGACAGCCCCGCTGCCTGGTGCATGTGTTGTATCTGTGGTGTGCCAAGCTGTCAGTGTGTCAGCCACCACAGACTGCCAGCAGCTCTAAGTACTGAACTGCCCATTCGTTGGAGCAACCAACTCCTAGACATAGCACTTGCTGCATGTTCTCAGGGCTCCATGAATGTTTCTGAAGAATGAAGAGATGTATCCCTGGAATTAACAACTTCCACACTTATGTGTAGATCTTGCCTCTATATCCTAAGTCTAAACCCCTAACTAAGCCTATTTCCACACCCAAACTCACATAGTATTAGCACTCACATAGTGTTGATACAGCACTAAAGTAACTAAGTAGAAAGAATGCTCTTCTCAGATATTCACTTCTGATAAATTACTTTCTAAAAAATAAATAATCTTTGCGGTCCCACACAGTTACCTTCATGTAACAACATTCCATAAATGTAGATATTCCATGTCTGAGAGTTTCATAGAATCATCATCAGAAATAAGTTTACACTCATGACCTGGAGAATCATGGGAGCATTTTTTTAACCAGATCTACTATGGGTGCAATTAAATCAAATATATCACCAAACATATTTTATGAACTTGAAGTTATATTAAAGGCTTATAACCAAAGCATTATGGAAATATACTAACATCCAAAAATAAGTGTATTTAATATTGTTAAATCAAACAATACTGGTCACAAGTGCTTACTTTTATAACTGGGTAACTGAGTGTCTCTACTATATAAGTAGACTTAGAAAGGGCTTTTCTGTAATTTTTTTAAGGGAGTCTCACTGGAGCTTGGAGCCGCTTGGCTTAGTTTTTAGTTCCTACTGTGGGGATGGATTTTCCTGCTCTTTCACTTTGAATTCCACTGCAGCAGGAATATGCATTAGACAGAGGGATTTTCCTTATGGTTCATTAAAGTTGTGGTCTTTTCACCTAAGTAGTTATGCAACATGCATTAACTTCTGTTGCCAAAATAGTAAATGGATATGCATTTACTGAAACTTTATCATGGTAAAGGTATATTAATCATTTAGCATAAATCATTCAAAATGTCATTTTCTTTACAAACTAGTGTTGATATCAGGTCCAGTTAGTGTTTAGTGCATAAAATGCATGTGACCAGGAAAAAGTTCATGGACAATCAGCTCTGGCTGGCTCTAGGACTGAACCCTGCACTGTCATTATTGTGACTGATGAATAGACTTTAATTTGATGTAATTTTAATAAACTTAAGTTTCAATAACCACAAGTGACTGGCTTGCTGCCCTATATCACTGAAGTTTAGCCTTTCAAGTTCTAGTAAATTCTGTATACTTTAGAAGTAGAAATAAAATATCTCAAATACCATTCAACTCAATGCACTGAAAGAATTTCTTTTTAGTGAATGTTCACCTTTATGAGAAGAAAATCTCTCTCCTTTTGGAGGAAGAACTTACTTGAAATAAGCTTTTATTCTACTGAAAATAGCTGAGCCAAAAATATAGTCTCTCTTTGCAGTCTGATCATTAGAAATTATTCAGGATTCTGATGGAGAATCTGTAGAAACAGGATGGAAACATGTGCCTGGACTGCACCAGAAGTGACACACTAGGAAGTAGCTTCCTTTGTTTTGTTTTTGTCTTTGTCTTTTTGTGTCCCTGGTAATAAAACTTATACATGGGAATTTTTGTTGGCTTTTGGTAATAGAGAAATTTATAAACTTTTCTCTTAGAGGTTAAAGCTTTTGAACAGCAGTAATAATTTCAACCTACATGTAAAGCCAGCAGGTGATTAATAAGTTTTATTTCATCTTAAGTCAAAACTGTTAGGATTTCATTTAAATTGTTTCAGTGCTTACAGAGGTTGTGTTCTTTTGGGCTTACTCTTAGCAAATGTTTATTCAGTTGACTGGTCATTTTTTAAAATAATGGTAGGAAACAGGAGATGAAAGCTATTGCTAATAAGATCATAACTTTTTAAAAGTAAAGCCATTTTTTCTATTGGTAATATTAGCTGTTCATCTCACTTCTTTTGTTAATGGGTACATTTAACATGTTAGTGTCTTATATACTAACAGAAGTAACTTTTGCAGAACTTTTTTGAAGAAAATACTGTACAGTTATATTTCGTGCTCTGATACAAAGCGGGTGTGTAACTGATTAAGCATGTAGTGATTGTGGGGTTTGCGATTATTTATGAGAAGAAATTAAAAAAAAAATAACAGGGCTATCCTTTTTCTTTACACATCAGTTGCCTGAAATCATAGCTTTCAAATGGACAATTATTTTAATACTATCAGTAATTATTTCCATAATTGTTAGAATTTTGCCCACATATTAGACAATTTCAATAATTATATCCTGTGTGGTGCTCTCATTGAAATGGAAATTTTTTACTGTGTAGGCTAAGAATAAAAATTGGATCATTTTAAACTATTTTAGTTTTGAGTTTTACATACTTCTATAGGAGAGCTTTTGTTTAGAAAGACTGCATTGATGGTCATTTTTTTTTATCTTGAGTTGCTTTGCATTTTAATCCCTTACTTGTTAACTCTATGATACGTTATATTAAACAAAATTCACCATTGTAGAGAAACTGAGTGGAAAGCCTGAGCATCACGGTGCTTGAGAACTTAGAGTAAAACCCACATTCCTCATGTAGCACACGCTATCAAGTGTGCTATTAGAAATGTGCCTGCCAGGAGAGGCTTGGAGAGGGGGGTGATGAGGAAGTATGAGGACAGCCATGAGTGCCCTTAGATTTGTCTTCCCACACAGTGGGATCAGGTTTAGAGTGTTTAATGAGTAATCCACGTGATGCTCTAAAAGCAAAGTGGGGTTCCAGGTGCTGGGAACAGTGGTATCAGGAAACAATCCCAGGGAGCACCCTGTCCAGGCTGCAGCTACTGAAGGGAGGAAGGGTGTAAGCTTGGTGCATGCCCTCCAAAATGAAAGCTGTTCGTCCTAATAATGTGCATAATGTCGATTGTACTTCAAATAATACTAAGACAAGAGTTTTATCCATGTCTTTGTAAAATGTGCATTAGCTTATAACCTTGAAGGTAGTGAGGAAACATTTTACCTTCTCTAACCCTGTAAGGAGCAGGGAGAGATCTGGATAGACAGCGTCAGCGCTTTCTGTAACTGTGCTAGCTAGCCTGCTCACATAGCGTTTTTTTCACAAAACTTGAATTACTGTTCCTCACAGTCATGAGCTATTAGTTCCCATCCTGTTTCAACCACTTCAGCACTGGCCTAATTCATAGACCTGGGAATTTGCAATGCTGAGCTTTGCTCACATGAAGCCTTCTAAGCAGCCAAAGTCTGAACAGATCAGCACCACTAGCAACATAAAGAAAAATCTATTTTAAAGGAAAAATAAAAACTTAATGAATTTAGGTTTTTTGTTTTGTTGTTTGTTTGTTTAGCACATAAAAATGCATCTGGGGTTCAGAGGGCAACAGTGTAGGGTTCAGTTATCTCGTGCCCTGGTGTGGGCTCTAGTGGTGAACCTTGGGTCATCAGGCCTGCACACTAACACCTCTACCCACTAAGCCATCCCACGAGCCTGGGAAACTGAAGATTTTAAGTTACTAAATATGTATATATTTAGGCACAGAGAGACTGTGGTTTACTTTCCATACTACTTTAAAATTGTCACTTCTATTTTGGAATACTGTGGTTTGAATGTGTTTTAGAAGTGCTGCCCTTAAATATTTCTCAGCGAACAATTACTTCTATTGTAAAGTAGGGAAGTAATCTTTCTCCTTCATCTAGGAGAAAACGGAATAATGATCCATGAACAAATACACATGGTTTTTTATCTTTCAGACCTGAAGATTTTCGGATGTAGGAGAATGGAAACGGTTGACAATAACAGCAAGAGACTGAATGCTTCGTAAAGTATTCCCATGACCCAGGACACAGAAAACAACACTTGAGCTCACTGTGGGGAACACTCAAGGCGGGCAGGCCTCGGTGGGAAATTGTAGTAGAGCATCCTACTTTACAGAAGTGTCGTACGTGACCTGCTTTACATGCAAAAAGTGTTAATAAAATGCTTACTTGGTTACCCAGTCATTGTGTCACTTACTGAAAACATAGCCCCTGAATAACATGCAGTTGTAAGTAGCCAAAACACCAGCTATGTGTATTTTCTCACAAAACAGATCACTCTTCATATAGCCATGAACAAGGCCCATCCTCCCTTTCATTACCTGTTGTATCTCACCCCACATTCTGCAGAACTCATGATGCTGGCTCAGTACAGTAATGTTTGTTCTCAAGTACATATATGCTGCTGTCATTTTTTTCTGTGTCCTAGCAAGTCAGTCCTGTTCTTTATGGTTTTAGGAGATGCTAGAAGATATAGGAGGTGGAGGTTAAGTTTAAATAATGTTCCTCTGATGCACCTCTCATGAAATGTCACCTATGCTGGATTTGGGGCTTTGTAGTGAGTGAGTATTTTTGATTCATTTTTGAATTAGCTCATTGGTTCACCAAGCCATGCACAGGTGAAATCATTGTTTTGGTTTGTTGGTGTCCTCTTAGGTCAGTCGGTCTTACAGAATGTTCAGCATAGATACGGCTTTTCTGCAGTTGCCCTGTTGGCCAGGCATCACATTTAATACATGTGGAAGCCAGTGTTGTTTTATGTCATGTGGTACTCAGAAGACAGTTACTAGGATCTGAGAAATCTGAGTGCTCTGGGGGAAGAAAACAGATGCAGGAGCCAGTGAGGAAGACACCCTTGATAATGTTCTCATCTACCATCACCTGGCTCTGCATTTTTTTTCATACTGCATGTGAACACATGACAGGAGTTGTACAACTGAGTAAGCAAGCATTCATGACTAAGATTTATGAGAGGATATAATATCTCATTTGTACTTTTGTGGAGACCAGGCTCAGCATCATTTCAGTCATCTAGGAAAATATACCATGGCAAACATCAAAAGTCTCAAACAACTTTAAAAGACTAAATATAAACGATTTAAGAAATGTTATGAGTGAGAGAAGAAATGTGGTCAGAAGCGTTTGGATTCGCTTATCTGGAGTACTTAATACTGGTGTAGTCAAAAGTGAGCATTAGCCAGTTTTAAAGTCTACATGGATATGTCCTCAGAAGGAGCTGGCTCAAATTTGAGATGATTTATATGAATCCAAGAATCTCCTGAAGACTTTATTTAGTGCAGGGGGTCACTAGAAACACCTAAGAGCCCTTTCCATCCAGGCTGAAGGAAGTCTGTGACATGATGTCTTCTCTACTGAAAATATCACCTGGTTTTATTTTTTATTCATTTAGTTCTTCATTGCTCAGGATCTCATTGTGGAAAGCCACTTCTGAATTGTGTTATCATTTGTATAATTCTATAATAGTGTGTAATGCTTTTCTTTAACAGAACTTGGACAGATCATTGCCCACCTATCATAAAAAGTGATACTGTTTTCCCCAAATAGATCCTAGATTAGAACTAGTGGAAATGTCTTCAGCTGAGAAAGCCAAAGGCTTTAGTTATTTTATACAATTGAATTTTTATAGTTTCATTCATTTATTAATTCTTAATCCAGAGGATTGACAGTTGTAGGCACAAGAAAAATTCTGCAATAAAAGTGCAGATTTTGCAAATAGATTTAAGTATGTGTTCACTAAGATGAGCTTTACAATCACTGAGTAATTTAGCAAAATATCCTCCGAGGAAGTAGGAAGAATTCATCTAACAGAAGTTTCCCTGTTAGGGCAGTGGCTTTCTGACAGTCACAGCAAAAACCAAGAGAGTTGGAAGGATGTAATGTCCTCAAGATTAGCATTATCATCACGCAGGAATATACCAACTGAAATGCCAAATATAAACATTTTTTAAATACCTGATTTCAAAAGGATTTAAGACACAACGCAAGAAATATTGAGCTACTTGTTGGGCTGGTCAGTAGTGGTGGAGTTGATCATCAGCATTTTTGGAGTCCATGTGATGTGTTCTCCGATGAAGTTGGCACATGTGTGATAGAAGAAATGTAAATCTAAAGCTCACCTTCATTTCCACAGAACGGGAGTCATTGCAAGTACCTGGATAGGTGCTTTTCTCCTGTGACATCCTTTTTGCCTTTTAGGTGAAACCATCTGGTTTTTGTCATCCTTCAAGGAAGACTACCTACTTCTACATAATTCTGAGGTTTTAGTTATCACAGTTAAAAGACTTTTATACTATTGTATATTCTTTAATGGAGATGGATCATATAATTTTACCTACTTTTTTGGATGCAAAGTTCTTATTTTATATTTTTGTGGAATGTCAAGTACTTATTTTATAAGGAGATGATGGATGTTTTCCAAAAGGGTATGAATACTAGAAGAAAGCCAAGGCTTTAGTTAATTATCAGTTTATTGAAAATTTTAAATATTTATCCATTAATTTGGTAGGAATGTTTCTAGCAGGAGAAAGTTCTTAGAATATCTTCCCTACTGTTAAGGCAGTGGGTATAGAACCAGCAAAGGTTTTACATAATGGAAAAAACACAGAACATACAAAAACCTAATTACAAGTTTTAAATGTCTTATTTAATAAAAGGATAAAGCTCTTTTTTTTACCTAAGTCATTTTTAAAACATTACTAAGAATAAATCAGTATTTAACACAACCTCATTATAAACAGAATCAAGCAGTTTTATCTCAAGATAGAGAATTTGACCTTAAAATTTTTAATAATTTTTGTATTATAACAACTTATCAGGTATGATCTTGCACACTACCCTTATGTTTAGTGCTTAGAATCTTTCTATAGCATTTTGATCTTCTAACATTTGTTTCCAGTTTCATTTTGGAACAACTTATCATCCAAAGTCTTTTTTTTTAAATCAAAATTATTTTCCTTCGGTGTTCTTTTACCAAAATTACGTTACATACCTGTGAAATTTTTCTCTCTCTCTCTCTCTTTTTTTTTTTTTGGCTTGATTGTTTTTCCTTATCATTATTCTTGTTACTTTTATAAGTAACACCACTGTCAGCCAGTCTTCCTCCACCTCCCATTGTCTCAGGGCTTCAACCAGGAATTAGCAGGAAAGTCTAGGAAATGCTCCATTGCAAAGCAGGCTCTCCTAACCCTTGTTTATAAACAAGGGTTACTCTAACAAGATACCTGCTTAGAACTAGGTTTGGAGATGCTGAGCAGCCTTTCCTAGTCTCTGTGAATGTACACAGGACGCTGGTAATAGAGTGATGCTGCCATCTGTAAAGGGAGAGTAGAGATCTTTGTTCTTTTTGTTCTTTTCCTTTTTTTTTTCTTCTTGTGAGCTATAACAAACAAGGTTTAAAACAAGAACAAAATAAAAAGATCCCCACAGTGCTTTCTTCCCTTCATCACTGCCATTGCAACCTAGAGGTAGGCCCTTTCACTTTGCATGCACCTCTTCTCGCTGTGCTACAGATGACTGAGCTGTTTAGCCCACCTTCCCCAGAGAAGAGGGGGTTAGTGCCACATTCAGCCAAGAGCAAGGCTAAGTGTCCAGACTCTACTGGTTAAGAGTCCCCTTGTGGAACAAATAGATCAAGACCAGCAGAGCTTAGAAGACCCAGAGGGATGTGTTGCCAACCTGTACAGGTTGGAGTCTGAATTGGATAGAACTCTATTTAAGAAAGTGTCAGCTTTCCAAGACAGCTGCTAAGGCTTCATGTCAATGTAAGTATGAGAACCTGCAGAGAGATAGCATTTCTCTGTTCTGCGCAAGACATTTGGACAGAGAAGGCCAAATAGTTTTGCAGCCTCACTGCTGTTCAGGGCTTCACCTTGGAAGAATGTGAATCTGAGATGGGCACCAGTAAAACAGATGGTCAGCTGCATCTGAGGGCCAGTTTTTACTAGGTGAACAGCCAGCAAGCTTCAATGTGTGTTTTTTACATGAAGGAAGCATGACTAGGGCCCCGAAGAGACAAGTGTTTGTACCTAGGCCATTTGGATGACAAGGAACTCTTTGACTTCAAACAAACCAGCAGTTCAAGATTTAACTGCCTTTGCTACCTTCGGGCTTTGATTCCAAAGCTAATACCTAGCCAATCCTGGCTTTGAGAAGATGGTTGGGTGGTGGAGGTACACCTGTGCTTCACAGCTGCTGGAACTGTGTTCCAGCATCTCAGACTGCATTAAATCCTTGCAAATTCGGTGCTTTGAAATTGTAATGCCATTTGGCTTCTGTAGCAGTCACTAAACTGAAAGGAGTCCAGCTCTTCAGAGGGAATTCAAATTCACATAATCCAAATAAAATATTTGGATAACTTGTTAAAAGAATATTACCAGCAATTTTTCCCATTAGCCTGCATGGTTTGTAGGCAGAGCCAGTAAATCATGGAGAAATGTGAATGTGTGTATTTTTCAGAAAGTTGACCAGGAAGGCTATACTCTGCAAGTGCTGAGTAAGCAAATACACTCACCAGTCTGTACTAACCATGCTACCTTTGCTCTCAGTCATTCAGGCAACATTTGTGTCCCAACATTTAGCACCCAGAGTAGTTTCTAAGGTTCCTAAGATCTATATATAAGTGAAACAGTTCCTCCTGCTATGAAGGAAGGTAGGTAAAATAAAATCACAATATGAAAGTTAAACCCAAATTATTCATACTTACATAGTAGATTTAAATGTGAAATCCCTCAGCTGCTACCACAGTAATCCTGCAAAATCCTACACCCCAAAACAATGTTATTTTTTTATTCATGTATGCATGAGAAACAAATGGAGTTCCACTGATTGCAGCTGGGCCCAGTGGAACACTACTGCACCATTCAGCTTAAGTCCAAGCTTAGCCACGTGTAACTGGTCATCCTTGGGTCAGTCTCAGGGAGAGGAAGGAAAGCAGATGAACAAGCCTTGATGTGCAAGCTTGTCAAACCTCTGCAGTGGTCTGTGTACTAGCACCCATTGGCTTCTGGGAGTACAGCCATGGGCTTGGGAGGTCATCTCACGGGATAAAAGGAATGTACAGGGCTGGATATTTTATGAGGAGAGGGCTAAGAGGCATCTGGAACATCACAAGTAAGGCATATTTCAATGCAGGAAAACTTTTGAACAAAAGCTTCAAGGAGGAACATTATCTGAGGAAAGAGAATTGGTGGCATACAGGAGTGGCTAGTGCAAGCACCCTAAGACAGGGACACACCCAACATCTTCAGAGAATTACGTGCAGAATGGGGAGGTTGAAAGTGGTCAGCCATGGGGTAAAAGTGGTGACAGAGTTGAGATAAGGAGTCTTGTAACACAATGTAAGAACTATGAGTCTTTGGAAGGACAGGAAGGGACTCGCCTTGGAAAGACTATAATGGCTGAAAGATCAATAAGTGGCTACAGGGAAGCAAGTACAGAAGCAGAGAGACTAGCAGAAGTGAAGGGAAGCCATCTTGTACCACAGTGGCAGCAGAGGGAGGGGGAGACAAGGCTGGGTTGTCTGTGTTAGGTTAGACCAGTAAGATTTATGAGAGACTAGAGAATGGAACTGATAAGGTGACTCCGCATCAATCTACTTTCATCCTCTCAGTATCCCACAAGTCTAGATCATCCCTTCCATATTTTACCATTAGAGGAATTTAGGAAGAGAAGGAAACGGATTGATCAGGCCCTCCTAACAGGAGCCCCAACAAGGTGTATCAACAGTATCTCCCCTATCCGACCTTGTGCACAGTGTGTGCTGTGCCTGAGTTTGAAGTGACGCTGATTCCTAACCCTGGAGGCAGCTGGGAAGCATCAGGTGCAGCCAGACATCAAAGGCAGCAGCCTCGTCCACTTACCCAAAAGTGGCCTGTAATATCATCAGCTTAGAGTTGGCACCATGTAGAGACAGACAGTACAGTATAACTTAATAAAGGTGTGTGTGTGTAGTATGCCAATACAAATCTATCAATGCTGCCCATCCTAACAAAGTGAACCCAGCAAAAGTATTGTCTGTACATCTCCCATGCACGCACTCTTCTATAAGCACTGCAAAGAAGAGAAGAAAAGAAACTTTCTGTCCTCAAAGAGAGTTCCCAAAGCACATAACACTACTGACTTGTAAACAGAATGTGAAATCTATTGCAGATTATGACTTAACAAATATTAACAGCAGTTCTGTGGCCCAGATCCACCACTGCTGAAATATCCTGTTTGTGTGGTGTGTTATAGAGAGCTCTATTGAGGAATCTGTAATACATTACTGGAATTATTATGAAAGAAAATTGAGGGTAAGAAACCCTGGAATGAGCAGAAATCACGCCAAGGAAGGAGTCACTGAGATCGGCCTGCCTCAAGTTTTACAAAATAAAGTGCTGTGGACTCGTTTTATAGAACATTTTAAAAATGCTAGGAAACTAAAATTGTGCCCTTCAATTTTGAATATTGAATAATTGGTTTCGAATAAGGACAGGTCAAGCACAGTTCGTAAACTGTTTTGGAGATTCCCAGTTCCTGACGTCACAGAGGCACAAACATGTCTTCTAAGCAATAGGCTGAGAACCATTCCACGCAGCAAAGTCCTCTCCTTTCTGTTGATCTATTTCACAGATGGGGATTTTTTGGTCCCTGTCACAAGCTTTTCTCTTCTTTCCCCTTAAATGCCATAATCTCTGGGGTCCTGCACTGCTGCCTACATAGTCTCTCCTTGGTCAGTTACCTCTGCATATGCATTATTAGTTCTTACTGTGTAATGAAGTCTGTACCTTTAGATCTGTACTTTTCTATTTGAGTATTTCCTAAGCCTCTCAGATAAGGTGTCGTAGAAGAAACTCAACCATTGCCACCATTTGTGTCTGTTTGTCATTTGAATGTGTCAGAAATTTGGAAGACTTATTGAACTGATCCTGCATGCAGAATCTGGCACATTCAACGTTAAGTCATCTGTTTGCTGATAACAAGTCACCACAAGCTTAGCATCTTAAAGCAACATGTATTTACTTTCTCTCCATTCTCGTGGACAGGTGACTGGGCATGGGTGGTGGGGTCTGTTAAGAGTCTTTGAACAAGTTATTCTTAGGGTGTGAAGTGTTAGCTGAATGACCCACAGTTGATGGTAAAAATCATTCAGGAGCACAAACATTCTGTCCTATGATCCAACTCTTTTACATCTTTTTGAGGTCCTCTGAATTACTTGCAGATGGGAAAGTGACAGGTGACAACCATACTTTTTAACTTCCTTCATCTTGAAACCACGGTGTCAGTAAGAACATATCTTGTAGCCATACAGAAGCCATCTGGGAAGTGAGAACCTCATTTGTGTCTTAAAAGCAGACAAAATAAGTTTAGCTGTGTCCAGCTAGTCTCAGACATGGAGTCAATAGCCAGCAGTTTAATACCTAGACAGGAGGGTCTCTGTGCTAAGTGAGGGTGATGAGGAGTTGAGGAAAGAATGCAAGGACAGCAGCTGTAGAGCTGGTATGTTTCACGGAGAACAGAACAGGTGACGGTTTCCAAGCACCTCTGCATTAGCTGTAGTCAGTGCCTGTCGAAGCAGCACAAGCGTAAACTATGGAGCTGGCAGTGGAGCTCAGTGGTAGCTAGGCTTCATCAGTCTAGAGTATGTGAGGCCCTGGATTCAATCTCTGGTATCATAGAAATATCATAAATGTAGAAACCTCAGCCTTTCTACCAGCCAGCCATATCCCTTTTCAGTTTCTGGAAAGAAGACAGATGACACCCCCAGCCTGTTTCCCCACGGCCAGCATGCTGGGAGAATGGGCTGCCCGGTGAACCATCAACTGTTTTCCCTCTCCAACCTTGAACACTGTCGTTAGCAGGAATAGATGCAGTTCCCTTTGACACCACCCCTGGATGCGGACAGTGACTGTTGCAGAAGAGCAAACATCCCCAAAGCTACAGAGTAGCATTGCTACTTGCATGGTGAGCATTTGAACTGCACTCAGCTTTTGAGCTCTCCTAGGGCTCTGAGTCTCCAACGTTTGGGCTGTCTACTTTAGGCAAGACGGTCACTCAAGCGGACCAGACACGGATGCTGTGGTGACACTCCAGTTGTTCAGCAGGCACACGGTGACAGGGAGGTCTCAGCAGGATGTCTACTTGTCCCACCCAAATCTTGTAACTGGAGTGTTTGTAAAAGGAACTTTATGTGTGAAGTTCAATTCTGTCTGCCTCCAACACTCCCAGCTCATAGGCAGGATGGAAAAGTATATATGAAAAGAGAGAGAGAAAGAGGAAATGTGTGAGCATTTGAAAAGCCCAATTTTCTTGACCAAGCATAAAGCACATTCAAATCCCAGCCATCTTTTATAGCAAAAGCCAAGTTGGGTGATGATGTTTAGGACATCAATTTTAGAACATAATCATATGCTGAGACTCGTAGCCAAACTTTGGGCAGAGTGCAGTGAATCTGATTAAAGAAAGGAGGATAGAAAGAACTGGAGAGGACAGGAGCTCCACAAGGAGAGCAACAGAACCAAAAATCTGAGCACAGGGGTCTTTTCTGGGACTGATACTCCAACCAAGGACCATGCATGGAGATAATCTTAGAACCCCTGCACAGATGTAGCCAGTGGCAGCTCAGTGTTCAAGTGAGTTCCCTAGTAATGAGAACAGAGGCTGTCTCTGACATGAACTCAGTTGCTGGCTCTCTGATCACCTCCCCCTGAGAGGAGAACAGCCTTACCAGGCCACAGAGGAAGACAGTGCAGCCAGCCCTGATGAGACCTGATAGGCTAGGGTCAGGGGAGGAGGACCTCACCTATCAGTGGACTCGGGGAGAGGCATGGAAGGAGAAGAGTGAGGAAGGGTGAAAATGGGAAGAGATGAGGGAGGGGGGCTACAGCTGGGATACAAAATGAATAAATTGTAATTAATAAAAAATAAATTAATTTAAAAACTATAATACTGCTACAGGCAAGCAGATAAACTAGAGAATCTTTGTCTCCTAATTTTTGCTAAACTATAAATAAACCCATTTCCTCTATGAAAAAATAGAATATAATCAGGATATAATCTTATTAAAATTCACTGAATTGGAGCCAGTTGACTGCTGAAAACTGAAGACAAATGTGCTTATTATTTATACTTCTATTTCTGCCTTACTTGTTATTTGTACTTTTCAAAAACAATTCAGTGTTCATTATAAACCTTCAAATATTTTTTATTGTATAGATTTCATTACAAAACTTCTTTTAAATTTGGTGAATAACATCCATTTTTACTATAATAGTCATGGATATTTTTTAATCCACAAGAAAAACATGAAATTAACAAGAACACCAAAACACACTTACTCATACTACCATGTGTTTTTTATTACACAATAAAATATAGAGAAAGATCAAGCCATCAGTACATTAGCAAGCATTCCCAATTCTGGAAGGGTACTGAGCCTGCTGCCTCTTTCTATGCTTCAAGATATTGCCGTTCAGCATCTTTCTAAATGTCTGTGTCGTTTTTTTTCTTCACGTAGTCTGTATTATAATGAGAATATTTAAAAGAATACATTCTTTTGTGAAGTTGGGTTGTATTCTGAAATCTTTCGTGAATTTTTTTTCAATAATGCCTTAAGGTTCTAAGAGCACAAACCTGTTGCAAAATATATTTCAAACAATACAGGAATAACTAAATATAACACGTAACGCAAGGTTAAAAGAAGTATTTCCTTCATGGTCCCAAACAAACAAAAATCACAGCCACTCAAGAAGCAAGCAAGGATGAACATCTGGCATTTTTTAAAATCTCAATTTGTCAATATGGGTAGGTGAAAAAATAATATATATATATATTATACATTGGAATTATATATATATATACATATATATATTGGAATTATCCAGTCATAATCTAAAATCATTAGAAGTATACCCATTTAGTTAGTTTTGCTCAAGATGTCCTAAAAGGGACAGCAATTCTCTAAACTGAGTTTGAACTCTTCCTTTCCTTAGTATTTCCCATGCCACACTAGTCAACAGCTGTGAATCAACAGCTATGCTTTCTTAAATCAAATATTTTGGTTATACCGTGGAAACCTCCTCTCTTCATTTAATGTCACTTCTTGGTGAGGACAGGCCCCAAGAGATTAAGCCTGAACTGGCTGTGGGAGCCTAAATGAGTCATCCCAACCATCCAGTCCAGCCATTTTACCCTCTGCTAACAACAAAGTGCCTCCTCTGAAAAGATCAAGAACCTTCGGGTTTGAACAGATTCCTCTCATTCCTTATATTTCTGTCTCTTTAAAATTGCCATTCTCTGAAACTGCCAGTTTCTCCATCTTGAAATCCTGAATCCATGCCTGCTTTTTGCGTGTCTCTCCCCCATATCTCATCAGGCATCACATTCTACCTGTAATCTGTCCACAGAGCAGCCATTTCCTCTTATGGCTCTTCCCTTGCACTGCTGATGTCCACTCCCTTATCACTAAAATTCAGTAGGGGGCAGCACAGTATATCCAGGGAAGGGCTCATGAACTATAGAACTAAATCAATCAAAATTAAATTCCCTGCTTTGCCTCTTGTTGTTCCTGTGCAGATTCAAATGTGTTCCTTCCTTTCTGTATTCTAACACTTCCTATGAAGGGAATGCTTACTTTGCCATGTAGACATGAACTTACAGCAATGTACTCAGCATCTAAGTTAGTATGGGAGTTCCTCACAGAATGCTCCTCCTCACCCAAGTCTATCTTATATTTCCCTCAAAACTTCTCCAAAATAATAGTTCCAATCAGTCGGTTAACTCCTTGGCTTAACACCATTCACTGACAGAATTCTTGTTGCCCTTAGGTAAAAATCTGAGCATTTTAACATGGAATAGAACACCTTACAGAATCTGGTCCAAGGTCTCTTCCTTTTTCCCTCAGAACAACAAATCAAGGAGTTCCTACAGCATCATTCTTCTCTTGTTCACTAGTACCCCAACATAGCTAATCAAATGGCTGATATTAATTAAAAGTTTGATGGCTGGACTTTGCATGCATGAAGAAATGAATACATGTACACACAAATGAATAAACTTAAGAAAAGATAAGATTTAAATATTAAATATTTCCCTCACATCCTGAAACATTTGAAAAACCTGAATTTACAAGCTGCTATAGAAGCTGATCTTTCATTTCCTATCTCCTATATTTTCTGCTTATGGCTAAAGAAAAAATTTCCAGTTACAAGTAGAGAGTGGATTCTGGCTCATATTATAGATGAATGTACACCCAAAATGTGATGCTTCTGAGAAATATTCTGAGATATTTATGGAGCCATTTTCAGGTGACAAACCTTCTGAGATGCATTAACGATTGTACACTATGTAGGAGATCATGTGCTAAGAGTTGCCTAGAAAATGGTAATCTGTTGCTGTGAATACCAAGGGAGGATCCAGAGTAGACAGAATACAAGGAAAAGAGCCTCAGGTGGAGGTCAAGAGTGAGTCTATAGAGTCATTTAACCCCAGGGTGAGGCAGAGGGCTTTCCAATGCAAGGCACTGTGCAGGGTGTATTTTGAAATACTTTCACTGTGGCTATGAATTGCGAAATCTTTGGTTGCGAGGTGCATTTCAATATAAGCAAAAACAAATAATCAAGTCAGATAATGTGTGTCAGCAAAAATGAAAATGAGAAATTCCCCAAGTGATCATGTGCGTTCCTCCTACTTCACCACACAGAGCCTGCATGCTGATAAATCATAAATGTTTATCTCTGGTCTTGATTTGTGTGCCAAGCTTCAACGTGCCTCCCTAACACCTGACAAGTCAAATGGATGTCCTAACACAAACTCTTCAGTCTCTCTGCTTCAAGTCTTTAATCCTCAGATGCACAAAGCTTTTTCACTGACTCTGTTGTTCACGCCCGTCCTGGGCCTAAAATGACTTTCTTCATCTCCACTCATGCTGATTAGTGACCCACCGATTCCACCCACTTAGATGGCCCTCTGCTGTTAGTCAGTGGCCACTACAATATTTTAGGTACTGATTTCTCATTTGCTCTGATCCGCTCCAATTTTTAATTCAACGTAGGAGGACTTCAAACCGGTATGTCTCAAGTGCTTGTCTACTGATTGCCTGTGGTTTTTGACTATATGTGTTACATGTGGTATGGCATGGCATAGTGTGATATGTGTGTGTGTGTTGCTGGGGGTGGACATATGTTCTCAAATCACCTGAAAAGAAATCCTTGGGAATTGTCCACAGTCTTGGAAGCTTCACATTACTGAGTTCCACTTCCACTCTGTTTTGCTATTTTAAGAATTACCAACCCACAATGCCAAGTAGTGCCTAGACTTCAGTTCTAGCTGTGGGCCTTTGGGTGATTACACTAGTTTTTCTGTGCTCTATATCTTCATTGGGAAAATCAAAATGTCTGTGAGCTAGCATTTGTGTTTCCACGAGGTTCAAATAAGCTACAGTTGAAGTGGCAGCTATTAGCGCACCTTGCCAACCATCCTGAGTCTGTACTGCTTTATTGGCCAATAGCTGTACTTCTCCCCATTGTTGAAAAATTATCTCCCGATTGTCTTAAGTCAATGACAGGAGTAGAAACAATGTGTGTCGCTTCTGACCAAAGCCTAGAAAGAAGAGTCTAAATGTCATTTTTCTACTGGCGCAACAATCATAAATGTGCATATTGAGACTAAAAATGTCTCAGAGAAGCAGAGAAGAATCCTAGATCAAGATGTGTGTGTGTGTGTGTGTGTGTGTCTGCTCTCCTGCTTTGCCTCCTTCTTTGATATTTATCACTACAAAAAAACCCGGTAGCATATTATCTCTGGCAGAATGCCCAGATTTCAAGTGTCACCGTGTGTGTGTGTGTTGGGTTACTTTCTAACTTCTTTGTGTCTAACCCAATTTAACAACTTCACAGAGCATACAGTGTTCTTGGGGCAGGTGTTTCTTGACAGCTCAGAACAGAAACTCAAGGACAGCTTCAGAACCAAAGTCCAGCGATGTGGCCAATGGAAAAGCAGTGTGCTCTACATTCACTTACAACACACTAGATCATTTGGTGTCTCCTTTGACAACGTCTTGATTGATTCTAGTGGAACTAAAATTGAAATCTAAGTCCCTAACTGCATGCTCTGCTCTCCCGGCTTATCATGTTCCTGTTCCATCCACTCTCCCATCAACTCGCCTCCTCTCACAGGAAAAGCCGCTTCCTGACAGATGACACTAAACACAGGGCTTCTGTGCTTCTCCAACATTCTGCTTATCTCTGTCTCTCCATGGATTTGTCTGAATCATTGTGTGTCCACCCAATTAGAAGCATTTGCTCCTGTAACACTACTTCTCTTACTCCTGTCCCAGAGCTTTTTCTGTCTCCATGTCACTTATCACAAGTTTTAATTCATTTACTGCTCCGCTCATGCTTTTTTTTTTTTTTATTTTTCTCCATACGGAAGGAAAGGAAGGTCCGTGATGACGTAGTTCACAACTTTCTTGTTCTTGTTTTCATCCTCAGACCTAAAATGGCACTGTTAAGCATGCAATGATGAAGCCAGAAAGAAAAGGCAAAAAAGAAAGAGGGAACACAGTCACTCTGGAGTTAGAGTCTTTCTGGGATTAAACTATATATATTTTTTTCCAAAATGACTGCTCTCAAAAAAATGATTCTAACAAATGTTATGTGAATTCTGAGGAGTAATGTTTTTTTTTTCTCATGATAGGATGGTCCATTACTTTCAGAAAATGGTCTACACCTCTGAAGAGAGAAGTACATTCCTGCCAAGATAACCGAGTCAGTGAAAATGCCCAAGAGTCAGCTTGTATTACGGGCAATGTAATGTAAACACACACATTCAGAATCTGAGTTGAACCTTTTATTCTGAACATTTCACTCAATAAAAAGGCAATACACTGGGTCCCAGTGATGACGCATGCTAAACAAATGAGACATTACTGTTGCTTAAGTAAACATATTCAAGTCACCAAACAAAATTAAAGCCAGGATATTTCTGTGCAAGGCAAAAGACTGGTGTGGATGGATTAGAGCCTCTAACAGTTTCATTCTTTTGTAAAAATTGAAAGATTTTGAAGTGATAACGTATTAGCCCATTTGTTCTCACCTATCTCATCTAAAACATGCAGGCTATCCGTCTTCATAGTCAACATTAAATGTCCCAGGCTAAGAAAGCTGAAAGAGGACCATTATGTAGCAATGTCTCAACCTTCCCAAGTTACTTAAGTAGGAAGAGTGCTCCCAGGGGATTTGCCTAGTGCCATCAAGCATTCTTCTTCTTCACTGGTCCTGGTTCTATGGCAAGTTTCAGCTGGGACTTAAAGATTGGATACAGGCTACTTGCTGACTTCGTTCATTACACCAGAAAGCTATTTGCCTGGGTCCTCAAAGGCTCACACATAAACTCTGCTGGTTGAATCCTTTGTAATCAAGATTTCTCCTCTCTAGCAACAGAAACCAAGGACAGTAATGACATCCTCAGGAGGATGAAGGGTAAGAAAATGCTGTGATTCAACAGGCACGCTGCTTCTCATGAGCCTTTCCCCGATCCAGACAGAACCCAAATTTAGTTGTAAATGAAGCCATCCAACTCTCTTAAAATGGTTGTTAACAGGGACAGGCAACTGAGGAGTGGGGGCTCACAGAAACACATGGCTTTCTTTCCCTTCTAATTTCAACCAGCAAATAGAATAGGACAAATAGGACCAGCAAAAATAATAGAATCCAGCTATTTTTTAATATTTATATTTTCCTTTGAAAGAAAAAGAGAGAAGTTCTAGTTTAGGGCTAGAGTATATGGGATTCGATTAAATTTCTTTGTTACCACCTAGAGCAAAGGCTCTCAACCTGTGGACTGTGACCCCTTTGGAGTTTAGCTGGCCCTTTTATAGGGGTCACCTAAGACTATGTGAAAATACAGATGTTTACATTATGATTTATAACAGTAGCAAAATTACAGTAATGAAGTAGTAGCAAAAATAATTTTATGGCCAGGGGTTACCACAAGATGAACTGTATTAAAGGGTTGCAGACTTACTTCTCTAGAAGTTTTCATGAATGTCTTAGTATGACAAGACAGAGTTCTTTGGTTAACCACTCTATTATTGAGCAAAATTGGTACATTTGTATTGCTTTTGCTGCCTGACAAATTATAAATTGTGGGGCCATGATTGTCTAGGGTTACAGAGGAGGGGTCAAGGAGAACTTCAACCCTGTCTACCTCAGATGAGAACAGCAGGAGTTGGCTCCTGTCCCTCTCCCAACCTGGCACCATAAACTCAGCCGCCCCACCATCAATCTGGCAAGAATTTATTGCTTTGACAGTTATCAGGCTTTACTCCTTGTTTGACCTTATAACGCATCTTCCAAATCCCTCAGCTCCTAAGTATGCAGATGAAATACCTTCTTACACTCCTGCCCTGGCCAATTGTACATGATCAACCACACAAATCTTGCCCCAAAGACCCTACCCACTTCCCCAGGGACATAAATACCTCTCCCCTTATAAACTGAACCAGTTCTCCAAAGCTGTTCCTGGGCATGTGTTCTTTGCACACTAACTGCCCAGACCAATATCCTGTATTACATCCATCTACCCTAGCTAAGGTTCCCTCCCCTCCAGCCTTGTCCAGTGTGGGCCTGGCTTCTGGGGGGTGGGCACTGAGCAGCAACAAAATGATATTAAAATGATGTCAGGTGGAGTGAGAGTTAGAATGCTAACCTACAGGACCATAGCTGTTCCTTTTCAGTAGACACTCAAGTAAGACCACAAAAGTTGAAAGTGACATGGTGACATTCAGAAGTACAGTAAAAAGAATCCACATATATTGTTTTAAGTTTTTATTTGCTTATAAAAAAGAATAAAAACAAGTCTTCAAAAACATATCTACATTTACAAAGCAATCACGTAGTCAAGGAGAGGCAAGCCCTGAAACATACTCCTGGACAAATGATTCATCAAAAAACGGGTCTCTTTTGCATTAGAACTGGTAGGAAGTCATTGTCTTAAATGAATCAAAACTACTGGAAAACAAAATCTGTTTGTTTTAATTATCAAATCCAGAAAGGCTATATTCTAGCTCTCATTTCTGAATACCCGTGAAACCAGTTACTGAATGATCTAAGAATTGGACAGATCAGTTTTAAAAAGAAAGAGGTAGTTTCCTCAATGATGGAATTATTTTAATTATCAGCAAGGTCATTGCCATGGGTATGGGGTAAATGGCATAATCTGTTAAATCTCTGAATTCACCCTTCTGCTGCGGAGGCCCCAATTCCCTCTGATGTAACCACCCTTCTCTTACTTATTTTAGAACTAACAGAGAAGAGGTTCTTGTGGTCAATGTATCCTTCTCAGCACTCTTCTTTGGGAGAAGGCCAAATTACCTGGTGTGCAATTAAAACAGCAAAGGGGCAGCATTTCAGCAGTGTAACAGAGAGGGATGGTTTCAAAAATACAACTTTTAAAAAACAATAATATTACTGTTATCCACAGAGGAAATACATGCTGATGACATGAGCCTTGCCTTCCCCTGCAAAGTCGTATACAAACCACATGACAACATTTGGTAAGTAAAACTCCAGAAGAGGGCCTGCCAACTGCTCCTCTAATGTCTCCTGAGGCTGTCAGATGCCCGAGCTCCACAGATCCATGGCCTCTTGCTCGTCCTGGACCGGTGTAAACTCAGGTTGATCTGGATGGGACACTAAAGAGGAAAAGTGGGGGTGGGGGCCTGATGGGACCCAGGAAACATAAATAGATATTTTCCCCTATCTGGGTCCTTAGGGACACAGATTTGGTCAGTGAACCACAGAGATGCCCTGTCTGAGGATAAAACAGTCACTGCCCAGCCCACCATGTTGCTTCCTCATGAGGCTTCATAGTTAGTAAAAGGAGGAAAGACACTTAAAAAACATGTTAGAAAACTAGAATCGTGGCCAATTGCTTAAATATTGTATGTTTTATTTACAAAAGAGACCCTGAAATGCAGTAGAATCATAAAAGAAAATATAAAATTAAAAACCCAATCTCTTGTTAGGAGTCCATCACCAGGGGAAAGGGGGTAGTCAAGAAAAGGAGGCAGAGCAAAGGAGCCAGGACGGAAGGTACTCATCATCTGGGGTGGGATAGGAAAGGGAGACTCACAGTTAAGTAACATTACAGTGCCTCCCTATAGAGGAGTTTGGGACAAAGTCCTGGTGCACAGTCACAGACCCCCAATTCAGACTAATGTTGGAAGTCAGTTTCTATTACAGTTGACATGTTACTTTTTTGTGCTTTGAGATTATCACTCCATCATGTTTGGTGCAGGGTAGGCAGGGGATTTGAAAGTGTGAGGTGGGGAAGCAAGTGAGGCAGGAAAGAGGTGACCATGGTTAAGGGCAGGAGTTTAGTGAACCAGTTCTGTATCCATAGCCAGATCCCCAGGCCAGTGCAACCAAAGTGCAAAGAGCAGCACTTCAGTGCTGGTAATCATTATATGGGATAAGATCTTAAGGGAAAGGGGAAAAATCGGAAGGACAGGGAGGGAAGAGATGAACAGAAAAACACATCAACAAAACTTCAACCAATATCTCTGGAAACTTTAAGGTTAACTTTCTCTTAAAGAGGAAAAATTTACATTTACTGACTAATCTGTTCAGTGACCTATAGCTGCCTCTGAACCTCTCTCTCTTGATGATTCTGAAAGACCCCAGGATGCCATTTGTGGGATGCTTCATCTTCCAGAATTTCAGTCTATCCCTTAGTTATGAATCAAAGACAACACGGCTACTTTTATTCTTAATACCTTCCTTGTCACGTGGTATACAGGAAGTCACCTAAAAGAATCTTGGGGGTCTTGCTAACTATAGGGAAGATCTGAAGCTAAGAGTGAAATTTCACAGGATGTTGTGGCCACACCATGACAGGAACAGTATGGAGGATACTAAGATGTTCAATCATGTGATAAATGACCCTGTAGGAGGCCAAGTCTATATAGGTCACCATTTGGCAAAGGTTCTACCACTATGCTGTATCCCCAGCCCAAGAATCAACATTTGGAAACAAAGGAAACTTGGATGTGGTGTTTTGAGTCTCTCCTAAGGGATTTGAGGAGACTGTACATTAATTTGCACTCTACAGAGGCTAAGGAAGTGAGGAATCCAGGTTCTGCTGTCTTCTCCAAACTGTTGGGAGTTTCAACCCCTCCACAGGTTAGTAACCACTGAATAACTGTGCACAGCCCACAAGAGACTGGTGCTTACCTCCAACTCCATAAGCAGAACATGATGAGGGGTCACAATATCCAGGCTGGCCAGAAGGACCCTGTGGTCCAGGTACTCCCAAGTGGCCTGGGGGGCCCCTTGGTCCAGGAGAGCCAGGTGGCCCAGGGCTGCCAGGACGACTTTCCCCTGAAGGTCCTGTGAAGCAACCCAAGATGAAGAATTTGTCATTTACAACAACAAAGTGAGCTTTGAGACCGCCATGAGATAAATTAACTTTAAAAAAAAAAAAAGCAACCTTGTATGACTTAACAATTAGAGGATACAGCCATTCTACTCACTGGGTTTTTAAAATTTTTTTCCCCCTGAAGTAGAGTCCCTGGACTAAGGATCATACAATAATCACATGTTCTCCTCAAACATAATGCTTGTAATCAGATCCAGAATTAGGGAGCAAATTGTATTCTTCTCTATGTCCTTTTGAGCATTAGAGAGAAAGGAGTAGGCCATTCTCAAAAGCCTCATTTTCTCAATGGAGCCCTTGCTTTCCAATACGGCTCTTCATGAATCCAATGTGTAGGCATGCACACATGCACACTGGCATAAATACATTCATGTCACAATCTCATTATGCTAAAATTGTTGTGTAAATTAGTACTGGCTTATGGTTTCAGCTAAGTAAACTAGGCTAGATCTAAAATACTTTGTCCTGGAAAAGACAAACGGAAAGTAGTTTAAAATTGGACCCAGTACATTAGCCTAAATTTCTTTAGGGCATCTTACATCAATTAAGAGCTTTGAAAGGAAATAAGAGGTGGTTAAAAAATTTTTTTTGAATTCAAGAACTTTGTTGGGTTAGTGTTTTTGTTTTGCATGCCTATTGAATTTTAGGCCTGGCTTTCCTTAGTTTAAAAGCCATTTCTTCAAATAGAAATAAAAGCTCTCAACGACATAGAGGAAGGGGCTCCTGATGTCCCACCCCAAGCTGAAGAGCCATTGGCCACTGATGGCTGCTGGGCAGGGGAAAGTCAGGTTTTGTTCTGTTTGCTTGTTTGCTTGTTTGCTTCAGGAAGTGGGCCCTGAGAGGCTCCCCACACGCTAGTACATTTTCCTGCATCTGTGCATATACACAGGCAGCATTAAGTGGATTCAGTGACACTTTTTTTTTTTAAAGAGCACATGGAATTGGAAGGGGAAAGTGGTGTATAGGGGCCAGATAGGGCAGGAATGAGAGGGAATGAAGATGGTTTTAATCAAAACAAACTGTGTGTATATATGAAATATTCAAACCATAGTAAATTAAAATCACACTCAACCAGCATTGAAATGAGATATAAATATTAGTACCACTTGTTGCTTGACTAACGAGAAGTCTACGCGTACATTCAGTTTCAGTTGGTCACCAACCACTCAACATGTGAGAGGTATCGCACCGGTTCCTCACTTCTACTAGGAGAAGTACTTACAACAAAAATGGACCTGGTGCTTTTTGGCTATTGCTGAGAGCTGCATTCTAAAGCTGCCGTTACGTTGGAAAGAAGAATCTGTAAGCACTTGACTCAATAAGGCTAAGACTACGGTTGTAAATACAATGGGACACAAGCTCATATTTGCAGTGATAGTTCCACTCATCTGGAGACAATTTGAAAAACATGATATTGTACTCCAAACCCCAAACTTCCACACAGCTCATTTGGCAGGGCAACCACAGCAGGAATTACCAATGTTCTTCAAATTCCCTTGTGTTTCTCGCCATTTCATGCCTCCCTTACAGTTCATCTGAGGCTGTGTGACTAGTTCCAGCCAGAGGATTATGAATGGATATAAAACATCACCAGACTGAGGGAGCTGAGATTGGTGGGTTTTCTTCACTTCTTTTTGGGAGGATGCACCACTCATGATGGACATCATATGGTTTAACATGGGGGAGTATTCACCTCAAACACATGACCCTATGCAAGTTTGAAGGCCCCATTGTGTCACCAAGTACTTGGAATTCATCTGTTCCTATAGCCTCGTTTAAATCATTCAATCCAAATGAACCCAAATATGCTATACTTTTAAGGCTGACCTAGTGGATGGATTGTAATAAAATAAGCGAGGAATTTCAGTTGACACAAGAATGAATATGGCTATTTTCTTGACCTATGAAGTGATCATAAAGATTTGTATCTTCTAATTTCCATTAGGTAGAAAGATTTACCTGCTGGCCCAGGCGGACCTCTTGGGCCTTGAGTTCCAATGCCTGGATTACCTTTCTCTCCTTTGACACCGGTTAGACCTGTTTCAAAAGAAAAGGTGGGAGAAAGAAGTTCTCTTCAGAATTAAGTCATCTTAATTTTTTATCTTACAAAAGTGTTTTTCTGGTGAGAACAAGGAAGATGGTTTAGGGTTTGGGTATCAGAGGATTTCGGGTTAGTTTCTGACATGATGAGCTGATATAAAATCACGTCTCAGAAGATCTGCATTGTGGTCCTATTTGCTCTATTGTCCTTTCTCCTTCCTACTGAGGTGCTTGGCCTGCCTGAATCCGGCCTGTCCTTGCCCACAGTCGACCACTCTGTGTGCAGCTGGCAATCTACAAGCGGTACAATAGGAGTAATAAGTGGTCATGTCTAACATTTTCCTTTGGGTCCATCCCGTAAGATATCTGCAAAAGGCATGAATTATAATTAAACAACAAAGTTCTGAAGAGCATGACTTTCCATTATGAAGTTGGAAGCTACAGCAAAGCCTGTGTTTGATTTGGCTGATTCAGACCCATAAAAATCTAAACCTATTTGAGTTTCTTTTCCACTGAGCAGATCTCTTATTCTGAGTAATTTACAGTATTTTTGGAATCAGGCTCTCACTGACTGGCCTGGAACTCACTCTGTAGATTAGAGTGGCCATGAACTCACGGAGATCAGCTTGCCTCTGCCTCTTCAGTGCTGGGGTTAAATGTGGACACTATCACACCTGGCTCAAATTTCAGTATTCTGAATAAACTGCACAATTTTATAGGTAAAATTCAACATAGTCAATATACACTGACACATCACTATCTAGTCATTCTATAACAAGAATACTGAATGGGTAACAACACCTTTAGATGCCCCAGACCCAATCCAAGACAAAATGACATGACATTAGAAGCAGGTCCCATAGCGCACATGCCTCAGTGTCTCAGCTACACAGCATTCAGGTTCAACAATGCTTTGAAAGATTGGAGTGCAAAACAGCATCTCTCTTTAACACTTACTGAGAAATACTGTCTAATTGACTGAAACTGGAGGAAAATGTCAATAAACTAGAACAATAAACATAGTAAGTGGTGGTACTATGAAGGACTTATAAGTTCAAATTACAATAACTTTTTCCTTGGCATAAATGTAGTACATATGCCCTTTAGACCAATTCAACGCTGTAACAAACAAGAATTCTGACAGCTGGAAATGTTTTAACATCTTAGCTTCTAAGTTTTAAAAGGAAAGGTGTTGGCATAGTATTTGTTCTGGAAATGATGAGTAAGAATCAAAGTAGCTGTGAAGAACAGTCTTTAAATAATGTATATGTAAAGATTGGCTATACAGTCTGGCTATGTTATGTAATTCTATAATTATGGCATCTCTAACAGAAAAATGTCTCCTTTATGGCTAGCAGTCATCCAATGAGCCGACTACTGCAGCACTTCCCAACACCCATTCCTACTGCACATGGCCTTGGCAGTGCTAAGTGTGCCCAATAAAGACCAGCACTTCGACTAGCACCCTGGACACCGTGCCCAATCTATATACATCCAGTTGAGATCTGACTCTCCTTTAAGAAGCCCACAGGGAAGTAAAGATTTCCCAAGGTAAACCTATCATCTTGACTTTTAAAGGCACACAACTATCTCCAAAAGTCTTCATTTCAAGCTCAGCTGTTAATCAAGCTGCCAGACAGACAGAAAACCATTTTATACAAGTGTGTTAGTTTCTTTTGTGGCACAATGACCAAAATACCAGACAGAAGCACATTGAAAGAGAAAAGGGTTTTAGGGAGCATAGTTTCAGGAGCTGTGGTCTTCACATTGGGAAGGCAAGGCAGAATTCATGACAGTTGCAGTATGTAGAAGACCCTGCCCAAACTGTGGAGAGCCAGGAAGCGAAGTGAGTTGGCCAGAACTGGGGTAGGTATAACCTCCAAAGCCCTAGTTACCTCCTAAGTCTCTACTGTCTTCCAAAACAGCACGTTTTGCAAAAACAAAACTGTAAGTGACAACCAAGCACAGAAACCATCAGCCTCTGGAGACACTTCAGATCCAAACCCCTGTTACTGCATACTTAGTTTAGAAGCTGATTGGAGTTAGTTCTTTTTAGCTGATGAAGGTCCCCACTTGTCAATGCTTGCATACTAAAATGTATCTCTATATTTAGTGACAAGCCCTAGTCTCTGTCAGGGTCACATGACATCCCCTACAGGTAGCCTCTGATTATGAAGGAATGAAACATAATAAAACACTGAGGACTGACACTAAGCTGTTCCTCTGTATCATCTACCAGGGAGTCAGACCTCGCATGACTTCATGCTGCAGCAGCATCTTGACTCGCTCTCAGCAGAAGACACAGATTAGCTTGAAGGGAGCTCCAGTAAAGTACCCTGAAGAACAACTCCCCAGCTTTCTGACTTACTCACAAGAAAGAAAAAGGCAACGGGTGGATAAAAGTAACAAATTTGGTTGTTTTGATTTTGGAAATCTATGGAGAAAAGGAAATATAATTTGGTGCTCTCTGCAATGCAAGAAATAGGAATTGATAGGGAACCTCACAAAAATATCCAGCCCAGTGAAATGTCTCTGAAAAAATGAAGATTGTAAAAATACAAGTCCATATTGGCAGGGAATTGTTGTTAGTTTTATTGTCCTTGACGTTACTGTATATTCCATACTCTAAGTATACACTAATGTGTTAATATTTGTCTGTGTACACATATGATTCCCATGATGGAGATTATTAATGCCCATCACACCAAAACTCGACTGCAGGTCTCATTCTCTCTCTTTTTCTTTCTCTCTCTTTATTCTCTCTTTCTCTCTTTCTCTTTTTCCCTCTCTCTGTCTCCCTCTCTCCATGCATAAGTTAATTAGGATTGCAAATAAAGTGAAACTTACACATACACCTAAAGTTAGACCAAGAGATGCTTTTGTAAGCCTTGTAGAACTGCTTAAAAGGCAGGAAGTTCAAGCTGAAATCTACACACCTAGAGAGGATATACAAGAAGGAGGACCTAGATTGGTATGATCAATGCTTGTTTGAATGAACAAATGGGATGGACATTGAGTGGAGGAGAAAACAAGCAACAGAACAGGAGCATGC
>CM053752.1:42401833-42417523 GCA_028658305.1 Pachyuromys duprasi
GATTGGATTATTTGATTTGTTGCTGTTTAACTTCTTGAGTTCTTTATATATACTGGATATTAGCCCTCTGTCAGATATAGGGTTGGTGAAGATTCTTTCCCAATCTGTAGGCAGTCGTTTTGATGACAGTGTCCTTTGCTTTACAGAAGATTTTCAGTTTCATGAGGTCCCATTTATTGATTGTTGCTTTTAGAGCCTGTGCTGTTAGTGTTCTATTCAGGAAGTTGTCTCCTGTGCCAAGGAGGTCAAGGCTCTTCCCCACTTTTTCTTCTAACCGATTTAGTGTGTCTGGTTTTATGTTGAGGTCTTTGATCCACTTGGACTTTAGTTTTGTTCAGGGTGATAAGTATGGATCTATTTGCATTTTTCTACATGTAGACATCCAGTTAGACCAGCACCATTTGTTAAAGATGTAATCTTTTTTCCATTGGATGGTTTTGGCATCTTTGTCAAAAATCAGGTGTCCATAGTGTGTGGGTTTATTTCTGGGTCTTCACTTCGATTCCATTGATCCACCAGCCTGTTTCTATGCCAGTACCACACAATTTTTATTACTGTTGCTCTATAGTACAGCTTGAGATCAGGGCTGGAGATACTTCCAGAAGATTTTTATTGTAGAGGATTGTTTTAGCAATTCTGGTTTCTTGTTATTCCATATGAAGTTGAGAATTTTTCTTTCAATGTCTGTAAATAATTGTGTTGGTAATTTGATGGGAATTGCATTGAATCTGTAGATTGCTTTTGGGAAGATGGCCATTTTTACTATGTTAATCCTGCCAAGCCATTAGCATGGGAGATCTTTCCATCTTCTGATAGCTTCTTCTAATTCTTTCTTCAGAGACTTGAAATTTTTTTCATACAAGTCTTTGACTTGCTTGGTTAGGGTCACATCAAAGTACCTTATGTCCTTTGTAGCTATTGTAAAGGGTGTTGTTTCCCTAATTTCTTTCTCATCCCTTTTGTCTTTTGTACACAGGAGGGCTACTGATTTTTTTGAGTTAATTTTGCCACTTTGCTGAAGGTGTTTATCAGCTGTAGGAGTTCTCTGGTAGAAATTTTGGGGTCACTCATGTATACTATCATATCATCTGCAAATAGTGATACTTTGACTTCTTCCTTTCCAATTTGTATCCCCTTAATCTCCTTTAATTGTCTTATTGCTCCGGCTAGGACTTTAAGAACTATGTTGAAGAGATATGGAGAGAGTGGGCAGCCTTGCCTTGGTTTTTCCAGTCCTTGAAGAAAGGAGTTAAGCAACAATACCATTCTAAGACAGTATTTTTCAAACTGAGATAATAACATCCAAGATCTCCTGTGATAGTTAGTGTGTGAATTTGACAGAACTTTGACTCATCGGGATCAGAGTCTCCATGAGGGACTGTCTAGAGTAGCTTGGCCTATGGGCATATCCTCTGGGAGACTATCTTGATGGCCTTAATTAATGTGGGAGGACTCAGCCTGAAACAGGGCAGTATCTAGCCCCTGCTTTGGGTTCTTGCCTATGTAACAGTGTAGAAAGATGAGTTCCAAGCGTGTGCTTGGGGGTGGGGGTCATTTCTTTCTGCTTTGGGCAGCGGCTGTGAAATGACTAGCTGTTTTAACTACCCATTGCTTTGACTTCCCTGCTGTCACAGACAGCAACCTGCAAGTGTGAGCTAAAATAAGAACCCTTTCTCTGCTAAATTACCCCGTGAAAACATAGTTTATCACACCAACAGAAATGGAACTAAATCACCTCCCCTCCCTTCCTCAGGCTTTTCATGAAAGAAGAGAGGAAAGCAGAGTCCAAGTGCTATCCTGCTTACTCCAGCTTCATGTGTTTGCATGGCTACTGTACCAGCGCTCCTCACCATACCCCCCTCGCCCCTCTCTGCTCAGTTAGTTCTTTTGAGGCCCTGTAGCTCTGACTGTCCGGGAACTCTCTCTCTGTAGACCAGGCTGGACTCAAGCTCAGTGATTCACCTGCCTCTGCCTGAAATTGCTGTGATTAAAGGTGCAGGCCTCACTCATTCTCGTAGATTTCTATATATTTTACTGTGCAGCATGTTTTTTTTTTTTTTAGAAGCTTAAAAAACTGCAACAGAAAAAAACCAAATGGAGGACATTTATAAAAACAAAACAAAACAAAAAAACTGGCTAGATGAAGAAAGCCAAGAGTCTTCAGCCTCAGAAGAGACTGAGCTTCATTTAAGTTCTACACTAGAGACTATTTGTCAGCCATGTTTCTTTTAATCTTGCTTTCATAGTTTGTTATACTGCAGACTGAAAATATTTAATTTTCCTCATTATGAAATAGTGTCCTCTTTGATGGTCTTATATAGTATCATAATAATCATAATTGATACAACAGTGGGAAAAAAAACTTTCTGTTTTTCATTACTGGTCCTGATGTTGGCTGACTATGAGTCCTGTTTGGCCTCAGTACCTTCATATGTTTCATATAAAACTGGAAGGCTAGGAAAACAGATGGCTGAGGACTTCAATTTCATTTCAATCACACACACACACAAACACACACATATGTGCACACACACATACACATTGAAAAGATCCTGTGGAAATTCATATACTAACTGGTTTCATGCTAGCATCTATGAACTTCTGGGTGACTTTTCTCTGACCTAATCATTCAGTCTTGCAGTATAAGAAAGACTCCTCTGGCAAGAGCAGAGTAAGGAGTACCATAAACAGCAAAGACAACTTGGAGCTTGCTGGGAGTGATTCAGGCACTGACTCTGTATTTTGTGAGTCACAGTTTCTCTATCCTCAACACCACTGTAGGGTGCCCTGCTAGCAGAAGTATATTCCCTTGGACAGCCAGATCTTATAATGGTGCATTGAAAGGGCATTAAACCCTTTTTTCTGATTTTGCATCCTGCAGGATAATCACAAGCAGATCATAATCAATGTGGCAGCCATGTTGGAAGTGAAGTTAAAGGCATTGGGGGCTGGCAATCACAGCATGTTGACTCTCAAAGCTCAGCCATCTCGTTGTCAACTAATATCAGAGGCAAACTCAACAGGGAATAAGAGGCAAAAAGAATACCATGAGTTTAGAGGTGGCTATATTTCTGGTCTGGGGTGATCGGTATGAGGTTCACACACAGGAGAAGATTAGTCTGAACCTTGCACTAAGAATAAGATGCATTGGAAAGGACCTAGACTCCCTGCACAGATAAAGCCCATAGGCAGTTCAGTTTCCAAGTGGATTCCCTAGTAAGGGGTACAGGGGCTGTCTCTGACATGAACTCAGTGGCCAGCTCTTCGATCACATCCCTCTGGGGAGTGCAGCCTTACCAGGCCACAGAGGAAGATGATGCAGCCAGCATTGATGAGACTTGATAAGCTAGAGTCAGAAAGAAGGTGAGGAGGTCCCCCCCTATCAGGAGACTAGGGAAAGGGCTAGGGGGAGAAGAAGGAGGGTAGGTGGGACTGGGAGGTGATGAGGGAGGGGGCTGCAGCGAGGATACAAAGTGAATAAATTGTAATAAATATATATATATATATAATTAAATTTAAAAAGAATAAGATGCATAACACAAGGAAAGAAACTTTTGAGAGTTATAAAAATAAATAATGTGTATAAAAGTATAGAAGCAGAAACACATCTATTCAAGTGAACATGTGACTTTTATTTTTAAGTCCATTTTATATGATGCTACAACTCCTGTTAAGGAAGAAAAAATCTGTTTTTTTTTCACTGATAAGCTCCATGACAGGTGTCTGAATCCTACATTGTCAGCCCCTTACATATGTCCATGTGGGAAACAGTAACTGAACTCAGTAAGCTGCACCTATCTGTGTATCTGTATACAGGTCCAAGAGTAATTGTAGAAGAGGTCATGAATTTGAGAGGGCATGACAGAGGGGCAGAGAAGGATTGGAAACAACATACATGGTGTAGTCACGCACACGATTCCCGAATAATGAACAAAAGCCTCTTAGAGGTGGCTTAGGGCTTCTCACGCTACCCTGCCACACAAGTAGATACACTCTGATGCTTAATTTTCTCAATCTCAGGACATATAAGAAATTTAGTGATACAGGTAGAATTGATTTTGTTCTTTATTGCAGATTCTGTCAGCATAGAAGCACCACTCACTGTCCCCTTCTCTGGGGATGGCCTGTGAGAGAAGCGGCCCTGCTTACCTCGCTCTCCTGGAGTCCCTGGGACGCCTGCATTTCCTGGGAAGCCTGGTGCACCTGGGGGTCCTTGTTCTCCAGGGGTTCCAGGTGAACCTGGTCTGCCAGGCTCTCCAGGTGGGCCCTGGATGGTCCGGATGGATGAGGAATGGCTTGGGATCTGGTTGAGGATGGCCGTGTACCTGGCCATATGACCTGAGCAACAACAAATAAATGAACTGTCACACAATTAAAGGGGAAGCTGCGGTGTCCTTCTTCAAACCTCCAAGCAACTCTGTCAGATGGCCACTGAGGAAAAGGCACACCCTTCTGAGATAGGCTCATTTGCAACTTGGAAGTTTTGCATTTTATCCTGACTGATGTTAACTGCTGGGCTACATTCAAGTCACATCTCATGTGTTTGGAATTCCACAGTTCACGTCAGCATTGCAATAAACATCACTGAACAGAAGTCATAAATTTTATACTCACCCCAACATTTATCTGACCCCTGAACCCTCACCCGGCTGCCTTTTTCTCCAGCAATTTCCCTCCACATTACTTACTTGTCTTTGTTCCAACCCACAAAGCCTGCTCCACCCTCTTGCTCTCAAATCTCCAGACAAGACCTCTGTCTACACTCAACTCTTGTTTCCAAGACAGTTTTTCAAGAACCTTGCCTGTCTTCCAGCTGTAGGCTGCCCCTGTCCTAGGCTTAAAAAAAAAAATTACTGTTGCTCTCTCTCATAACCCTTTAACTCAGTATGTTTGGAAAAAATGAATTTAACCAATTACAAGTAATGCCCTAATACCATAATAGTTCATTTTCCCTCATCTTTAGATGTGACATTTTCCCACAAAGGTGACTATCATTATCTTGTTTTTTAAAAAATGAGTTGTTCCTTTATGATTATTTTGGTGTATAGGGCCACCCACTCTTTTGTGGCTTTATTTGGGGGGCGGGGTCTTTGTTTCTGAGATAAGGAGGTCTCATGCACCTCATGCTGACCTTCATTATCTCTGTAGCCAAGGATGTCTGGGAGTTTCTCAGCTTCCTGCTGCCACACCTAAAGTGCTAGGACTGCACGAGTGCATCCCAGCTGGTATGTCTGGTGCTGGAATCAAACCCAAGACCTCACACATATAAGGCCAGTACTCTACCAACTGAGCTACATCCTCAGATTTTAGGAAGTTCATATAAATACATGCAAAGTATTCCTTAAACATCTATCTATGACTGTGTTCTGGGGCCCTCTCCTGATTCAATCAGCAGGCACGTCCACTGCTGTTTGGGCAGGTAAGGCATCTGTCTTTTCCACTTCCTTCTTTGACAGGAGCTGTCATTCATCACTTCCACAGCTGTTGCCACTCTGCCTTCTCCCCATTTCCTATCTGCCTCTTAGCATAATTCTTCAACTAAGAACTAAAACCCAGCCGATTGAGCTTGTGTGGAAGTCTATGCAAGCCATGCTCAGGATGAGAACTTAAGCAGTACAGGGGGAAACAGAACCGCATTTAAGGAGACAGCCAAGGTGTAGCAGATGGCGCCATTTCCTCCCATGACAGCTGCTCTGGAAGGTGGGCCCTCTCTGTTACACATTCCTTTCAGCTCTTGTCTCACTTCTGACTCCTCCACTCCCAGAAGTCATTGATCAGAGTCTGAGAATTTCTAAGGGAGAAAACTCTAGGTTGGGCCCTCAACTTTCAGAGCATATTTCTAATAGCCACTTATTAGCCAAGGTTTTCATTCCAAAGCAAAAGAAGGCATCAACTATTGTGAATTATTCTTGCTGTGTGTAGGGAGTCTTATAAGAGTCACCTCAGTGCAATTACATACAAGCTTGATCTGCTCATTTGCATTGTCCATTTGAGACAAGCAACCTATGAAATAATGCAGAGCTTACATGAGTTTTGGGTGTATCCTGCTCTAAAAGTGACTAAAATCCAGTTTCCCTTGTAGAAGGTATTGTTTTAAAGATCTTATGTTGTCACAAATTGAAACTGTTTTGTTTAATTGGTAAATTTTCTCTTGCACCCACACTGCTGTGAGCATTATAGAATTGGATAGAGATACAGCACACAGAAGAAGACAGCTGTGTTTGGTGATGGGCGCTCTGCCCTCCTGCACTGATATTTTTGCCAGAGTGAAAGTTCACAGCTCTCCATCCACGCCTCCCCAGGGCAGGATTTCGGTTTATCCCAAAGGAACAGGTGGAATTTTGGATCTTGCCAACAGACCTCCTTGGCACTTGCTGGGCTCTACTGGCCTCTGGCCCAAACTTCTCTGGGTTAAAGTAAATACAACCCTGAGGCAGATAAGGAAACTACCCTGAAAATGCCATCTCAGGAGGAGGAGGAGGAGGTTGCTGTCTGTGTGGGGAGGGGTGAGCAATAGAGTTTGGTTAGAGTTGGGTGGGTCTGAGAGGAATTTTTGTTTTTACTTGGCCTCAAATATTCTGGAACTAAACATATTCGTAGCAAAGAGAAGGGCTCATCCTAGTAACCTTGTGGATAGATTTTTGAAACGAAATATATAAAATAAGTGGGTATATGTACAAAATGGGTGAATACAGGAATCTGTTGCTGTACTAAGTGCTGTTGAAATGCTCAGGTTTGAAAATAAAGGAAGTGAAATAAATGTTACAGCAAGTGTGTTCTGGTATGATTTTGGGAATGATGCCCAACTGTCATATCAGATGTCATATCAACCCTATGGGTATGTGTATATTTTGGCATACAGCCTAAGGAATCAGAGGAAGGGCCTTGGGCTAAGCAACACTAATGGATAAGGAAGGGAAAGTGATTAAAATCACTGAGCCAGTAGAAACAAACACCATGGTCATCTTGGATCTAAGACAGTCTGGAAGTCTTCAAGTGCCTAACACTTGAAAAAAAAAAAAAAACCTATCCATTTGATGGGAGAAGGAGCAATGGAAGATCCAATCAGAGCAGTTAAATTAAATATTCATATGCAAATCAATGGTTCTTGGACTGAGGAGGTGGAGGTCTGGCTCCTGAGCCACGGTGGTAAAGTTCTGGAGCAATCTTAAGCTGGCGGAGACGCACGTGAACACCTACGTGCATGCAGCACTCCAGAGAGTCAGAGGCTCTTCCTGGGTTTCTCTAGTTTTGGGAAGCAAAGCTTCCCTCGGACAGGAGTGAGACGTGACCCGGGTGGCCAGCAACTGCACTTACTCTGGATGAGCTGCTCACATACTTGACGAGCCACTGCCCTCACCATGGCTTGAGACTGCAGGTCTCCCTGGATGGGAAGAAAGTACATTCCTCAAGCATAACCATATACACAAGCCAGGACAGAGCTGACCTGACCCATTGTTTCCACCAAGACACTAGGCGCCTAGCAACAGGGAGGGCAAACCGCTATGGCTAACTACCGAAGAGGCAATTTTCACCCAGGATTCAGGGTTCCTGAAAGTCTTTGCTTAGTAGATTCATGAGCTCAATTTAACATTTTTGGCCCCAGATTCTGAAGAATATTAACAATATCTAAACATACTCATACATACTTGATGCCTTTTCAAGTGCTGGCTCATTTAATACTAATAACAACTTGTAAGAAAATCGGTAAGCCTGCGTTACAGCTAATCAGCAGTAAACACATTACCTAAATGTTCACAGAAATAACCTGTTGAACCTGAGACCAGTGTTGTTTCCACCATAGCCAAGAACACAATTACATTAGAAGCCTCACAATTTCTACAGGAAGGCAGCGGGGGCTGAAATTAAGGTCATTTAAATTTCAGGGCCTCTTGATTCTATCCAACCACAATCTTGCTGTGGTTGCCAATACTATGGCATTAGGAAAACGGGAGTCCGTGCCACTGGCTGGCGTTAGTATAAAGCCACCTACATCAATTATGGCAGCCTTCTATACCTATCATGTTATTTCCAGCTCAGCTCCACTTTGTGAGTTAGGTTGAATTCGATTCTCCCTTAAGGAATGAACTCAAGTTCAAGGAGAGAGATGACAGCAGGTACACAAACTAGAAATTCTCTCCCAGCATCCAACCCACCCCAGATGCTTTCCCTGGGAAATGTGCTTCTAAATAAAAGACTAGTAGAACAGCAAGGAATACCACAGCTAGCAATGGCTGTTCTTCACTAGGCTTAGGCAAGGGCTATGTGCAACCACCTGTAGCCAGGAGCACCCTCAGACGACTTACTCGTTCACCTCGCTCTCCCTTTGGTCCAGGGACACCCTATAAGAGTGAAGAACAAACCTCAAGTTACTGACAGTGCTGAATTCAATGATGAGTCACAAGAGTGCACCTTTTCATAGCTGATGAGGGCATTTTTCCCAAACATGGGTGCAAACACTTAGGCAACGGGAATAAACAGACAGCAACCTTAGTCCCTGAGCTGAACAGCTTATTTACGCGCTTTCTCCCTCTGGGTCTTTCGTGCAGAGATGCGGCAGTCTGGAGCTATGGAATTGGAATGAATGGGGCAGCTACAGTGCCGAGGAACCTGTGTGTCCACCAGTGGTAGCCTTCGCAGCTTCCTACACCAAACAGCACACAGCGTGCTGAACTCTGCAGACTGCTTCATAACAATTCCACAATCCCCTTCTTTAAAAAAAAAAAAAGGCTTTTCCCAAGTTATATAAAACCATATCTATAAGAAAGGCAAAGAACGTCTCTTAATCTAGCAGTTAAAAAAGAGAGATGACATCTGTGAAATGCCGCGGCCTCATTCTGCTTCCTCTCCAGTAATGGCATGGGTCTCCCTGAAGCTCATGTGTGCATTCTCAGCTGAATTCCTATTTAAAACCATGGATTCGCTACATTTGACAATAAGGAACTTTACTATGACTGTAAAATATTTACTAAAAAATACTATGTTTTCAGTGTTTCTGCAATAAAATTATGGTTATAAATGGAAAACAGGTGCCCTCAGAAGGCAGTCATATTTCTGTACCAAGTCACAGGCAATATGGATGTGATATTTCCATAATTACTCCTAGGAGTGAGAATAGAGTCTGTAGATGGAACACACTATATTGTCAGATTGTTTCCTGCTCTTACTTCAATCTCAACAGGTCCCACAGCAAACTCAGTGTGGAGTCCAAGCTGGCAGATCTTACACCCGTCAGAATGGCTAAGATAAAAAACTCAAGTGACAACACATGCTCTTAGGAATGTAAACTTACACAGCCACTTTGGAAAGCAATCTAGTGCTTTCTCAGAAAATTAGAAGTAGTGCTACCTCAAGGTCTAGCTATACCACTCCTAACATATATCTAAAATATGCTCAATTATACAGTAAGGATATTTGCTCAGCCATGTTTGTAGCAGCTTTATTTGTAATAGTCAGAAGCTGGAAACAACCCAGAGGTCCCTCAGCTGAGGAATGGATACAGAAATTATGGTACATTTACACAATGGAATACTATGCAGCAATTAAAAATAAAGAAATCATGAAATTTGCTGGCAAATGATGATAACTAGAAAAGATCATCCTGAGTGAGGTATCCCAGAAGCAGAATGACACACATGGTATACACTCACTTATAAGTGGATATTAGACATATAATATAGGATAAACATAGTAAAATCTGTACACCTAAAGAAGCTAAGGAAGAAGGAGGATGAATGCTCAATCCTAGGTAAATGTTCAATCCTCATTCAGAAAGGCAAATAGGATAGACATTGGAAGAGGGAGAAGACAGGGATCAGGACAGGAGCCTACCACAGAGGGCCTCTGAAAGACTCTACCCATCAGGGTATCAAAGCAGATGCTGAGACTCATAGCCAAACGTTGGGCAGAGTGCAGGGAATCTTATGAAAGAAAGGGAAGATAGAAAGTGCTGGAGGGGACAAGAGCTCCACAAGGAGAGCAACAAAACCAAAAAATCTGAGCACAGGGGTCACTTCTGAGACTGATACCCCAATCAAGGACCATGCATGGAGATAACCTAGAACCCTTGTAGCTCATGGCAGCTCAGTCTCCAAGTTGGTACCCTAGGAAGGGGAACAGGGGCTGTCTCTGACATGAACTCAGTGTTTGGCTCTTTGGTCACCTCCCCCTAAAGGGAGGCTGTGTGTGACAGCCTAATCAGGACACAGAGGAAGACAGCCAGTTCCGATGAGCCCTGATAGGCTAGGGTCAGATGGAAGGGGAAGAGGACATCCCTTATCAGTGGACTTGGGGAGGAGCATGGGAGGAGAAGAGGGAGGGAGGGCGGGATTTGGAGGGGATGAGGAAGGGGTTACAGCTGGAATACAACATAAATTAATTGTAATAAAAAAATAAATTTTCCCCATCAGAATGGCTAAGATCAAGTGATAACACATGCTGGAGAGGATGTGGAGAAAGAGGAACCCTACTCCATTGCTGGTGGGAATGTGAACTTGTACAATCACTTTGGAAATCAATCTGGCACTTTCTTAGACAAATAGGAATAGTGCTACCTCAAGACCGAGCTATAATATTCCTAAGCATGTATCCAAAAGATGCTCAAGTATACAAGGCCATTTGCTCAACCATGTTCGTAGCAGCTTTATGTGTAATAGCCAGAAGCTGGAAACAACCCAGATGTACCTCAGTTGAAGAATGGACACAGAAATTGTAGTACATTTACCCAATGGAATACTACTCAGCAATTAAAAACAAGGAAAACATAAAATTTGGAGGCAAATGATGGGAACTAGCAAAGACCATCCTGAGTGAGGTATCCCAGAAGCAGAAAGACACACATGGTATATACTCACTTATAAGTGGATATTAGACATATAATATAGGAAATCATACTAAAATCTGTACACCTAAGGAAGCTAAGCAAGACAGAGGTCTCTGGGTTAGATGCTCAATCTTCATTCAGAAAGTCAAATGAGACAGACATCAGAAGAGAGAGAAAACAGGAAACAGGTGAGAAGCCTATCACAGACAGCCTCTCAAAGACTCCATCCAGCAGGGTATCAAAACATATGCTGAGACTCATAGCCAAACTTTGGGCAGAGTGCAGGGAATCTTATAAAAGGAGGAGATAGAAAGACCTGGAGGGAACAGGAGCTCCACAAGGAGAGCAACAGAACCGAAAATTCTGGGCATGGGGCTCTTCTGAGACTGATACTCCAAAGAAGGACCATGCATGGCGATAACTTAGAACTCCAGAACAGAAGTAGTCCAAGCCAGCTCAGTATCCAAGAGGGTTCCCCAGTAATAGAACTAGGGACCATCTCTGCCATGAACTCATGGGCTAACTCTTGGATCACCTACACCCGAGGGGAGAGCAGCCTTACCAGTCCACAGAAGAAGACAAAGAAGCCAGTCCTGATGAGACCTGATGGACCATGGTCAAATGGAAGGGGAGGAAGACCTCCCCTATCATTGGACTGGAGAAGGGGCATAGGAGAAGAGGAAGGGAGGATGGGATTGGGAGGGGGAGGGGGCTACAGCTGGGATACAAAGTGAATAAACTGTAATTAATTTAAAACACATACACACACACAAAGAAAGAATTTTTTAAAAAGAACAAATATTTGGGGAAAATGTAGGACTGGCTCCTCAATCTACTTAAAGTTTCCAAGTTTTTTCTTAAAGCAGGGCTATCCAATAAAGGGATCTCTAGAGTAGAAGGCTCATAGTTTATAATCTTTGACATGCTGATGGTTTGGAAATATGTGGACAAAGAGCTTAAAGAGGACTGCAGCTTCCAGAAAGAAAGCGGCTCCTGCCTGGCATGTGCGCTGCACAAGGCTGGGTCTGTGTCCAGCTAAGGGAGTTCCATAGCCCCAGCTCCCAAGACCACCTGTGATGGCGCAGGAGCTCAAACATGTGTGTTAACTGAATCAATGGTTGGGTTTCATTTCAAATCTGCATTACTAGCCAATCTGTACTTTGCCTCGACTACCTAGACTGAAAAGACACAGAATCAAAAAATATTAGAAAAATGTTGATTGTGTTTAAAAATACCCAACTTCCACCAGAAAAATTTGCTTGCAAAAATAAGAGTTAAGAAACTCTCTCTCTTCTCCTTTCTCCCTGTCTCTCCCTCCCTTAATCTCTCCTTCCCACTCTCCCTCTGTGTACAGCCTAAATTAGCTTTGTAAATAAATGGACAAGCAATGCCCTCTTCCCTTGCTGCCTGTCAGCTCTGATTTCAACAGGACAAAACCCCACAGAAGACAGTGTCCACTGACAGGTCCTATGAGAGAAGCACTACTTATGACACCCCTGTGTGGAAAAAAAAAACCCTTGGGGGCATTAGACACAAAGCCAAAGCCAGCAGTCAAAAATAAACAACTGACATTTTCCCATGTTCCAAAATTATACATTTTAATAATGAATACCTATGTTGCCTTCACCAATTACTGCTCTGGGTATTTCTTATGTACTCATCCGTTAACCCTTCCAAAAGCCTTGTAAGGTAGTTATCTTTATCCCCACGATACTCCTGTGAGATTAATCCATGCAGTCCTTGTAACAACTACAAGAGATACTCCCAGTTCAAAGATTAGGAAAACCACAAATGAAGAGCTTAAATCATTTGCCCAAGATCTCTCAATAAGAGATATGGAAGAGCAGGAACTTGAGGTGAATCTGTGGACTTCTGGACCAGGTTCTCTCTGTTGCTCGGCTAGAAGAGGACCCTGTTCACAAAAGCCATGAGACAGAATCTTCTATCCCAATAAAGACAACATTTTTCTAATGCAAAAACGAAAAAAGCATACCAAACCCCCACACACCTCATTCTTGTAATTCAGAGTCAAGTCCTAACGTGAGCCATTTTAAATAATTGATTTTGAACAAGCATGGTGGTGCACACACTTGTAATCATAGTATTGAGGCTGCAGTATTGCCTCGATTTCAAGCCCAGCCTGGGCTACACAGTGAGCTCTTGTGTTAAGATATAAACAAAAACAAAACAGCAACAATGAAAGGAAACTCCACCTTGGACACTTTAACACCAGCAGGTCTTCCCACATTTCCTCTGGTGTCATTTGTTGTATCAGGATGTTTGAAAATATTTCATATTTAAAGAAAGAAATCAGAGAACAAACTTGGTTTGTGAAGTAAATAGACAGCTACTGGCAGATTCTGGCACAAAGAGATAGATGTGTTTAATTAGGCCTGAAATTCCCCTAACTCTGTCTCATGACGTTTGTTACTGAGTCACTAAAAGACACAGCTGTGCAGTCTTAGTGAAAGTTCTCCTTAGTAAAATAGTACATACAGCAGGTAATCACTTGTGATCCTGACTTCACTGACATACTTCCTTTGATTTATTTTTGCAAAATAAAACAAACAAACAAACAAAATAAATAAATAAAAATTCCTGAGCACATGAAGGCCCATAATTCCATCAAAGTATATTTTAAGGGAAAACATGTAGCTCCTGCAGATGGAGGCAGGAAAAAAAATGGTGTATTTTCCCTTTAATTTCAGGAACACTTGGAATGTAAAGAAAGAAATACAGTAGCTACATTCATAGAGTCATGGAAGTTTGGGTCTGAAAAGGAGAGAATGATCTCATAGTCCAAGTCCCACATGTCGAAGACGCCCTGTTATACAAACCAGCCCTCAGTGGGCCTCAAAACAGTCACCATCCTCACCCCAAACCAGCAAGAAAACCCTCGTCTCCCTGAACAACAGCCTAAGAGCATAAACACCCTCCCCTCTCTTTTTCCCCCTTTCCCTACACCGTTCCCACTCTCCTTTTCTCTTCCCCTCTCTTTCTTCCCCTTTTTCTCACAAATATGTAAAAGTGCTCTATGTCTCCAATGATAAAGAGGTATACAAGCATGACAATAAAATCTCTGACTTCCAGTCACGAGGCAGACATCAGGAGCCAGAAGATGCAGCATCTCCTTGAAGTAGGGAGGATTTACATAAAATGGAGGTTAGATGATTTGGTTCAGTTATGTAGCCCCTATAGATAGGACTGTTCATGCCAGAGCCCCCACCTAGGTGCAAGGTATTTGGACATTTTACACAAGACTCTTTAAATAATGAGCTTACCTACTGGAGCATGTGGCTGCAGCAGTAAGAAGCCCTTTCACAGACCTCATCATGCATGTGAACCATGGCAGGGAGGCACTATATTTAAGCCAATGCCTCGGGAGGAATTAGAAGCTTGGCAGCAGCCCTGCATGTCTGCCCCAATGAGCTGGTGTGGAAGCACGGGAAAGTAAGCATTGTTGGCATGTACCATAGGAAAGACACTGCTGTTTTCTGTGGCACACTTTGTCTTTCTTGGTTCCTTTCTCTCATTTTCCTAGACAGCTATCTATGGGAAATCAATCAAGGCCTTAACAGCCCAACACGGAGACTGCTCTAACAATCATACCACCCTGGCAGCCTACGGGCATGCGGGAGTTGGCGGCCTTTACACAGGGAAAATCCTAAACTCCAGTGCAGAGAACAACTTGCTGTGGATCAGAAATACACAAACTGACTGTGGCACCCCTGCCCAACAGCTATAGACGACTTTCTGTTTCTAACAGAAAGTGTCCATGGCATGAGGTCTCTCTTGCAGCCATCAAACGCCTTCCTATGCTGATGGGTAATAAAATTAACATTAGGTGATTTATTTGCAAGGAATGTATTGATATTTCAGCATGTCCCATGTTTAGAGTCTAAAGCAGATAGACACTAGGCCAGGTGGGCAAATGAGGAAGTATCATTCTCATCAATAAATTCGAGCCTTACTCTGGCCCTTTGCACCCCATTTAAATTCTCCCAAGACCTTGGTGCCTGCTCCATTTTCTATTCCTTTTCATCCTGACCCTCTTGGCTCAGGACCAATCATAGCTTGTGTTTTCATAGCCTGGGTAGTCCTGGGAGATGCCAGTAAGAAAAGGGCCTCCTTCGTCTCCTTCCTAGACAGCTTTGCTTACTCTGTCTAACCTTGGTAAAGTAACATCCTCCTGTTTTCTTAGGGTATTTGGGATGCCCCAACCTCTCTGGTGCCCTAAGTGCTGCTGTGGATCTGCTGGACTAAGCATGCGCTACCTTGGAAACTTCTTTGACTGGGGCCTTGGTCCCTAAGTCAGGAGGATGAATTCTAGAACTGATTCTCAAGGAACGGAGTGAAACCTAATAGAAGAACGCTTTTAAGATTTTCTGGTATGAAGTAGATGAGTAGATGAATAGATATGATTGACAAAAGATGAGAAAGATGAGAGAGTCAGAGAGAGAACAGAGAAGCAGTCTGTTGTGCTTGCTTTTAAGAGTGTGTGTGTGTGTACTTGTGCCTGTGCATGTTTCCACACACATGATCAAACATGGCAATGCCTTTTCAGTCAAAGAAGATATCCAAGAACAAAGCCATCCAGTTTCCTTCTGTGACCCAGTACTAGTCTGACTTGAAAACAGGACAGTCAAGAGTATTTCAGATCCTGAGAAAGCAGTTAGAGTAAGAACCCAGGTTTGTGAAGTGACTACTAAGGCTAGTGTTTATCGATCATCCTAAGTGAGGTATCCCAAAAGCAGAAAGAAACATATGGTATATACTCTTATATAGACCTATAGGATAGGACGGTCAAGCTGAAATCTACACACCTAGAGAGGATATACAGGAAGGAGGACCCAGGTTGGTATGATCAA
>CM053752.1:42418023-42456302 GCA_028658305.1 Pachyuromys duprasi
GGGAATGGGAGGGTAGGAGGGAATGAGGGAGGGGGCTATGCCTGGGATTCAAAGTACCTAACCTGTGATTGATATAAAAATAAATTTAAAAAATATTATTAAAATTTAATTGTTAAAATGATATTTGATCAAACGGTAAATGGTTTTCTGGTTTTCTGAAAAAATAAAAAATTGTGACCATTTTTTGTCAAAAAAAAAAAAAGGCTAGTGTTTATGAGGATGAGAAACCCAGGATATGTTTGCTCAGCCCCATGTTTGTTTTACTGGGCATGCTGCAGGTGTGCCTAGGTATGTGTCGGCTGCACCACAGCACAGAGGAGGACTTCGCAGATTGAAAATTATACTGAAAGTCATTCCAAGGATAAAGAGTGACAAGAGCAGCTGTGAACAAAGTGGACGAGAAGTGTCCTTTCTGATCTGACCCAGTGTTTCTGTTGTGTTTTCTTCTTCCCAGAACTTATAAGTATATCACATCGTGCAGCCTAAAGGACTTTATAAAGAGAATTTAGATAAGGACTGGAGAATTTTCTAGGGAGATTATACAGGCAGGTCCTTAAAGGCAAGAAACTTTCCCACCTGTGGAAGAGGCATGGCCATGGAAAATGGAACTAAAAGATGAGTCATCAGTGGAATTAAAGATGGAAGTGGCCACAAGCCAAGGTATGTGGCCAATATTTAAAAGTTAGAAAAGTCAAGAAACTAGATTTTTTTTCCCCAAGAGTCTCCAGAAAGGAAATTCCATCTCTCTCTCTCTCTCTCTCTCTCTCTCCCTCCCTCCCTCCCTCCCTCTCTTTCTCTCTTTCACACACACACTCACAAACCACATGGCATCACATCCTTTCAGCACGTTTGCAGCAGAACAGGTTCTCAATAGAACAGTTGCTTTAATTTATTGGTAACTCATTAAAGCACAGATGTTATCGACATGCTGATATCCAAGCCTACACCGAGCATCTTGCAAGTCACAGAAAACATAAAGAATGGCTTTGGTGAGAATGTCACAGTGTCACACAGTTCACAGATGAGGAAACATTATATTTATAATTTATACATTTTGTATAAAACCTTCAGTTTTATATTTTTCCCTCTTGGGAGTCAAGCAGTTTTTAATTCTCCATAGGATTGCTCAGGTATGGTTTATCAATTCCAAGTCTTGTTTATAGGTAATAACAACTAAATTATATTTTTAAAATATATTAAAAATTACATAATTTTTTGAGATAGAGTCTTTCTATTTAGTCCTGGATGTCCTGGACCTTGCTATGTAGACCAGGCTGATCCAGACACACAGAGATCTGCCTGTCTGTGCATCTCAAGTACGGGGATTAGAGGTGAGCACCACCGTGCTTGGCATATGAAAAAGACATTTCTGATCCACAGAGATGCTGGTACATCCAAACATATAAATAAGCGATGAGAGGACATATGTGACAACCACACCACTGAGTACTTACAGGTGGTCCCAGGGCTCCCTGCGGTCCCATGCTGCCTGTGACCCCTGGCACACCAGGGGCTCCCGGAATGCCCTAAAATAGAACGAAGCAAGAAGTGGGACAAAGGTGAATTATTCACATACATATGACTGACCACAGCCAGCTTTCAAGCAAGGATAACGATGCATGCCCCAGTAGCTTCCTTTCCCATCACCAGATGCTCCGGGTATCATTGCTCATTCCTCTGTCCAATGACCTGCTGCTGCTGCTGCTGCTGATCTCACTGGGTTAAGGAGGTTTTTAAGTCTCCATAGGATTGGCCAGGTATGGTTCTATCAATCCAAGTCTTGTTTACAGGTAATAATTAAATTAATGCAGATGAACTTCAGAAAACTGGCTCATTAAGTCATCAAACCATCTGGAAATGTTTTTTTTTTTTAAGACGTTATGAGTCTGTATCAACAGACAAACTGTTTTTATAAAATAGAAAAAAAAATGGACGCTGAAAAGACCAGCAGAAGAACATTTCTAAAATAAATAAGTGATTGAATAAATAAATAAATGCTGTGGCACAGAATGCATCCTGGAACTTTCTAGAAATACTCACAATTGGCCCAGGTGGTCCTGGAGGTCCAGAGGAACCATCCTTTCCAGGAAATCCCTGAGGAAAAGAAATGGCATGTCACCCAAGTGGCTGGCACATGGCTTTCAGGAGAGGATCATCGAACTTCTTTCAGCATCTAAGGCTCACATCCTGCCACCTGCTCTGGACTACCAAGGATGCGCTGCTGTTAGAGTCTTGTGGAGCTTGTTTCTGGAAAGCATTTTGTGTCTGTTGGCTCTAACCAGCAGCTCAAGGGCAAGGACTGTAAGTGTGAGAAATGTCACTTACAAACTTAAATAGCAACTCATTTTCAGAAAGTTTATTAAACTAAGCATAGCAAATAAGCAAGTTCCATTCTTTTTAATTAATGCACAGACCAAAAAAGTGGATTAGTGTCTTTTAGGATTCCCAAGTCTGTCGGTGGGGAGTATCTCCTACAGGGAGTCTATTCTATATTGCAATAAGGGAAGTGCAATTATCTGCAATTCTCAGCTCTTGAGAAGCAGAGGAGAATGAGGGCAGGGTGGCCTGCTGTGGTGACAATTTTGATCTGGGAATGTTTTATTGAGTGTCTTCTGTGGTCGGCTCAGCACTGGGTATGTATTTGCTTCCCATTCCATTTCAGGAGGATGAAAAACAGTAACTAAAACAGACCCCCAAACAAATGATGTCCCTTAGGAAAACCCCTCTCTGAGACATTGGATATGTGTACATGTGCTGTTTTTATGAGTGTAAAAAATATTTAGCAGTTAGGATGGCTGACTCTCACATTTACGAATGCCGGCCCTTCTGATGTGGTTAACTCAAGAGGGAATCTTCAATCTAAATTTTATAAGTTCATAGAAGTTTTCAAAATATCACCTCCTGCTAGAGGAAAAATACACTTTTCACCATGAGATTTTTCTGTTGGAACCCTCAGCCCCATCCCAAGCCACCTTGACTAGCAGTCTTGCTCCATCTCTGAACTCTCTTTCTGTCAGTTCCCACCCTTTCTGCGGTAGCCTGTCCTTCCCTCTTCTAACTCACAAAAATCTTTATCAGCATAAGAGCTTTATATCAGCATGACCTCTTTCACCACAAAGTACCAAATAATGCTGTGGGGGAATGAGCGAGTGCAGGGAGGGCGTCTGGAAGGTCACAGGAGATGGTATAGGGTGAGTGCACAGGAGAACCATGGGTGAGCCGGGTCCCTTCATCATGCTCTCAAGCCTCACAAATGTCAATGAGTCTTTGCACAAAAGGCGGCCAGGGAGGTTAAAGTTCACCTATATTCCTGCTTTCCCTTTTCTGCCTGGCACATTGCTTGGCTTCATTTTGCAGCCTCCTCACAATCCAGTTGGAGCCTCATGCCTAAGGATTGGCCAGGAAAGGGGGCCAGTTCCAGCCTTGGCTCATAAACAACTCCTGTGGGCGATCCTCCACTTTTTAGTCCCTGCAGCAACTTTAGAGGCTGAGTCTGGAAGAGTGCTCCACCGTAGTCAGGCTGCAAAATTATTATGTGGGGAAGAGACTCCTGCTCCTCCACCCACCTTTGCTGGTTGCTCGGGGTTGTGAAGAAGAAATAGCCTCTTTGACTTTATTTTCTTGTGCTGCACTGCATCAAGCCACTTATATGTTAGGGTCATGTCATTATTTAAGGCTGATACATATGGTTGCTGTCATTTTATGATATTTCTGGCTTTTCACTTTAGTCGAAATTATTGGAGTTGGAACTGGGCATGACGGTATGTATCTATAATCTCAGTACTCAGAGGGCACGGGGAGGACGTTATGAGTTTGAGGCTAGCCTAGGCTACATGGTGAGGCTTTGTCTTGGAAAAAAAAGTCTGAGAAAGCTGTGAAGGTAAGTCCAGACACAGACTGTTTCTCTCTGTGTGTCTGTCTCTGTGTCTATCTCTGTCTCTCTGTCTCTCTGTCTCTCTGTCTCTCTGTGTCTCTGTGTCTCTCTCTCTCTCTCTCTCTCTCTCTCGGATCTGTTCATTAAACCACAAAAACTCATTCTGATGTAAGGGTAATAAATAAACTTATTTTTAGCAGCATGTGATGGTTCATGCCTCTCTCAGTACTCAGAAGGCTGAGGCAAGAGGATTGCATAAAAATTTGGATACACAGCAAAATCAATAAAATCCCAGTCCTTGTCATGAACTATCTTAAACGGATTTTAGATGTAGCATTTCTGGGGAAAATAACATACATAAACCAGAATATGTGAGAGATGATCAGGATCTTCCAGCCCAACAGCCTCATTTTATATATGAGAAAGCTTAAAGATAAGAAAGAAAATCTTTATATAAATAAAAAGTTTTTTAAATGTTTGTGTTTCTTTGTATATATGCTACTGTGTGGGGGTACCCTCAAAGGCCAGAGGAGGATATCAGACCTGTCAGACTTCCTGGAACTGGAATTACAATATGGGTGGGGAAAGGGCTTATGAAGTTCCACTCCTAGCTGAGATAGATGGGTGCCTGGGTCGGGAGTGGAAGTTTCTTCAGGGACTCATGACCCCTAAGTGGCTTCCCATGCACCAGCTGATGGTCCCACACCCAAAAGGCACACACAGGGGGCTTAAGAAACAAAACAAGACAACAACAATGTGGTGGTTTGAATAGGAATGGCCCCCATACACTCATGTGTTTGAATGCTTGGCCATAGGGAGTGGCACTATTAGGAGGCGTGGCCTACTTGGAGAAAGTGTGTCACCGTGGAGGCAGGCTTTGAGGTCTCCTATGCTCAGGCTATGCCGAGGGAGGTACACAGTCCCCTTCTGCTGCCAGTGAATCAAGATGTAGAGCTCTCAGCTCCTTCTCCAGTGCCATGTCTGCCTGGATGCTGCCATGCTTCCCACCGTGATGATAATGGTGGGAACCTCTGATACTGTGAGCCAGCCCCAATTAAATGTTTTCCTTTATAAAAATTGCTATGTAGTAGAGGTTTTGGTTTCTGTAGTCATGGTTTCTTCTCTTTACAACAACAAAACACAAACTGAGATTTTTTTTAATTAAACAACAGAATAAGCACATGAAGTTGAAAGAGAAAAATTGTAGGGGTACAGAGGAATTGGTGGGGATAAAGGGAAGAGATTTGATCAAAACTCATCTTATACATGGATGAAATTCACAATAACAAGTAAAATGTTAAAGAAAGTTTGAAATTATATTCTTTTTTTTTCTTAGATGAAGTTTTCATATGACAAAAGTGGGCTCTGGGCACATATGAAAGCAATTTTTAAAAGATTCCATTTGGATCCTGCCCTCAATATCATCTAGAACCAGACAAGAAGGAGAGAACAGAACACTGGGTCTGAAAAGTGGCAAGAGCCTTCCCTGGCTCAGATCTAACAGTGCCCAGAAGGAAAAATATTCCTAATTCAACAGAGACAGGCTTATTCAAAAGGAGAGCTGAGCCATGACATATTTTCTTAGAAGAAAACAACAGAAAATTGCATTGTGCTCCAGAAGATTGGCAGGAAATAATGCATTTACACTCTGTTCCCCACCACAGGGGGAGGGGTGTGAAAAGGCAATAGTCTGTGCTCTGCTTTCTGCTGACACTGACGAGACACAATTGTGGACAAGTTTGTAAGCTTCCGACTTGCATGGCTAATGCTGTGCTAGGCATTCTGTGAGGTTTAGATTGGCAATGGAGAGAATAAGTTCAAAGTTCCATGTACTGTCAAACAACAAAATGATAACAGCAACCTTTATGCTAATACACAAAGGAGTTCCAAGGGGATACATAGAATGAGCATCTGACCCAGGCTGGGGACACAGGGCAGCTTTCACAGATGAGAAAATGTTTAGGCCCACACACTCTGCTGTGGTTTATATGTGCCTTCAAAACCTAATTCCCTTTGCAGCCTTCTTGAGAGGTGTGACCTATGAGAGATATAGTTAAGCCCTGCGGGTTCAGCCCCTTGAAATGATAAACGTGGATATCACGGAAGTAGTATTGCTATAACACTTAGTCACCCTTTCGTGCTCACTCTCACTCACTGTTCAGTGGCTTCTGCCACATCATACTTTAAGCAAGAAGGCCTCATGAAATGTGACCCACTAGATCTTACACTCCCCAGCCTCGAGATTCAAGACCCAATCAATCTGTTTTTATAAATCATCAAGCCTTAAGTATACACTCAATGCAGCAGTTTCCCTCTCCAGGTATCACTGTATTCCCTGACAGTTCACTCTGAGAAAATCTGTTACCTCTTACTAGGGCATGGCTTGAGCCTCCTTGTTCACCTCTCTATCTCAGGAAAGCAACAAACTTGGTGAGATGAAATTTTTGGAAAAATGTATGCACTTTGTAAGACACATTTTTTAAAGTGCATTAAGTCAGACATGTTTATTGATGTGACTAGCTTCAATTATTTTTGCCTTTTCGGTATTCCTAGCTCAGAATACTAATATACAGCCACAGCCCACATTAAAATAGTTCTTGCTATTAAAAAGTTAAAAGGGTTTTCATAATTTGTTTTCAAAGTACTTGGCTCTGAGCAAATTACTAAGTTATGATTTGCTGTGATCTATCAGCAATACAAAATCCAATTTAAAACTTAACTTTGATCATCACTAATGGTCTAATGAACATTAAATTCACTTTTACAAAAAATGCAAAGCATGTTTTATGACAGCTTCATTGGATATTGATTAATTTCCATTTATATCTTTCTTTTGCATACAAATACCAATCCTTAAATGTTTATAGTTTCCAGGCCAGAGCCTACAGCCCCTACAGGATGAAACCCACTTACCCACAGCTAGATTTTTTAACTGAAGTTAGGGTCAGAAGTCAGGGTACATGTGTTTATGAATTGCTTAGAAAGAGATTTCAGAACTACTAACTCACTAGTGATATATATACTTTCTCTGAAGCCTGCAATGGCAGATCATGGACATGTGCTATAGGATTCTACAATATGGGTAAATGTTAAGGACTCCTGATTACTTCAGTAAGATGTGCTAGCCACCTGGATTTGACGAGATTGACGTAGTGAGGGCTAGACAACCCTATGATGCATGATTTCAACCCTATGGTCTGGTCCTGGACTGCCATGGCTAAGGGTGGTAGTTGGCCACCAGAACTAAGGTTGCTACTTGCCACAAAGGATTACTAGTAACAACCACATAAAAAGGCCAAGCAGCCAAAAGCCACAGGCTATGCAAACATGGGCCTAGGGCAGAGATTAAAGACCAGTAATTATGCATGGTACCATGCTAGGTCTCATTGGGAAAATTTCACTGACACATACACATTAAAACTATGTGTGTATGTATAATTTATGTGTGTTGATAAATGTATATACATACACTACTTAATATATTTAATGCAATTTTGAATATAACTATAGATTTTTATTATCTCACACAACACATTATCAATATTGTGTCAAAGAATGGATCTTGAAATGTAATAGACCCTATATAATAAACTATTCAGTGATTCCAAAACCTAGATACATACAGAATCATTAAACTGTCTAAATCTATACAGTCTTGTCTAAAGGAAAGGACTTTCCGTATCTGTATATTTGAAGTTAAAGTGTGAGATTTATGTACTAAACAAAACAAACAAACAAAAACAACCTGATGACTGAGATGGTGGAACTGAGTTGGTTTACCAAAGTTTAAACATCTGGCCCTGACCCGAATGACAAGTAGATGTCTAAGAATGAGCTTCATCAGAGCACCTAAGAGCTGAAAACTAAATACCCAAGAAGCTCCTCTCTTCTCAGATGTCCACAGATGAACCATTATCCAAATAATAGGCTAAGAGATTAGAGTCATAGCTTTATGAATGATCATTTCTTACTTTATTAAGAAAGTAATCCAAGTTGGATTCCTGCCCTTGAAGTACAGGGTGTGGAATCTTTATTGTTAGAGTCCTGCCACTTAAGTGTCCTGGAAGATTTTCTCAGTCACGAAACTCCATAGTAATCTTTACTTTCATAATTTTGTGGAAAGAAAACGTTGTGTTGGAGCCAGAGAGATGAGCTAAGTTCCTGGCTCCTGCACTACCTAGCTCTGACCATTGTTCAGTTTCTTCAGCTTTCAGACCTTCAGGTTCTCTGTCTGGAAGGGTGGGGGTGGCATTGCCTAGCTCTCATGGATATCTTGGGGTTAAAGAAGAGAGCACAAAACATCCACATATATTGCATACTTAATATTTAAAAGAAGCAACCAACTCAAAATTGCACAAGCAATCCTCACTGTAGCTGACTGTGTAAATGTTTTCCTGAGATTTTATAAAATTCCGTCTAGAGTTGGACCCACAAAGAAGAAAATCCAAACATTCTGGCTACCAGTTTTGTGGTAAGAGCTTACACTGCCTTTTCTGAAGAAGGACGATGCCCATGGGCCTCATTATCACAAACCTACTATTTCACAAAGTATTTCTTAGATGACTCTCTCATCACTGACTAATATTCACAACAGGAAAAAAAATCTATCCAAATAGTTGACTCCAGTTCAATGTCTCAAGTACATTTTCAACCCAAATAGTTTTTGATGAAACAGAACATGCCACACAATATGGTCTTTGTGTACACCAAAACCACACAATCAAGTAGCACGCTGCAAGTGTTCTTTCAAGGTAGAATCCAAATATTTTTTTTTAAAAACTTATACTTGCTTGACTTTTTGTATATCTTCACAATCTTCCAAGATTACTAAGCACAAAAATCCCTGACTCATCGGGCTGATCAAAAACAGTGGATGCCAATAATATATCTTAAGACCATATCATTGGAAATGCTTTATGTGAATGGACCTCTACAGTAGTGCAATATTATATATAGTGCAATATTATGTCTTTGACCAATGATGAATACGGGTCTTGACAACATGAAGTTTCCAAGCCCACACCTTACTGCCTGGGTCTAGAGCACCCTCCAAGACAGTTAATCCTTTACAGTTAAGGAAGGCCAGCAACTGTTGACCCATGAGGATGAGGAGACCATTGAGAAAGAAGGATTCCCACATAAGTTTGTCCTGAGTTCAGAAACTAACACATTCTGCACATAGAAGGACGGCTCCCCCATGGGCCATCATCTGTTTATCTTCTTTCACTTGGTTTTTGGTAAAGCCGTGTTGGAAGATAGGCATAATTCTAAAATTTTTCTTTGGGTACTGGCCAGAAAACTGATCTTGGAGGAAATTGACCTCAAAAGCAGTAAAGGGGTTCCCTTCTATTTTTCTTTTCTCTGCTACTTTGAATTCATTCACTGTCCATCTATGTAATCTGCCATCTACTTATCTATGTCTAATTTATTAATAATCTATCTCTTTCTACATATAGATTTCTATGTTTATCATGTGTCTCTATGTCTTCATCTCTCTATCAACAAACATATCTCTATATTCTATCATTCATTCTCTCTATATTTAATCTATCTTTCTGTCTTTTTCTATCCCTGTATTTCTCGCTCACATATAAATACATATATAGATCATCTGTCTGTCTGTCTATCTATATATCTTACCTATTCTATCCAATTTCCGAAGGACCATCTGAATGTGCAGTGTGGCTACTGAGAATCTAGACACATCAGAGGAGTTTGGAAATCACATGAAAGGCCCTACATTGAGATATCAAGGAAAGAAAAAAGTAAGGGTTGGGGTGGGGAGGGTAGGAGATTTATAGGAAAAAAGAAGGAAAGGCCCAGAATGTTTTAGTTGGAAAAGCTTAGAGTGAAACCTGGATGCCTGACTGAATTAGTTGCAAATGTAAGCTCGAACCATCACTTTCAACATTTTAGTCTGTTGGCTTCCAAGGCTGAGGCAGAAACTTACTTCAGGAAGTCTAGCTAGACTTGCTTATGGCCTCAGGCCCAGTGTTGAAAAAGAGTTGTCTCCAAGAGTCCAAGATCCACCTTGGGAAAAGCCAGAATAAGCTAGAAATATGAGGAGAGGTTGTATTTTCTCCTTTTTATTATTCCTCAAGACTTCTAACCTCTTGGTAAATTCAGTGGTAACATTGGCACCAGGTTCATAAAAGTCACCCTTTTCTCTAAGTAAGCCACCAGGTGATGGTGTAAAGTTTGGGCTGTAAAATTTTGTTGTTGATAAGAAAAAGTAAGAAGCCTACCAGAGAGGGCCTCTAAATGACTTTACCCAGCAGTGTATCAAAGCAGATACTGAGACTCATAAACAAACTTTGGGCAGAGTGCAGGGAATCTTAAGAATGAAGGGGGAGATAGTAAGATTTGGAGAGGACAGGGGCTCCACAAATAGAGAAACAGAACTAAAATATCTGGGCACAGGGGTCTTTTCTGAGACTGATATTCCAACCAAGGACCATGCATGGAGATAACCTAGAACCCCTGCTCAGATGTAGCCCATGGCAGCTCAGTCTTTAAGTTGGTTCCCTAGAAAGGGGAACAGGGACTGTCTCTGACATGAACTCAGTGGCTGGCTCTTTGAACAACTCCCCCTGATAGAGGAACAGCCTTACCTGGCCACAGAGGAAGATAATGCATCCAGTTCTGATGAACCCTGATAAGCTAGGGTCAGATGGAAGGGGAGGAGGACCTCCCTATCCGTAGACTAGGAGAGGGGCATAGGAGGAGATGAGGGAGAGAGGATGGGATTGAAAGGGGATAAGGGAGGGGTCTACAGCTGGGATACAAAGTGAATAAACTGTAATTAATATAAAAATAAAATTTAATTTAAAAACTCTCAAAACAATAGGAAAAAAATTGACTGTGCGACAAATTACCTCATTGCGGAATTTAATGAATAGCTATCAAAACAACAAATTATAAAATAAATGTTTTTTTAAAAAGGTAAAAAAGAAATGGGGAATATCCAAAAGGGGCTTTTCAGTTACTTTAGATGTGGATCCCATCATCCTGTTCACTGGGTATACAGAGCGCCATTGTCATTCTTATTGTATAGCATCCTACTGCAGAGCAGGGATAATCATGAAGTGTTTGTTCTCAGTATTCTTTAAGTAGCCCCATATCTACCTAACCAGAGGGTCATGGCCTACCATACAGTATGTTTCCTGAGATGGTTCTCAACCTGTTAAGTAATTCTTTTAGGGCTTTAGGGACACCCCTCCTCCCCGCCAGCCTTCAGATCATCTGACTGAATAGATCAGAGTCCCCTAAATGACTCTTCTTTGACCAGCCCTTCTTCCTTCCTCCTCTACTGCCTCTGAAAGACTCATTGTTTTCCTGCCAAGGACAGTAGGCATGAGATCCTATCCTGCTTTTTCCTGCTTTAGGAGGTCTACAGATTGCTTTCTTTAGCAACTGAAGCCTTTCTTGCTTTCATAATCTTCTCTGCAGGCAGTAATGGAAAACTCTTTTCAGGCTGAGAGTGGTAAATGGTATGGTACAGGTGCTCAGCTAAGATATGGCTGACTGAGAAAAATATGTGCTGGTCTTCCTTTAAGCAGAGCTGTTACATCCCAGTTCCATAGCACTACTATTTTATTTCCTGTGAACGGTATCTCCTTAATTTTTATGTCAGTCGGTACTGTCTTAAATAACTTTTCTAAGGTCGCAATTAAAGAACCCACCCAATCTTCTTTAAAAGACACGTGGTTTCATACTGAATGGATGCTGCTGACAGTCAGATTTACAAAAGAAGTCCATTCCCATCCAAGAAAAATTTCATAATCAGCATCAGTCACAGCCTCAAAGCTTTACTTCCAAATGCAGGGAGAGAAGAAAACAAAAGCCAAGTATCTTATCACTTTATGACAGCTCTGAAGTTTTATTAGTAAAGATGAACACATGCAAATAGAAAACATTTATTAAAAATATGCTTTCATATATGGATTTTAAGAGAAAAAAAATCTAAAACTGAAGGATTCAAATACTAACCTAACAGGTTTGGATCAGAGTTCTTTGCCAAGACTGAGCTCTATACAAAGATAAATCAAATAAATTGACTCAACCAAATCTTCAGATTTGCTTTTTTCAGGGATTCAGAAATCATGAAGGAATCTAGGTGTGTAACCACACAGATTCTTAGCCTATGCACTTGGCCAAAACATATAAATACTTCTAGATACTCCTCCCACATGCACAAGAGCCATACATAAATCTACCTCTCAGAGAAAGCATTCTTTAGTTGTACTAGTCTAAGCATGGTCTATAGCCTAGTCCATTTGGTAAACAGACATTGCACTGAGGTTTTAAACAAATGTAAGTTCTCTGTTAAAAAGGTGGGAGTAAGAGGAGAGTTCAAGTCCCATACCTATATACTAAAAGAAAAAAATAATTTCTTTTCTTTTTTTCAGTATTAGGGATTGAAACTAGGGCTTTGTGTATACCAGCCAAGCACTCTACCACTCAGAAGCTGTTTTTACTATCCACTTGAAGAGAAGACTTCCCTAAGTTGTCCAGACTAGCCTTGAGCTCACTCTGTAGTCCAAACAAGCCTTCAACTTGCAATCCTCCCCATCTCAGCCTCCTGGGATGATAGACGTGTGTCACCAAGCTTGGTTCCCCATTTCCATATTCTTGAGCAGCCTAGTGACAGGGAGTTACAATCAGGCCTGCCAGAGCAGAAAGTCTTCCATTCAAGTGTTAGCCTCCTAAGGTGTATCAACCTCCAGGAAACGCTACTTAAATTATGTGTTGATCTTCACTGGACAAGATGTAAGTGGTTGCCATTCCCTATGGTACAGGGTTTAGAGAAATGTAGGGTTTCTCACAGTCTAAATCGGTGATTATTTAGGAAGATGGAACCCGAAGAGACACATGCTTAGGTCACAAGACTTGAGAAATCAAGCCGGTACTGACCTAGATATACCCTTGTATTGCCTAGCCTTCATAGTGCCAAAAAGTGCTATGTTGGCTCTAGGGAAGAAAAGTCAGCGACAGTCCTGTCCAGGTGTGAACTCTGTAAGTTACAATAAAGACTGTCCTGTCAAAATACATCCACTGATACAATAATAGCATGAATATAATTAGGGTAACCACCCATTTTATGTTTGGATTTAAGCCACTCAACAGTATGGAACTCATGCCTAGTATTGTAAACTGGGCCAAGAATGCCTGGCTAGGAAGGTAGGTCATAGACCCTAGGGGGAAACCTAGTACTATTATTTTTGCTAAATGAAACCAGTATCAAAACATATTCTAAATATTTATCTTTATACCCACAGATTAGTTTAGCTTTTGACTCCCATCAGAGAAGTTTCTTTTTGCCGTAGATGTCCATTAATACAGATTCACAACTGGTCAAAATGCAGAAAATAAATGATTGTGGTGTTCATGTATAAACTGAACATCTATATCACACTCCTTTCCCTCAAGGCTCAGGGAACAGCATGGAAGAAGGAACAGAAAGGCTGGAATAGCCAGGGGTTGGGAAAGAATGTTGCAAAATAGCATTTTCTGGACATGCCAGGGCTGTAGTGTATATGAAATCACAGCAGCTATAGGTGCACACACAAGACCTACACATTACCAAGAGAGTAAAAATCCCAGCATGCTTGATGGAGGAACTTACAAAGTCCTGCCCCTACCTGGGCACCTATTGGTAGCTGATAGATGCTGAGGAAGAGACAGTTTTCTTTATGAATCTGGGAGGTTGTCTGTCATCCAGTGAACAGTCCTATACCCGTGCATACACAGGTCTCACTAAACTGAACTAACTATATTAAAACAGGAGGCTATGAAGTTAGGAGGGACAGTTGCTGGGGATCTGGGTGAAGTTGAAGTGGTTAAGTTGGGAAATGATATGACCAAAATACGTTGTATACAGACATGAAATTATCAAAGAATAAATAAAAATATTTTTAAAGGAAGATAGCTTCTCTTTCCCTTCAAAATGTACTAATTTTGTATTCCCTTTATGATAAAGTTCAAAATTTTGGTTTTTTTCTAAGTAAATCTGACTGCATTTTATGATAAACTTGCATAACTGTATTTACACAGGCATGTATGAATGTCTACATATTTACACACACTGATTTATGATCTCTAGATGAACACACTGTATTCAAGTTGCTCTGATGTTTCCATTTTCCTCCTCTATACAAACAGTTCTTCCTGTTTGCAGTGGGTTTCCTCTCCTCATCTACCTGGCCACCTCTGTCACTCAGTCAAGAAGCCCACATCACCTCGGGGAATCCTTCCCAGACCCTCCAAGCTTGTTTTGATTATCCACCCTTTTGTTCTAACAGGACTCTGACCCCATTACAACACATGATAAAGTTTTTAAGTTTGAATTTCCCCCAGTAAATTACAACTCTCCACACCAGCCTTGGTAAAAATTTGTCAACGAAACAAAAGTCATACTTCAGCTTAAACCTCACTTGATGATTTTGTACTTTATTTTGCTGCTGTCTATTTGAACCAGTAAAAAGAACAGATAACTAGATATACTAAACCAATGGACATTCCTTTATAAGCCATTCTACTTAAATTTCCATCTATGTGGTTGTTACTTTCTTTTAGGTCTGCACTTCAAAGATTTGACAGAATTAGGAAAACGCACTAAGCTAATTTAGATGTAACTCAGAGCAAATAAGAATCAGGCTTGAGAGCATTTAGAACAGGATACTGCCAACAAGGTTTAAATCTGATGAAAAAAATTGACAGAAGACATGGTTGAAGGGAAACAGAAACATAATAGAAATTATGCTGATAGAAGAAAAAACACAAATCCTAACTTGGTGCCCACTTATTAAAAACCTATCTTCAGCAAAGTGACTAGGCAGGAAGTCTACCTTGCCCAAAAACAACATTTGGCAAGTTCTTACCCTCTGGCCTGGTGAGCCATCACGTCCGGGTGAACCGACACTTCCAGGAACACCCTAGGGAGACCAAGAATAGAAAAGAGTCAGTTTTATGACAATAGCTCCCCTGACCCCCTGGAACCAACGGCAGCCCCCAAATAAAGCCCCTGGCATAAGGGGAACCTCCTGTGACAAAGAACTGACACCCAGAAGTTACTACTGAGAAAGAGATGTTCCCGCCCTTAATCAGTATGGCTTTCAAAAAGGTGACTCAGGGCAAATGTCATTAATATAGACACCCCTGCCAAGGTCACAGCTGATATCAGAAGCTGCAGGTTTCTATCCTTGGCAAAATACTAATAGCAAAAATAATACCTGTGGACCAGGAAGGCCAACATCTCCTTTATCTCCTTTATCACCTGGCATTCCCTAAGTATCCAAAAGTACAAAGAGTTAGGTTCACAGACATAAGTTCTTGGGTAGAGTGTTTTCAACAGTAAACTGCCTTTACACTAACATTCACATGTCGTATTTCACCTCCCACATATGCTATGCCATCTATGTAAACCTTCCTGCAGAAGCGAATGTTTATGTACAAAAACATTCAAAACCATTGTGTGCAGACAGCCAAGCTGATAACGCTAACACATGTGGGGAAGAGTTGAATATTTTAATGTTACTTATAGTTTAACATTTGAAAGCAGATATATTCCAGTGAATTAAATTAAATTTATTTTCAAAGATAATAAATATTTCAAAATAGCCATTTAGTGACTACAATATAAACTCTAAAACTTACTCTTTGAACCATATTCTGGTGACAGTAAAACAAGGAATCCTATATCTTAATATTCTATATGCACAATGGCTACATGTCAATAATGAATGGCTGTAACAATTGTTATCTTTTAGATGCTAAAGGTTTAGTCAAGGGCTGGATGGTAAGTCAGTGTTTGCCCCACAAGTTTGAAGACTTCCTGAGTTTGATCCCCAGGACCCATATTAAAAATAAAAAAATCTGAGAATTGTGTCATGTACTTAGAATCCAGACTCAGGTCGATCCCTAGGGATCCTTGGCTAGGTAGCCGAGGCCATTCACCAAGGGCTAGGCCAATGAAGGCACTGTCTCACAAAACCAAGGTAGGTGACTCCAGAGGAAGACACCCAATACTCCCCTCTTGCCTGTACTTTACATACATACACACATGTATTTAGTACATGCCAAAAAAACATATATCCATGTTCACAGTGCATGAGTGCACACTCACACATCACATGCACACACAGTTTTAGAAAAGAATTTAGACAAACAAGCAAAGGCTATCCATGTTGACCCGCCATCCGTCTTAGTTGCAATGCTGTGGATATGCTTATTCTTTTCCCATGTACCTGTTCATTGAAAGATCACCATCACTGAGCAAGCAATTGACTGTGGAGTTAATGAACAGCCAGTCAATTGTGATTGTCAAAAGGACTGGACTCATTGGTAAGACACAAATTATAAAATCCGTCTGAGGCGAGCAGCCTTGCCAGGCCACAGAGAAAGACAATGCAACCAGTCCTGATGAGACTTGATAGGCTAGGGTCAGATAGAAGGGGGGAGGTCCTCCTCTATCAGTGGATTAGGGGAGGGGCATAGGAGAAGAAGAGGGCAGGTGGATGGGACTGGGAGGAGACATGGAGGGGATAATACAGCCAGAATACAAAGTGAATAAATTGCAATAAATATTAATTAATTATTTAGTTAATTAGTTAATTAATTAAAAATCATCTGAATATGTAGACACAACTCACAGGCATGCCTTGAATGGACAGACCACTGGGTCCTTGGGGTCCGGGTGGGCCCTGGGGTCCAGCAGGACCTGTTTCCCCCCGAGGGCCCTCTGGTCCCTAGAAGGCAAAAGGAAAAAAAACTACTTGAGAAGTTAGATCTTCTAATACCCAAAAGACATTCCTGAATACCACACTTATTTCCTAATAAACTTGTAAGATATGAAATGCTCAGAGGGCAATGAGACACAAAGCTTCAAATGATTTACCTCCTGGGTAAAATGTCATCAGTAAGCCATAGAATAAACACACCAGGATTTCATCAACTTTATTTATTTTGTTTCTGCATATAAAAATGCTGTGCCAATTATGTGAGTAAGTAGTCCGCCCACAACTGCCTAACACTTCCCAAAAGAGAACGCCCTCCAGGACCACCCTCCTGGACCAGGAAGGAAACTGGATGAAGGGCCTCTTCTCCCTCCCTGCTGTCACTTCCCACGCTGGTACACCTCAGCCTCTTTCTGAGAACATCATGCCAAGCCTGTTTTCTCCCCGACCTCCGTGCAGTTCTTCTGCAGCCATCAAGCATCTCTAGCTAAAAATCATTTCCCCTTATACCCAGGATCAGGCATCCCTTTCACACCAGTATCTCTCAGTTCTTTCAGACTCTACTGTGCTTTAAACAACTCAACAAGTAATCTTACACTGAGAATATCTATTTCTGCTCAATTTCTTTTTCCCTGTCAAATCTGGTGACCACAGCCTTTACTAAGATCTCTTGGGCCTGGGTAGCAAACTATTCTAGTAGTCATGCTACAGTTGTGTAGCTCAATGCAGTACCACATAGACCACATAGAACACACAAGCATGTATGATAAAATTAATCAATGGTAAGAACATCTAGCTTCATAAACATGTGTGTGTGTCTGTTTGTGTGTGTGTTAAAAACACTTTTTTTTTCTTGCAGCTTCTTTGAAATAGAGAGTATGTTATTGTTACCCACAGACTCTACTATGCAGTGGAATATTAGAAGCTATTTCCCCTATAACTTCATACATATTGGCCAATTTTGCCTCATTTTTCAACCCCACCCCTGAGCCTTGGGTAACCACCATTTTGTTCTTAATTTTTATAAAATTCTTAGATTCCACATATATGTAAAATCATTCATGACTTTCTCTGCCTGGTTTATTTCACTTAACATTTATTATAGATACATCACATTTTCACAAATTACCGAATTTGATCTTCTTAAATGGCTAAGTAGTATGCCATCCTGAACAGGCATAATCTTTTACCAGTTCATCTCTTGATGGGTAATTGGGTTGTTTCCACTTATTATCTATAGTGAGTTCTGTTGCAATAAACACAAGAGCACAAATGACTCTTCAATATACTATTTCTTTTGTGTAATTTGTAAATCATTTCAAATGTGAAACTGCTGAATGTATTACTTGAGACAAATAACATAGAATAAAAAATTTAGTGGGGTAAACTGCAAATAGATAATCAGGACAGACTAAGTTTCCTTAAAAAGAAGTGTATGAAAAAACACACACATGGAAAAGTCCAGCAGCTGGGGTATCTGGGAAAGTCTGAAGTGGACAGAGTGTAGAGTACTGATGTCATGTTCACTGATGAGGTTGTAAAGAAAATATTAAAAGGGGCTAGAAAGATGGGTCTGTGGTTAAGAGCGCTGTCTGTTCTTTCAAAGGATTCAGGCTTAGTTCCCAGTAGCCACATGGTAAAACACAACTGTCTGTAACTCTAGTTCCAGGGGATACAATGGCCTCTTCTGATGTTCTCAGTCATGCACAAGATGCAGAGATGTGTGTGTAAGAAAAAAAAATACACATACAAAGAAAAAAATTTAAATATTTTCTAAGCAGCACATTGAAGGTAGAAATTGGTTGAAATTACATGACAATTAGAATGGGAAGGAAGAAAACCTGCGAAAGAATCTTTAAAAAGCCAAAAAGTCAGTACTAGAACAAAGATAGGATGGCAAAGAAGAAACAAATTACAATGGAGAGCTGGCCAAATGAGTCAACTATTGTGAAGATCTCAAGGAAGATAAGCATTAAACAACCACCTGTGGAATGAGTTGCAACTGGTAATGCTATTGAAAACAGCTTCACAGGACTCCAAGGGGATCAGAAATCACACGTGGTTTGAGAATTGTGTAGGAAAGGAGACTGAGGAGCAACAGATGATAGCTATCCTTAAAAAGAAGTATGCAAGGTTTCTGAAGAAGGGCACTGGAGTGCAAAAAAATGTGATGTGGGCAATATCAGTTAGACTGCTTAACAGGAATAGTTTACTACTGTGTCATTTATATATTGTTGAAAAGTAGGGCAAAAGGTAGATGGCCCATTTTATTCTTTAAAATATAAAGCAAGTAGACTAGAAGACACCAGTGACCACTGCTTTCTGATGTGGTAAGACCATATTATAATCTATCTGGTGCAATGAAATGAAAAGAAAATCCCTTAGGACATTTCCTAAGGAAGGTAGAGTTTATTTGTCTTCGCAAGGTGGCTGTGTAATACTGTTCAAAATCTACTGCGTACTAGTATTCTTTGTTTGTCAAGACTACAAAAGAAAAATGACCACACTAGTGACTACACTGTGGGAATAAATAATTAGAGAAAATGTGTTACCTTCGGGTCACCAAGGGTCTGAATTAATTGATATTCATCGTTAGACCCATAGTCCACTGAGAATGCTGAAAAAATAATAAGGTCCTGCTGAGTGGTCCTGAGAGGCAGAAGCCAGAAAGCATAGGAGATCATGGGCTCTGCCATGGGTGACCCAGAGAAAGAGCCAGAGAAACCTTGTTGAGAGGAGGCAGCCCTCATCTTCCTTATTGCATGTTAAAAGATGGAGTCAAGAAAGGGACAGCAAGCCCAGCTCAGAAAATGAAACAGATTGAACCACAAAGGATACATTCCATGGTCTTTGAATTGGATAATACATGATTATCTTCAGCTTCCTTTCATTTACTTCTTTTTCATGCTCACATCCTGTCCTACCTTGCATCATCTGTTTCTAATTTTAAAGTAAAACCCTTTTCTAGTGTAATGGTCTCTTCTGTATGAATAATGTAAATCTAATATATTCAAAGCACTAAATCAGTAGGACAGATAGTATGGAATCAGTGAGGAGCAACGTTACTAGACTGAGATGCAGAAGCAGAAAGGACCTTGAAGGCTGGAGATAGGGCTCAGTGATTGAGAGCACTGGCTGCTTACGGAGGACCTGGGCTCAGTTCCTAGTTGCCTCTCACATGGTGGCTAACAACCACATATAACTCCACTTCCAGAATAGCCAATGCCTTATTCCAGGTTTCACAGGCACTGCACAAAAGTGTACACAGACATTTATGCAACACACCCATACACATAAAATAAACCTTTAAGGAAAGAAGGGCAGTGAATATGATGCCCAAAACAGCCAAGCTATGGTCCATGATGGCAAGTTTTAAACAAGCATAAATATACCATGGACTCTCAGGAAATTAATCTGAAAGCAGATGTGTAGAATCCCCCAGAAGGTCAAGGCACTGGAGATAGAAGATCAGTTAAAGACTTTCCAGAATCCAAAGGGAAGGGGATGAGGCCTGAACTCAATTAGTAGCTGGGCTTCTGCCAGTCCTTAGGATGCCTTTGTACAAAAGAGAAAAGTATGTGTTCTGACGTGGGTTGGCACGCACCGGTCATTTTGGCTGGCTGTTGCCTTTGCAGTGCAGGACCTGGAGCATTATATTTGGTGGGCTTGGGTACTAAGAACAGAAAGCAAAGCTAGGCATTTGATTATATATAATGCAAAACTGGAGAAAACAATCCAAAATGTAAAAAATTCTCTGGAAGGGACTGAGGCAGAATAGTGACTGAATGATTCTGCTTAAGACAAATTTCCATTATAGTTGGAGAAAGAGAAGCATGTACCTGAGAGAACCACCTTGCAGACTAAGACACAGAATACCAGCTTTCTTATCTGTCCCAAAAGTCTTCCATTTGGCGGACTTGTTAAATACGTGTTTTGGTTAAACACACACCCACACATCTTCACTCTTAGTAAAAATAGTTTTATATGAGTGTTGCAAATGTGAAAATGCTGTAAGTCACAAAAGTAAATGAAGTCACATTTGACTCCAAAGATACGGTTAGTTGAGACAGAGAGCAAGTTACCTTTAGACCCTGTTCACCTTGTTGGCCTTTTGGTCCTCGGAGTCCTGGACCACCCTGGAAAACAGATGTTAAGTATTAGCTCAAACACAAATCTCAAAACAGCATACTTTATTCATCATTGTTCATAATATGGGATTAGGCCATTGCTGTTTTATATGAAGCCCACACATTGTGTACTAGTAAATGTTCATCACGCTCTTCAACTAGAAGCACCCTATAAAGGTCTGGCCCTTCCTGCAGATCAGAGCCTTAGAAAAATCTCTGCTCCAGGCCCTTCTAAACATGAAAATTTCTTACTGGATTTGTTTTTTTAGAGATTATATAATGCCACTTTTGTTAACATAGAAAAAGAATAAAATGCTCAATTGACATGGAATTATGTGTGTTTATACCATAACTTCATAAAAAGTCAATGAAAAGCAATAATTCAACTCCATTTATTTACACAGAAATAAAAATAAGTTAGTGTTTCTGAAATTCCAAGCCTTTGCATTTTTTACAAGATGTTATGACATATTGATATAACAACTGTACTATTTTAATGGCAATTTTCTTTATTAGACATATCTGTGTACTACAAAATAAATATGTGAATATATTCTTTTGTATTTGTTCATGTTTTTAAATACATCTAAATATATGTGTGTGCATGCTCTAAATATTTTAATTAACACGTTTTTAAAATATTTAATTTAAATACATTTAAATAAATATTTGTAAAAGCAAATACAGAATTATAATAAATGGAAAAGAATATTGCTAAAAATACTAGATCACCTTAAAATTAATTCAATATAGATGATGTTATTCAGTTTACTTAGGTTTTGCTCTTACTAAAGGCTATACATCAAAAACATGCTCTATGGTAAGTGGGGAGGTAAATTATGTTAGTGTGGGCCATGAGACATTTTTCTTTGGTTGAGCAAAAGGCCTGAAGATCATTGAAACTGAGTTAACACTATCCCTTTGTGATTCCAATTTATTTTATGGAGTGTGCAGGTTTACTTGAAAATTACTGGACAGCATCAACAGAACACATATAATATTTTATACTGAGTGGACAGCAGGAGGAAATGCCAATCTCATAGGGATAGCAGAGGCCCCAAACTGAAACCCTCACTGAAGATACACCACAGAGGCTCAAAGGGAGGACTTCATACACAAGGCAATGGAAGACAGAAGGCATGGTAGGAAGACGATCATCTTGTACATGTGTCTAAGTTTACTTAGGGTTAAGTAGGTGACAGCCCTTTAGTCTAGTAGGCAGCACCTTAGACCCCAGAGTCTATTGAAGAACATCCAAGGCTGAGCTAGCCAGACTTACTGGGGGGCCAGCTGGTCCTAGAGCCACTTCGTTGGTTTCTGAGCAGGAGCAGGAACGCGGAAGGTCTGGGCAGGACTCTTCATCCCGCTGAATGGGGGAGAAGTGTAATTGTTAACAAGACAGTCTACATAAACTACTTAATTAACTCTAAGAAAATATTTTAGGAGACTTTTTAGAAAGTTTTAAGTGAACATTATACTATAAGGTTCCCAATCAGAACATATCTTCAGTAAGGAGACATCATGGGCACATATGGGTCATCAATATCACAGCTTTAAAGGGATTTGTTGAAACTAGATTAGAAATCCACGTAAAGGAACAAAGTCTGGAGATAGTGGAGAATATTTTTTGGTTTTTATTTGTCTAGAATAGCAATGCTCTTTGAACTAAAGGGCCTAAACACTGTCATTATGCTATATTGTTTTCCTGTTTTAAAGGGTAAGAGATAACTTTTTGAAAACAAAAAAATTAAAACCACTTAAGCACATCTGTGCCCTGTGACAATACTAGCAGTTTCTGTAGCTGAAACTAAGAGAACACAATGGACTTGAAGCTTTAGAGTTGGAGTCCTCTTACTCCTCTCTTGGGGTATTTACTGACATGAGATGTTAGTAAACAAATGGTAGTGTCCAGCTGAATGAATCCCAGGGAGTTAGTTACCTACAGAGTGGGGTAGAGTGCCTGTTAATGGCCTCGTACAATATTTAAATATCCCATTTGAAGCAGATGCCAAAATGACCTCAGCACTGACTACAGAACTTTAGAGAGCCGTCAGGCTCTTGAGTAGATGAAAAGGGGCTTCCGTATTTAAGACCTCACAGGCTAGTGAGGTTAGATAGAACAAGGCACAGACAATAAATTACCAAGATGAAAGTAAGTAAGTCTATGAAATATTAAAAAAACAAAACAGCCAAAATAGTTGAACAAATGACTGATAATCCCTTCAGGGCCCCTTCTTTAAATGGTGGACAATAAAGGAAAGATTTCCATTCATGTGCCTTGCTGGCATATCTTATCTGCTCTAACACTTGGCCAGCTAAATTAAAACGTAAATTTAAGTATTTCAGAAGATCCCCCGGGTGAAATGGCCACATCCATCCTGTTTCAAGATCCAGGGGTGGTTTTCTACTGCTGATGACCTGTCTTCCTGGAACATAATCTATAAGCCTTCAGTGAATAAAGCAAGGAGCAAAGTAATGAAAAGGGCCTAGATCCTTCCTAGAATTGCTGACCACGTTTTTCCTTGATACAGAATGAGATTCTGTTTCCTCTTCAATTTCTCAACCTGCCTTCTTTTAAATGTAACATTAAGATATCTTATTTAATTCATTATTAGTTTAGAAACTTATTTTTTATAAAGAATGGGTTACTTGCTTCCTCAAACAGGGCTCCCAAGAATTTACTGCATGCAATAAACGTTTTAATCTGGTTCTAAAATCAAATTCTCTGGACTTCTCAAAGACTTGACTATGCTCATTATATGGCTTTAATTATTAAGACGTAATAACATCCATCCGCAGCAGAGTCTCCTATTTCAGCTTGCTTTCCATAAGGATCCTAAAATATAAGTCTCCTTTCATGTTTATACATAGACATAGAAATATAATTTTATGAGAGAATAATGGGAAAGCCTTAGTTTTCTGGTTGTGTCAAATGTATTATGACTACAGTTCCAAATTTGTGTGACATGATAGCCTGGAACAGTCTATTACATTTATATTGACACTGTGAATGTTTTAAAAACTCAAGGAAAATACAGCAGCATTTGACATCCACTGGATATCATGTGCACAACTAGCTCAAAATAATTCAGAGCTTCATTCTGGGCGTGACAATGCTGCCTTGTGATCCCAGGATTGGGAGGGAGAGGCAGGAGGGCCAGAGGTCAAGGTCATCCTTGTTGTTCTAGTTTCATCTCTACTGCTGTGCCAAAAACACTCTGGAAGAAAACAATTTAGGGGTCTGTCTCGGCCGACCCCTAGAGACATCAGAGCAGGAACCTGACTCAGAAACTGTGCAGGAACTCTGCCATTGCCTCATTCACAGGCCCGTGCTTGGCTAGCTTTCTCACACAGTTAAGGCCTGGCTGCCTGGGGATAGAACAGCCTGGATGAGATGCATTCTCCCACGATTAAGTCAAGACAATTCCCTATAGATATGCCCACAGGCTAATCTAAAGTAGATGAGTCTTCTCTCAGGTGACTCTAGGTTTTGCCAAACCGACAACCAAAGCCAAACAGGACACTGGGCTATATAGTTAGTTTGAGTTCAGCATGGGTGATATGATATCCTTCTCACAAAACAGAAGGTATAAACAAAAAACACTCTACAGTGTCAACAGCCTATTCTGAAACATCTTTTTGATGTTCTATTTTAGCAAACCTAGTGTTTCAGTAATTGCTATAATGAAAAGCAAGACCGTGGAGCAAATCAATGTGCAAAAGGAAGTGAGAAACAGGCAGAGTTTGCTCTCAAGATAGGCCAACACTGCCACACTCAATAGGCATATACTTCTCAGACGAAAATATCATCTTTTACTTTTAATGCATGCATACCATTTTCCCGTGGGTACTGAGTTGTTACGATAAGCAACTACACATTTTGTAAATGGAACTTTTTCTCTTTTTTCTTTCTTTTTTAAATTACATTTTTATATTAATTACAGTTTATTAACTTTATATCCCAGCTGTAACCCCTCCCTCCCAATCCCATCCTCCCTCATCTCCTCCCTGCCCCTTTCCAAGTCCACTGATAGGGGAGGTCCTCCTCCCCTTCCATCTGACCCTAGCTTATCAAGTCTCTTCAGGACTGGATTCAATGTCCTCCTCTGTGGCCTGAAAAGGCAGCTCCTCCCTCAGTGGGGGAGGTCAAAGAGCCAGCCATTGAGTTCATGTCAGAGATAGTCCCTGTTCTCCTTACTAAGGTACCCACTTGGATACTGAGCTACCATGGGCTACATCCGAGCAGAGGTTCTAGGTTATATCCATGCATGGACCTTGGTTGGAGAAACAGTCTCAGAAAAGACCCCTGTGCCCAGATGTATTTGGTCCTTGTGGAGCTCCTGTCCTCTCCAGGTCATACTAACTCCCCCTTTTATAAGATTCCCTCCACTCCACCCAAGGTTTGGTTATGAGTCTCAGCATCTGCTTTGAGTCTTTCAGAGGCCCTCTGTGGTAAATGGAACTTTTAAGCGTTTCTTTTGGCCTAGGAAGTTTGTAAAGCAGAAAGTTTGGAAGCACCTGGAATATGTGTCAATAACATCTATAATACACAGTTCAAACTACATGGGACCATATATGATGGTCTCATTGGTTTCTACTTCTATGTCTCTTTATTAAACCTTCCTGACTTTAATTATCATCACGAAAACAATTACTTATGGAATGAATATTGAGAAACGGGCTCGCATTTGCAAAGAAAACATAGATTTTAATTTCAATAGAGGTGAAAGAATTCTTACCAGGCCGGGAAGTTCACAACATTTGTCTTTACTGGCCCATGAGGTAGAGCAAATGATATCAAACATCTGTAACTGGAACTAATTCAAAAAGATAATCATCATTCAATAGGGGGATACAGATAAAACGTGTTTGTAGTTATAATATTTCATCAGAGATAAGATACCAATGTATTTATAATATAATACTTCAGTAAGTAAGTTTAAAAATAAACTCAAACTGATTTTGTTCCTGAAATACACAGTAATATAACATTCTGTCTAGTTATTCCATCTCCTGTCTAAATCTCCCTCCCTATCACTACTTCCCCTTCTCAGATCTACCTCCAATAACCTCAGCTCTGTGGTTAAAGCCTTCCTTGGAAGTCCCTCATAGCGCCTTCCAAATGCCTCGAATTATTGAGCACTCTAGATGACTTTCACAGATCACTTAGCACCCACTATTGGGTTATTCGCATTATCATTTCCTTAAGTTCTTCAAGGTAAGGGAACTGCTCATCTCTGAGTCATTTGGCATAGTATCTAACACATGATAAACATGCAGAAAGTCTGATGAATAAACTTGGTTCATTCCTTCGTGCAATTGTTTTCCCAATTAGCAAGATATTGTATAGCCATTTTTGAGACAATAGTGAAACCAGAAAACAAAACAGTCCTGTGCTGGAAAAACATATAGGGAACTGGAGGCTGCTCTAGAGCTATTGTACTTAATACAGTGCAGGGAGAGATTCACAATGAGTACCACGGGTTCATGAACTTTGTGTATTTTTATTTAAGCAATTTGTCACACTAAATATTTAGTCCTGTTTCACTCACATATTTTGGTAATGATTCAAGCACAAGGTGCAATATACAGAGATTATCTTTATAACATTAGTGAGGGCCAACACTAATCTAACAACTTAATTATTTCTACTTTATTTCTTTTCGCATAATTTTGAAATATTAAAGCATGTCATCAATAAGAGAACTAGGAAGATGATAATAATTTCATTTTAATCTGCAACCTGCAGTAAGTAATGCTTTCAATAAGGACCATAAATATGTAATCCAAAGAAGGCTACTCATCCTTGGCCAAGGGCCCTTAGGGTGAAAATGACAGTGATCAAGTAGTTAATCCTAATGAAACAAGCTACCATAGGTTTGGGGAGCACAACTAAAGAGCCACTTCTAATAGCAAGAAAATGAAATTAGGCTTTCTGTTCTTGTGTTCAAGAATAACTGTGCAGATTAATAAAATGTTTGCTCTAACCAGTCAACAGAAAAGCCTTGAGTTTTGAAAATAGAGTCATTATACAAAACAGCTTACTTTTTTGAAATTCAGCATATCAAAGTATTATTTTCTGAAATGTCAGCAGAGCACATAGTTTACCCAACCTCCTAGGTATTTTAACATCCAGGCCTCAAAGGTATGCTATACGATCCAAAACAGGGAAGCCATTCAACAAAATAATGATTAAAAAAAAACCTTAAAAATGAAAACATTTCCAAATGTGCACTACAATAAACTTCTGAAAATATAAATAGCAAGAAATATTTCAGAGAGCACGAAGACTCGAGCCCATGGAGCTAGGCTGCTAGCATAGGGGTTCTACTTCCAGCCCTAGTAAGTTGAGTTATTTTGAAGAAACTAGTTCCTGTTTTGAACCCTCATTTTTCTCACCTCACAGTATGTACTAACCTAGTTGAATAACCCTACTCTGAATGTATGAGGCTTTCTGAGTATTGAAATTATGCCACAAAATTCTATAACTGGCCTTGTTCAGTGGGTTTTGTGTGAAATGCAAGCTCATTAAAGATGTTTAAAGTTCTTGTTGAACGTATGTAAAGGTATACACAAAACAAATAGATCTAGTGTGAAGACTTGGATCCCCTCTTCAAAATTTCTCATTATGTATATTCAAATTTCAGTCTTCAAATTCTGTGGTTCCACATATTTCAGATAAGAGATACTAAATTCTATTAGCAATTCATGTTTGTTGTGAAGATCAAATGAGCTAATATGGAAACAGTATTAGAATAGTGTCTGAAACACACCTGCAATAAATTGTAAATATCATTTTAAAGTTCAATGCACAACTCTCTCATAACTTACTTTTAAAGTATAGAAACCAAAAGCTTAGAATCAAAGTAAAGGTGACAGTAGCGAGGGCAGATACAGAATAGTTTTCTTCTAAATTATTATTTACTTTTAACACTTTGAAAAAATTTTAGTGAAAAAACAATGCTAACCAACATGTTTTGAAATTTTCCTCTGTGCCAGGTATTACTCTAAGCACTATGTATCTACCAGTTTTTCTTAGATCATCACCACGTAGCACAGTGATGATCATGCCCTTTCTGCAGTCCAGGTCTGCAAGTCCTGAAATGAGAAAGCCTAAGTAATTGAAGTATATCATGAAAGTTCAATTCCACTTGAGATTTGAACAGTAAAACCAATATGTGGTCCAAACCAGTGTGGCTTATTTAGTAATAGATGGATCTTTGGGTTAATGCTTGAAATGAAGTAGCCAAGCCTGACTTTATAATGTTACTGCATTTGAGAACATTTATTCAATGGAACTCATTATGGATAGCAAGCATCAGCTAGAGTCAGCTATGTCTGGAAGTCTTTTATGCATTAAGAAATTTAGCATTCCTGGATAAAAACCTCCATGTTAAAATATTTTTAGTGAATGGAAATATTTACTTAAAGCAAAAACCCTTCGCCACCTCCTGTATGCATCAAGCCTTTCAGATAAACACTCAGCACTCAGCCATGTCAAGCTGTGTAATGTCTACATAGAAACCTTCACCTAGCCCTCTGCCCCGTGGATTGATTAGGATTTGTATGAGCTCAGTTTATCTCCTAAAGGGATCAAGCATCCACTAAATATTTAATGAAGCCAATATTATCATTTGAGCAATGCTGCTACGTGGGACGCCTTTTCTTTTGCAAGTTAGATCGGGATCAGCAGCTTTTTCTTTGAATACAACAAATTTATTCATAGTTGTTTTGTCTTTGTGAAAGCTTAGATTCCTTAACCTGTACTTAAGACTTCTTTCCCAAGGCACATTTCTGCAGATGGATTTAAAAAACAGCAACAACGAAATAAAACACGCTTCTGGTTTTTATTCCAAAAGCAGTGATATATGTATCTGTACAAACTTAAACAGGAGATAACACAGAGACTTTCTGTCAAAGCATCTCATACTTGAGTGCCTTGGAATCCAAAACAACAAGGTTCAAAAGAAGTCATAAGCTCAGGCAGTTAATATAAGAGACAGCCTCCTTCTACTGACCCAAAAACTATAAAAGATATAGATTTTTGAAATGCAAGGAAGGACATGTAACCTTTTACATTTACAGTTTGGAATTTCTCTAAATAAAATACTTAGCCAATTACAAATGCTCATTTTTTTTTATCACTGGACATTTTGTCTGGGTGAAGCTCAAAAGGCAAGTCATTTGGGGTCAAGTGTTAGCGAGAAAATAAGATTAAAATATTTTTCAACAGTTGAATCATTTTGATCCATGAATGGGAATTTCAAAATTCTCTTGGCTCCACTTTGCACTCAGTACCAGATTTTCTCATCTAATTTTTCTTGAATAATATAAATACATCTATGTACTTGTACAAATCGAAAACTTTCTGTGTAAAAGACTATCCCATAGATAGAGCTACCGAAACCTAAGCCATCTTGCATTTCTCGTTAGGTGTCCAACTTCTCATTGACTTCATTAACTAAGCAAGAAGTATTTGGTGTTTGCCATGGTAGAGCTTAGAGTTTGGCTTACTTTTAAATTATTAAATTTTAGGAAAACTATGAGTTTTCTAGTTAAACTGAGAAATGAAAGTTAACTATTTTTATGTCTGTTGGTAGAAATTTAAATGTTTATGTATAGAAATATTTTGAGGGTAAGATTTGACCACAATTATTTGCAAGCTTGTAACTGAAATAGTTAGTCTTTGAAACTGTGAAAGAATAGATGGGCACACGGTCACCAGATTAGACTTGACTTCCTTCGCTGCGGCTTTCAGGTCTAAAGAATCAGAGTCTGGTCTAGTGGTAGACAGTACTAGAATGGAAGCCAGACAATCCCAGAGAAGTCTGATAGAGCCTCATATCTCAATTTCTTCAGTTTTCTAAAAATGAGAGCTCTCATTAACTTCTTCAAACCTACGTTTTAGCACCAACAAAGTAAAGTCAATATGAATATCTCTTCTTATGGCTTTAGAATATTAAATTGATATTTTAGGGGGATGTGTATTTCCTAGACCACAACAGGCATATATATTAGCTACTGTTGTAATTGAAGGATTTAAAGATGCAACACATGGAAAAAACTACTTTAAAAAAATTAGCACCTTTTTTCTTAATGTTGGGTTTCTTTTTAGTTCTTTATATATTTTAGTTCTATATATATTAACTTGGCCAATGTCTACAGAATCTTGCATTTTGGAGCATGAGTTATCTTTATTAAGAACATAAGCAGTTTCTATACAGTAGTTAACCCTCTATTCCCCTTTCTGGAGACTGCCACTTCGTCCAGATGATGGTTTGCTTATAAATTATGGTTTTTTAAATGGATTTTTCTCTTTCTCTCTGTCTCTGTCTGTATGTGTGTGTGCGTGTGTGCATCTGCATGTGTTTCTTTAGTCTTTCACTTTTTTCTCTTTGTTTTTTGGTTTGTCTTGTCCCGATTTATTTTCCTTATTTTCTTATTGATATTTGTTAATACCTGTTTTTATTCTAATGGGTAAGAGGAAGAAAGAAAGGGTGTAGCTATGGGTGGGTAGATAAGGAGAGAGAAGGACAACTGTGATCAGAGTATATGTATGAAGGGAAGCCTGTCTTCAGTAGAGAGAAAAATTAACACTTGGCTAGTGAAGAATCATCAGCAAGTCTACTGTTGAATTCTACACCAAAAAGATTTGCTCAGTGTGTAAAAGTATAGGTGACTACTCGGCATATTTGTCTTTTATTCAAATAGCAGGAGGCTGAGTAAATGCCAATTGAATAACTGCCGAAATATTAGATTCATGCAGTAGAAAAAAGATTTTAAGAAACATGGTCCCATGCCAGAAGCTCAAACTTTTTCCAGAATCATCCAAAAAGGGGGGAGCTGGTAAAAAGGTAACAAACCTCTGAGGAAGAAAAACTGGAAAGGAGAGGCAGTTACTTTTCTTTGCACATGTGTTTTGACAGCTAAGTGAAGCCTACTTATTAGTTTAGTCTCCCTGGGGATAGCCACCGCCTACGGAATCTTGCATTTCTGAGCATGAGCTGTTTTTGTTAAGAATGTAAGCAGTTTCTATACAGTAGTTACTATAATCCTAAATCCTCTCCCTTCACTCAACGATGGTTTGAAAGGATGCATTTTCTTTAGAAAGGCAATCTTTATAGAGTCCTCCAACATTTTGAATCAGTGCTAGATTTGGCAGACAACACTGACCTGTGAGCTACTATTATAATTATTCCTCCTGGAATTATCTGAAACATGCCTGTTACACATACCCTTTTGCTGGTTACCAGAGGAAAGCCAACATTGAGTTGGATATTTTTGAAACTGAAATCTGAAGGCCAGTACTTCTCTCATATGGTGTTGATACCATCAAGCAACGCCCACCCCCGCCCCAAGCAAAACTTACTACTCAATTGCATTTTTAAAATCGAAGCTAATATTATCCATTTCATCATAAGCAAATTCTTTAGTAAGTGGGAAGACTAAAAATCTGTTTAGGAGTCCTTGATAGACTTCCAGATAATAAGAGAAGCTATGGCTTTCTTCTTCTTCTTCTTCTTCTTAATAGCCTTACAAAGAACTCTTTAGTTATTGGCATCTATAAATTCCCCTTTGTCTATTACTGGCTGCAAGTTGCCACAAAGGGCCCTCTGTTAAACTGCGTCTTTTCTGTCCCAAAGTGAAAAATTACCATCGGTATACCTGAGACATACAGGCACTTTTAGATGTAGAAATAAATTTTTTGATGTTTTATTGGTTATGCAAATGGAGTACATTTTTACCTATGGTGTGATTTGAAACATGATTACTATCGTTGTTATTATAAAGTTATAGTTCTAAAATACAAACGGGAGAGTAGGATATATATTAAAAGACTGCAGTCAATGTCACATATGGGGTACACTACAGATAACATCTTTTAAGGAAACAAATTGTGCAAATCAAATAGTCTGGGGCTAGGAATGTAGTTCAGTCAGAGCTCCTTGCCTGATATTCACAAAGTCCTAGGTTCAAGCCCCAGCACCCAAAATAACATGTGAGATATAATCCACTTCTATTTTCATTCTAGCAAGTGTTTCTTGGGCACTTACTGTGCTTGTTGGAATGTGTCAGACACTGTGATAATTTTTAAAGAAGCCCATGCTGTCACTTCTATTTCAGGGAGCTTATCATATTCTGTCTAGAGTGGTAAAATATGAATAAATAATGAGGCAATAAGATGTGACAGTCAATAATCAAGTTGTAAATGAGTATTTAGTATTTATTGTCTGTAAAAGGTGAGATGAAGGATGAAAAAGTCATTGTGCTGGTCACCTTTGAGTACTACTGTCAGGGACTTCAGGTGCACCATGCCTAAAATTAAGAAAGCCATAATAGTACAAAGTGATTTGGGCCCTGAGTTCACCTCCTTAAATGAGTCCATCTATTCACCCTTGCATTTGTTGGTCCAGCACATCCTTAGTTTGCTAATGCTTTGTTTTTACAATCTCTTAAAACAGTTTCTGCTGTTACAGAAAGAAGAAATGTAGATTAGAATAGTCAGAGTTCTTTTTAAAAAATAAAATATTGCCAGTTTTAGAATGACTCAAGTGAGAGAGTGCTTCTAATTAGCTGTGAACAGTGCGTTTGAAACAACCCTGTCTACACTGTTCTTTTTTGTGGGCAGTGAGCGGAAGGAACGTGATTTCCATGCCAGTTGAAAGTCTCCCAGACTTAAGCTCCATTTTAATAATGTAAAAATTACTTTAGAAATGTTTTTACATAAGTAACTTCTAATAATTAAAGGGTTATTGATAGCAAAAAGTTGTAAAATATACAAATTTTACCAAAATTAGAGGCATATGCCACTTTCCTAGGTATAGTGTTGAGAAACTTTGTATAGATTTGTATTTTCTTTTACAAATTTGTGCATGTAGAGTTTTGAATTCCAATAACAAACCACAAATAAGGTGCTGAATATTATAATATTCAAATCTTAAATTCATTCAGATAATTTACTAGTCTAGTACCTGAAGCATTTTCTTTATAATAGACAGAAGCTTACTTCCTTGAACATCCATGTTTGCTTAAAGAACCACCATGTATCATCTATCAATCATCTCTCTATCACCTATCTCTCCATCATGTATCTATCAACTTATCTATCAGCTATTATCTATCTATCTCTATGCATTTGTCTACCCATCCACCCATCCGTCAATCTTATTACCAAATTCTCTCCCTTGAAAACAGGTAAATATAAATTATTTTTTTTCCTGTAACAGACACACAGTTTCACTTCTTTATCTACTTACTGGTGCAGAGTTTCCATTTGGTCCTCTTGATCTGACCATTCTCCCTAGTACTTCCACACCATCCGATGTAATATTCGCTGATGCATTTATTGCCTTCTGACCCACTTCCTTACAGTCAACAACCACTTTGGCCAAGGTCTTGCTGATAATGACATGAAGCTAAGTAAAAGAAAAGATGTTTTAGGATGTCCTGTGCAGGGAGAAGTATTAACTGATTTGTGTAATTGTATGACTCATCATTAAATACAGAGAAAAAAGGGAATTCTGTCTCTATGTACTTTGCTATGTACTTTTCTGTGACTGCTCAACATTCAAGAACCGTCACTGTAAAATACCTTTCTTTGACATGACTTTTTAAATAGCCACTTTTGATAAGGGATTTTAGTTTACTTTTATTGATATTTTAAGTTAGCACACAAAATATTGAGTGTTATTATGAATTTTATGCATGTATCATTATAGTTTGCTCTAATTTGTTCCCTTTCCCCACCACTGCCTTCCTCTATTTTCCCCATCTCCCTGCAGCTGGAAGGGGTCATGAGGAGTGCAGGACATGTTCTTAAGGAGGGGAAGGGGAGCCAAGAAATACATGTGAGAAGAAGCCCTTCCCTTACAGTCTGGGGCAGTTTTGCCAAACTACAATCTCAAAAACATGGAGGACACTATTTAAGCAGTCACCAGTTCTTTGTGAGGATTTGGAAAAGCCAGATGGTTCTATCCTTTAAGTAACCATCAAAGGTAAGTACATTGTAGTTAACCAGGTAACCGCATTGTAACCAACTTCTGGCATAAAGATATCTGAGTCTGCTACACATTTTGATTGGGATTATGTTTGCTTCATGAATACTACTTGTATATGGCAGACTAGTGAACCGAAAATAAAACCCATACTCCAATAATGATTTCACTCCCAAAGAAAGGTAACCATGGCAACTCCACTCGATCAACAAAAGGATTGAATGATGTGAATCAAGGTTATATAAGCTCAACCAGATAACACCATGCTCAAATCATGAGCAGACTTAGCCTATCAGTAATTTAACATTTTTTATATTAAAATAGTTTAACTTCCCCTGGTTTTGCTCAACTTTGTTTTGTCCCATGATTGTATAAAAGACAAAAGCACAAGGATTCCCATCTATTTTTATGTAATGTTTTAAGTTACATCAGATAGAAGAAATTCCAATCAACAGTGGAGTTCATTAGAATTTTTTCCTCTCAAAAACACACTAACTTAAACAAAGACTATTCCTAGAAAAATCCTGTCATATCGCTTGATTTTTCTTAACATTGTCATGTACAGGAGTAGGAATTAACATCTGTGTGTTCTGGGGAGATCGTTCTCATACTTAAAACAATATTTTGCTTTACAAAAGACATTGAAACATTTTCGAAAATATTTTGCTTCTTTAGTCACACGTACAAGAGTTATTTCATTTGTATATTTACTAACATTTTGATAAAGATTTTGGAACCATATTTCATATCCAAAATGTAAAAGATAGAGCCAACTAATAATCAACAAAGATTGAAGATATTTATTCATCTTTAATGCTTTGAACAAATCAAATCTGATCTATGTGAATTGAACTTTCATTGACATCTTCCATCAATAGTTGTATGCTGCATTGGTTTATTTTGTTTCTTATTTGACTTTACTAACACATAAACTAGAAGAAAGTGTTTTTTTATAAAGCTTTTAAAGATTTAAACATTGAAAGCCAATCATTAACAAACCTCACTTCTAGTCCCTGGAGTTCTGGTAAGGTAAATAAGGCTTTCCACTGTTTAGGACACATAAAGAGTTCCTTGAAGTGAGAACACAAGCTCGTGCCTAAGCCACAGGCTGTAATGACAACCCCTCTTTTGACACAGATGACACTAAATGCTTTGTATCTACCCTGGCTGCTTTGCAACACGCTCTACACAACCAAAAACAGGACCATCCCATGAGTCTAGTGACATTCAAAGAGCTGTCAATGGGACTTTTAATTAGTAAACTTCCAGTTGTAACACACACTTTTCAGATAGGCATGTAATCCTATCAAACAAGAAAAAGTAAGTTTTATATGTAATCATTCTTAATTGTACAATATGCAGTAAAGACACCAAAAAAAAAAAAACATAGAAAGTACAATTGGCCAAGGAGACCAACAATCCTTTCTAACTGTGTGTGTGTGTGTGTGTATACATGTTCAATAACATGCATGTAGAGGTCAGAGAACAACTCTGTGGAGTTAGTTCTCTCCTGCCATCTTTCATATGGGCTCCAGGGATCAAACTCAGGTCATTAAGCCTGCAGCACATGGTGCTAAGGGCATTTACCCAGTGACTTATGTCACACATTCTGTGTTATATTGTGTAGTCTGACAAGTGAGCACAGTTACTTAGTAATGTGGTGCTTTCTCCTCAAAAGAAGAGTTTGGACCAAATCTGTCAATATCTCCTGTGAGAACCCGCTCAGAAAACACATTTCAGTATCTCATCTCAGATCTACTCATGCAGAATTGCGGGTGTCATTATCAACTCCCATAGGAAGTAATTCTTACTCCAGTTAAACTCTGAAATCCAAAGCTCCATGAATTTTAAGAATGTACTTCTGAGCTGGGTGTGGTAGTGCATGCCTTCAATTCCAACACTCAGGAGGCAGAGGCAAGTGGACCTCTGTGAGTTGGAGGCCATCCTGGTTTACAAAATGAGTTCCAGGATAGCCATAGCTATGTAAAAAGACACAGCCTACAAAAACAAAACAACAACTACACACATGCACACACACACATACACACACACATTTCTGTTGTTCCTCCTCCTGAAAGTAAACAGAATAAATAATTCTATTATATGAAGTCTCACTAACCTTGTGAAAGCTTCCGTAGAACATTTTCCTGATGTCAGGTCCTTCAAAAGTAACAGTTTGAAAATCTCCAGTATAGTCATAGTTGAAATAAGTTAGAGTTTTTCCACCATCTAGTCAAATAAAGAAAAGCCAAAATATTTTAGAAATAATTTAAATGGGCGAATAACTTTCCTAAAATTCACCTTGACAGAAAATAGGATATTTGTTGTTTTGAAGCTACGTCTAACACAAAATGAAGGGACGAAACACTGAACAGTCCTTAGCTTGTTATAGGCTTTCCAGTGTAAGTAACTGACTTACTGACAAGTAATGATGAGGAGACCAGGAACATGTGTGTGCCCTTCCCTTAAACCTCTTTGCCTAAACTCTTTATCCATACCACCTCTTGAGAGATGCCATCAAAGCTTAGAGTAAAAGAAGAATATGAGAGAGGACATTATCACTAAATATTAGGGGGGAAAAAACTAGGCACTTTGTCTTAGTATCCCACCATGGACACCAATCTTCCCAGGACACAACTTGGAAAAGAAGCAAAGAGATGTCTCCTTTATTATGAACAGACAAACAAAAGCTTCTTGATGTTCAGTCTTTTGTCTTATAAGGAATATTTCATTATTTAAAATAAAATACCTTTCAACAGTGCTTTCTTACACTAAAATTTTATTTCCACTTTACTTTTAAGTGGAGTATTCTAAGTTTCCTCTCTGTAATGAAACACTCTGACCAAGAGCAATCCAGGAGAGCAAAAATCTCTCCTGGTCACAAGTCTATCACTGATCTCATGGCAAGAACCTAAAGCTAAGCCTGTTTTCTATTCCACACAAACAAAGAGATACTACAGCAGCCGTGGAAGATGCTACTTGGTGGCTTATTAGCAGACTCACACTTATCTAACTTTTTTATAAAATACAGGACTACCTGCCTAGGCAAGGTACTGCCCACAGTGGGCTGGACCTTTCTATATCAATTAACAATCAAGACAATCCCCCACAGACACACCCACACGCCAATCTAATCCAGACCTTCCCTTCTCAAGTGACTCTACACTATGTCAAAGGGGCAGTTAACACTAAGACACAGAGGAAACTAATTTTAGTCATTTTAAGATGAAGATATCTTTATTTTTGACCGTAGGCCATATGTAGAATTAATGACATAATTCTTTTCAGTCTATAGATTCTCTTTAGTTGCATATCAATGAAAAAGGTTTTTTTTCATACTATGTTTAGTTGTTGATTGCTTTCTATATACTAAACCTTTTAAAAAAATATTTCACTTAGAAATAAGACCAAATGTCTCCTCATTCAAATGTTTGTCAGTAGGTAGTCATGCCTTTCACGTTTTTGGTTTCTAGCTTCATTCAATAAACTCAGTGGCATGAATCAAAGACTGGTCATTCAGAACAGGACAGAGGAAAGCTTCCCTTTCTGGTTCTTCCTCTAGGTTTCCAACCTCTAGGTATCGTAGCTTCCCAGCATATTCCCAGCATCCCCTGCTCTTCTCTTCACTTTCTTAACAATAAGAGTTTGGTGTCGTGGAGCACACACACACACACCCACACACAGCTTCCAGATTTATATCTCTATCCCAGAAATTTTTTCCAAATATGATGCTGCCAACTCAGCAGTCTGTGGAATATCAAATAGGCATTTGTATTCATCATATCCATGTTCAATAAATGAACTTCTGGTCCCACCTCTCCAAACAATTCTGCCCCCCTCAGTTTTGCTCTGCCTGAAGATTTCACTCTCTAGTAGAAACTGCTTGCCTAGCTTCATCTTGCTCACCATTTTTCTAGAGCAGCAATAGGCCAAGCTCAGGGAACCTTGTGAAAGAGTGAGAGGAAGGATAGAGAGAGCTAGAGGGGTCAAGGACACCCTAAGAAGACCTACAAAGTAAACTAACCTGGGCCCATGGGGCCTCACAGAGACTGAACCACCAACCAAAGAGCATACATGGGCTGGACCTACACCCCCTACATATATGTAGAAGATGTGCAGCTTGGTCATCATGTGGGTCCCCTAACAATGGGAGTAGGGGCTGTCTCTGACTCTGTTGTTTGTCTTGCAATCCCCTTTTCCCTTGCTGGGTTGCCCTGTCAGGCCTCAATGGGAATGAGGGTGGGACTTGGAGGAGAAGGGGGAGGGGCCTAGAATCAGGCTATAAAGTGATTAAATAAAGAAAGAAAAAAAAGAAAGCCGAGGTTCTCAAACTGTGGGTTGTGACCATTGGAAAACACTTATTTCCTATGGTCTTAGGAACCCCCAACCATAAATTCATTTTTGTTGCAACTTCTTCTTTTTTAAATTTATTTATTTTTATATCAATCACAGGTTAGGTACTTTGCATCCCAGGCATAGCCCCCTCCCTCATTCCCTCCCACCCTCCCCATCCCTCCCTCATCTCCTCCCCGCCCCCTCCAAGTCCACC
>CM053752.1:42456402-42507705 GCA_028658305.1 Pachyuromys duprasi
TTTTACTACTGAGTGGTGTCCTAGTTCCTAAACCAATCAGAAATATGTGTTTTCCAATGGCCACAATTAACGGGTTGAGAAGCACTTTGTGCCTAATGCTGACACAAAGCAGGCACTCAGGGGACATTTCTTGAAAGAACAGGTGACTAAGTGAACAAATCAGTGATTTCAAAATTCACTACTTATTTATATATCACATAAGTTGTGTTTGCAACATGAAATGACAGGATGGCATGCCACACGCATTATCACGTAGACAGCAAACACCACACATAAATATACTTACTGTCTAAAATGATCCCAACCAGTGGGTCGGAATTTTTATTTAAAATCTCCCAAAGAGCAAACGGCTCCTGTGGCGTGTCGGGAAGAATCCGGAACAGAAAAGTCATTGTATAGTCAGAAGGCAGTCCTTCTGGGTGCAGGTACCTGACGGTGGGAAGAAAACGATGCTTCATTGTCTCCTTCTTGAAAAAGTCATCCTTTGACCATAAAGTAATATATTTTTATTATAGAAGGTTTAAAAAACAAAATGAGATTGCCATCAATTTCCATCAAATCACTGTTTTAGGCTGTCTGGCTCTCCAGCTTCTGGAATTTCTTCTGTTTCCTCCTCTCAATTCAGTTTGGGAGTGCTTGAATTACAGAAAGACACCCAGCATTCGTTTTTCTCATGGCTTCCAGGTATTTGAATTCAGCTCATCAGGCTTACATGACAAACACAGTGATTGGTTGAATCATCCCCCTGCCTCTAACTATGACTTTTACCGCATGTCATTGGTTTCTCTGAGTTTCCACTTCAGAGTTTCAGTGTAGTTTAGAGGTTTAAGAGTTAGCACGTATCAGTATTTAGAAAAAGATATGGTCCACTCTGTTGCTATGTCAGCATTAATTACTTTTACATGTCTTCACAGATGAAAATATGCTAAATTGCAGCCAGAATTGTAGGAGGGGCTGATCTTTTATGTTAATTTTTCAAAATTTTTATGTTCTATGTATGGGCGTTTTGCCTACATATAGGTCTGTGCAACACATGCCAGCCTAATGCCCAGAGAGGACAGAAGAAGTTGCCAGATCCCCTGGAAGTGGAGTAACAGATGGGTGTGATCTTTTATGTGGGTGCTAGAAATTGAACTCAGGTCCTCTGGAAGAGCAGCTTGTGCTCTGAACTGCTGGCTGAGTCATATTTCAGTCCCAGAGCTGTTTTTAAACAAACAACTATAAACATCATTTGCTCTAAATATCACAGAAAATCTTACCACAAACTATTGCAGTAAATTACAAACTGAGATCATTTTTATACTGAGATATAATAAACATTTTCTTGCAAGGAAAACATACTTGGTCGGCTGGGAAACCAGGGCATCTTTATGGATTTGATAACACGGGAACAAATTGAAGGTACCAGGTTCCATAGAAACTCCTTCCACTGCAGAAAAGTCCTTTTCAACCAAACCAAACATTTCCATCATCTTAAATCCTAAGGTGGTGAGAGAGTGGGGTTTAAGAACAAACAGCAACTTTAAATTTTTAAAGTTTTCTGGTAAACATTTAACTAAAAACAGGCAAATGTTCTCCAAATAAGCATTAATCAACATTTTTATTTAAAAATGCTGTGATAATGACAGGGATTGTGTTGAATCTGTAGGTTGAGTTTGTTGGATGGCCATTTTTTAATAAACCAATCCTATGGATCCATAAGTGTGGGAAGCTTTTCATCTTCTGATATCTTCTTTGATTTCATTTTTTTTAATGTCTTAAAGTTTTTCTCATATAAGTCTTCCACTTGCTTGGTTAGAAGTACACCAAGACTTTTTCAAGGCTATTGGGAAAGGTGTTATTGCCCTGATTTCTTTCTCAGCCCATTTGCCAATTGTATATAAGAAGGTTACTGATTTTTTTTTAGTTAATTTTGTATCCAGCTACTTTGATGGAGGTGATTATCTTCTGCAGGAGTTCCTTAGAAGAATTTTTAGGGTCACTTATGTATGCAATAATATCATCTATAAATATACTTTGACTTCTTCCCTTCCTATTTTTATCCCCTTGATCTCCTTAGATGTTCAATAAGCAACCTACAATCCTATAACAACAGAGGTTAGGTATAAAGCAAGAAACTACAGGGTAAAAATAGGTCTCTCTAGGAAGGGAAATAGGATAGTATTGGTGGATGAAGAGGATAGCAGGAATGGAAAGATTGATTGGGGAGTGGAAAGAAAGAAGAGTGAAAGGGAGGTAGTATGGAGGGGGTAAGGGCCATTTGAGGAACCATGTGGAAACCTAATGCAGTAGAAGTTTCCTAAAATATAAATGTGTATAAAGGTGATCTAAATAAAAACACCAAACAACTGGAGAGATGGAGCCCCAACTGGACATCTCTTGTCACTGAAGAAAGCTTCCAGTACCATGATTAGGTTAAATCTAATTGAGTTGATGGCCCAAGGGGCCCAATGCTATCGGTTGCTCTCTACAAACAGACAGTAAGGCCCTATTACTGAAGACAACACAGACAACTCACTGAACATGAAGTCAAGCTGGTGCCTACCTAGAGCCTTCACCCCTATGGACTAGTGTCCATGATACTAAAACATACTCAGTATGCTACTGAAAAAGAAAGGTAAACACTAAACCAGCTACAAAACCTTTGGGCTATAGTGATGACCTGCCTGGAAGATGTGCTAGTGCAATAACTTGTGCAAGGCTTGTGGGATTAACCAACTGATAGCTGATTGGATTTGAATTTGAGGCTCATCCATGAGATGGAGCCCATCCCTGACACTGCTCAGGTTTCCTGAAACCAGACAAGTCAGGGACCTACGAGAAAACCAAATACTACTGTTCTGCTACAGGAACATAGCTACAAAACGACTCCTAACAACATTCTGCTATATTTAATAGGTCAGTGCCTTGCTCAGCCATCACCAGGGAAGCTTCTTCTTGCAGTAAATGGAGACCCACAGCCAGTGTAGAGAAAAAGTGAGAGATCTTGAAATACTCAGTCCTAAACAAGGTAACTCCATCAAATACTTCCCCTCAGGGCTCAGAGAACCCCCATGGCAAAGGAGGTAGAAAGAGTGTAAGAGGCAGAGGGGATGGAGGCCGACAAGGAAACACGGCCTTCTAAACACAGTGGGAGCAACTCCGAGGCTGTGGCACCATGTAGAAGGCCTGCATGGGTCTGCACAAGATGGGGTCCCAGCACCATGAGAGGTGGACACAAGCCTTAACCCCTAACCCAGAAGCTATGTCCAACTTATACCCACTCTCAAGTGAAAAATTCGTTTTTTCTAATGGAGTCTCACTGGGGAGCACTCTTGAGACCAGGCCCCATGCCCAATGGTAGATATCAACACAAAACCAAGTCGGTGGCGTCTCTGGAAGTGTTTTGCCTCATGATGTCTTGCCAGTGCTCTCTCTCTCTCTCTCTTTTTTTAAGCAACTTAGAAGTCTGTTGCACATATATTATGGCTTCTGTTTTTATGAGACTCCTGTGTGTAAATGTATGTGTCTCTGCATCTATATGTGTTTCTCGGTCTGTTCCCTTAGCTCTTTATCTCCTGGGTTTAGTTTTTTGTTGTTGTTGTTTTGGTTTGGTTTTTTTGTTCCCAAGATAGGGTTTCTCTGTGTAGCCTTGGCTGTCCTGAACTTGCTTTGTAGGCCAGGCTGGCCTCAAACTCACAGTGATCTGCCTGCCTCTGCCTCCCAGAGTGCTGGGATTATAGGCATGTGCCACCATGCCTGTTATATCTTAATTTATTATCATTCTTTAGATGCCTATTTGTTTTCTAATGAGAGACAGAGAGGGTGTGTGTTTCAGATGAGAGGGGAGAAGGGAGGATCTCAGAGGAGTTGGGGGATGGGAAATCAGAATATAATGTATAAATAAAAATATATTTTCAATAAAAATAGGGAGAATGTGTGCTAATGCATACCTGCAAGATCAACTCCATCCTTCTGCACCATTGGGCAGGCTGAAAAACAGAGCAGTCGAGATAAAACCCCAGGCCATGCACCTCCAAATATATTACACTGTTGTTGTGAGCACAGGAAATTAACATAACCTTCCCTCAGCATTCCACTCCTGACTTGTGGGGTAACTCTAATAGGATGTGGCCGTGGTTGTCTACTGTCCTGTTTTAGAACCAAAGGGTCGTAGCTTCCAACCACTCGCCTGGATCCATTAAATCAATGGTTGTTACTAAAAAGCACAGGTATGTCAAGAAACATCTTTGAAAACTATTTCCTACATATTTTTTGTTCATTATTGTCTTGTTTTGTTAAGACAGAGGCTTGCTGTGTAACCTTGGCTGATATTCACTAAGTATCCCAAGGTGGCTTCAAACTTGGGGCCTTTAAAGGTGAGAGAGAAGATGTTTGCCTCATATGCTCAAAACCACAGTACTCAACACCTGCATGATAACTAACCAAGGGAGTCAACAGTTCTTTCCCAGCTCCAGATGGGACTCCTTCCTTATGTAACTGGTATTAGATATTCTCAATTTTTAAATAACACTCATGAATACAAGCTCTAAAGAACTAACTTGCTGATGCAGTCTCACAGACAAAAGTAATTAATTCATCTTCAATTTTCTTAAAGGCATCAAAGTCATCCACAAAGAAGACGTGACGAGCACTGGGCTTGCTGCCAATCCGAACCAACTCTGAGTAATCAGCATCAGCCACACCGATGGCAAAGATGTTGTAGCCTGCAAAAGACACAGAGCAGACTTCTGATCAGTTTAAACTTTGCGATATATGGTGCAAGATGCTGGATGCCCAGATGTTTAAGATGTTCTTATTGGGGAAGTGTTTAATTCATTCCTTACTGTTCTTCGGGGTTCTTCATGTGCATATTTCATTATGTGAGAATGAAATATTCCCTCATCCCTTGAAGAAATTTTCCATTAAAAAAAAAAACTCAACAAAGCTAAAGCCCCAGTTGGTGTAAGAGCCAGAATGGTTCCCATTTGAGTAACATATTTATGGTTGCATACTTTTCATTGTTACTCTGGCATCTGTGGCATGAGGTACTATTTAAACAGAATATTTTTCCCTCCAGAAGTACACCTTAAGGCCTAGCAGCCTACGCTGGGTCACCATGTAAAATATGGCGAGTAAGCACTAAACTTCTGCTGCTAAGCATATCATCTCTCCTGCGACAAAATCCCTGGCAAAGCCAACTCAACAGAGAAAGGGTTTGTTCTGGCTCACAGTTCTGAGTCTCGATCCATCACAGCAGGGATGTCACAGTGGCAGGGATGTGCGGGACCTGGTCACAGTGCATCCATCGTCAGGAAGACAGAGTAAAGGATACACACATGTGCTTGCTCAGCTCACTCTCTCCTTTTCCATTTCAGGGCTCAGCCCATGAGACAGAGCCACACATAAAAAGCATAGGTCTTCCCACCTCCATCAATCCCAAACAGGCATGCCCACAGGCCAACCTAATGTAGACATTTTTCTCATGAGACACCCTTTCTAGGTTATTCCTGATTGCGTCATATTCACAACCAAAACAAAACATCACTCATATTTTATATAACTGAATCGTCACAGCCATCCTATGAGAAATTTTATTTTACAGTCCAGAAACAGGGGAGTTTCTTTAATGAGCTCCTTCCTCTCCCTGGCCCTGTAGAGTGGTCCTTTCATAGTATTATAACTCATTGCTGGAACAAATCATAGAAATAAAAGATCCTAGTTACAGAATTACAAAGATGTGTGATTTTAAAAAGCTGTGTTATCCACCAGGGGATATTTAATTAAGCTGGTATAAATGTGTGCTTGGTGCCAGCACTACTCTTGGTAGTCATCGATGGTAAATGCAGGGGAAGCTTACCATCCGCCTGCATCTCCCTGGAGATTTTGTTGACATCATCTTGAGATCTTCCATCAGTTATAACCACAATAACCTTTGGGATGCCTCTCCTCGTTCCTGACTCTGCAGTAAATAAGGTATCTCGGACGTGCTTGATGGCTTTTCCTGAAACAAAGAATCAACAGTTTCATTTGTCTCCTCCACATGCTTTCACAAGCAGAAAAGAGTGGGACACAGTTGTTACATCAATGAGAACAATTGAAAATTACGTGTCTTGGGAGCTGAGGCTGAAACTCAAGAGAAAATTACCTGTGATGTATGTAAAAGGCCCTGGGTTCCATACTCAGCACCAAAACAAATAAGCAAGCCTCACAACAAAAGTCACCTTGAAGTCTCTTATGATTATTATGAGCTTAGCTGGGCATTGTTCTAGCAATGTTTGTCAGTTTGGGTCTTACCTGTTTTAGTATTTCCTCCTTTGTAGGAAATGTGTCTAATTGCATCAAGAAGTGTCTCTTTGGTTTTGTAAGCATCCAATTTGAATTCTGTCCTGGGGTCATCAGTGAACTGAACCATGGCCACCTGGAGATGGAAGGTGAGTGTTTGTACTTTTACATGGGTACAGATTTCTATGAGGTCAGAAAACACACAGTAGCACAGTATCACCCATTGTTTAAATTTCTTCCTTAACCCAATCCATCAACTAAAACCTCATGTGGTTAAAAATCAAATTTGAAGGCAAATTAAATTTCAAGTTCCAGGTACTTACTAAGAACTGGAAATTTTAGAAATTCTTTCTAATGATTCTAGGGCTTTTCCCACTTCATTTGACAAGTAAAAATTGACCTCCTTTGTCTGGTAACTGGCTATGCCCCAGAATAAGAGTTATATTCTTTATAAAGTAACTACTATGGTCCCACCCACTGTACAAAGGAGAAAACAGAGGCACATGAAATCTAGCAAGAGGATGAGGATCACACATGTGGTCAGTGGCAGAGCAGACAGCTGAAGTCAAGTACATTCTTTTTCAAAATCTGTGATCTCACTCATTGCTGCATAAACTTTTGTATCTTAATTTACTAGATTTTACTTCTCTTCCTGTGGCACTATGGGACAGTTTTGAATTGATATTCTGGAACACTGAAATATGAATATCTGTTGAATGAATGAAGTAGTTTCACATTCTGGATGATCCTTAAACATGTGTGACCCTTGACTTTAAAGAATGCCATGCCCTTGAGGGCAGGAAAAATAGCACGTGTGAAGAAGACACTCTGCTTTAATATAAAAGAAATACCTCCTACTAGCCTACCATCTTCAATCTGCTGACCTCAATATCTGTCACACAACGTTTTGATATTTCAGTATAAGGTTGTCTTCTACAAATGTGTTGCGCTACATCATTGTAATCCTGGATGCATGCATTCCATGAGCTACAGGTTGGACATGCCTATAAAGATTAGCATTCCATCATTACAGTTCTTTGATTACATCCCCTGACAAGTGGCCACAGTAAGAGACTAACTTCTGAATGCAGACAGTAACGTAATGACTGGCTGCTTAGCCTTACCTGAGTTCCATCTGCACCAATCTTGTCCAGGGCTCCTACAGTGCTATACAGAAAATTGATGATCTTGTTGAAATTGTCATCACCAATGCTCCAGGACCCATCCACCATGAATACCAGGTCTGCCTTGGCAGCTTTACATACTAAAGACCAAGAATATATTTTGAGTCAGAAGAGGAACATAACAGCTTTATCAAGCCAGAAGACAGGTAACAGTTGGCTTCTGGAAATTAAAGTTCTTTGGTGCCAGCCTAACCTACGTGAAGTCTTGTCCTTAAAAATCTAGAATCCATTGTGAATAAGCATAAGCAAACTTTAATTGCGGCATTACTCAAAAATTATTTCTATGCCCCTTTACCATCCATCCACTGACACATGCTAAAAAAAAAATGTCCAGTAATACTAGCAAAAGGAAAGCATCATCAATAGTAATTACAGTCATCAACATAATAAAAAAGCCACACAAACTCTTCTCCATTGAAAGCGCCCTTTCACAGTTCTCTTTGAATGGTTTCTCATGATCCATTCCTCTTTTCCTCTATCACTGTGGAGCATTGTGATTAACTGTTTTACGATGAAGCACACAATTTGCTCTTCAGTAACCTCAGTCTTTTCATTTTAGTTCATTTGCATGCAAATACTCTAAGAAATAATTTGCCCCTTTGCTTTTTTAGAAACAGCATTCCAGTTCCTACTGTAGGAACTTCACTCCTGTCAGTTGTCTATAAGGTAAGATAAATCGTCTTTGAGCGAGGTCACACTCAGGGACAGTGAGGATCTGGAAAGCTTGCCTTCATGACTTTCTTGCGACTTACATAATTGGATAGATGCATAGTCTGACTCTAATGCTGAAAAGGATTGCAAATTTAATTATAAATAGGAAAGAAAATCATGTCTTCCATTTTCATGGAAAGATGAAATATATATCAAGTTTCATTTTCCGAATGGAAGCAAAATTTATTTTAAATTTTACTTTTTAAACATTGCTTAAATTTAAAAAATTCATCAACATACATGAAGAAATTATATTTAGTATATAGAACTTTAAAATTTTTCTTCTTTAGGCCTTTTTTCTAATCTTAATGCTTAATAAGTATCCAGTATAAGCTTCATAATAAAATGCCCAGTGCCACATGTGTGATAGCTCTTCTCCAGTTATTGGTCAAAGGTGTCCTAGAAATCTCCAAAACAATACAGGCTATTCCTATGGCTCCTGGCCGCCCACCAGGACCTGATGGTAGACCGTATTGCTAGAGCCACCACACACTTTGGCCACAGGACATGGAGAAGCCATATCTGTACTGTCAGGAAGCTTCCTTCCTCCTGGCTACCTTTCATAGTACCAAGAGGTGCTTTGGGGATACTGCATCAACACTCTTGCTCAGCTCAACCTTCTTACTCTGAACTAGTATTTGTGTATACATGTCTTCATGTGTGTGTATGCGTATGCATGCACGTGGAGGACTGAGGTTGATGCCAGGTGTCTTCTTTAGTCCTTCTCCACCTACAGGGTATGTCGCTGAATCTGGAGGTTTCGTTTGCCATTTTTCTTAGCCTGGCTGGGCCACAAACTCCAATAATCTGCCCAGGGTCATATATAGCTTACTCAGCTTTTACCTTGATGCCGGGGTCCAAAATTAGGCCACCCATGCCTATGAACGAAAACTTCACCACCTGAGCCATCTCCCTGGCCCAAAGTTATCTCTCTTAAGTGAAGATTGTATTATGTCATCCTTCCCTTAAGTGACCTTCTTGTGGCATCATATTTTTGAAAAACAAAGCCCAAATCGTTAATGTTGGCACACAATTCCTACCATAATTCTATCTTTACTCTTTTCTCTGTGCCTCATTAAAGCATTGATAATTCCCAAACACGTGATGGACTTAGATGATTCTATGACACTGAGCCTTATGTGTTCTGTTACTTATCTCTCAGGCTTGTTCAGAGATAGATGAAGGCCCCCACCCCTTCAGAAGTCACTGACTAACTACAGCATTAATTATTCTCACTCCTATGCTATCATAAACCAATTTCTCCTTTACAACCCATACCACTAATTATCTGTGTTAGTACCCATTTCTCTTATAAAAATAAAAGTAAGCAAAAAGCAGTAACCATGTGGTGTTATAGTATTTCCCGTGCCTACCAGAAGAGCTTTAGAAATTAATAATGCAGCTAATAAATACTCATTAATGGGATGAAAAAATGAATGATCACTACTTTCTTTGGTGGCTTAAATAATTATCCTCCAGCTGTGGCAATGAGGATACAGCATGGAGAGGCATTTTGGGGGGTAAATTAGAGACCAATTTACCAAAGTAAATTGAGTTTAAAATTACACACTAGCTTTTCACTTATGCGTTATGTAGCTATTCTTGCTTGGTGAACATTTTGTACTCTGAGACTTTTTTAATGAAATCAATATTATGCAAGTCTGTAGGAAAAATCGATTCAGTGTATACAATTTATTTTTAAATGGATTTTTAATTGTCATGGTTTGATAAACCATGGTTTGATATGTATGTATATTACGGAGAAAAATAGGTAAGATAATACATATTTTGTATTAATACTTTGGCTTTCTTCTAAAATTTTTATTTTACTTATTTTTAAAATTATGTGTGATTTTTGAGAACGTGAGTGCAATATCCAAGGAGGGCAGAGGCTTTGGATCACCCTGGAGCTAGAGTAAGAGGTAGTTTTGAACTGCTTGATGCAGGTGCTGGGAACCAAGCTCAGATCCTCTACAAAAACAGCACGTGCTCTTTATTGCTAAGCCATCTCTCCAGCACCCACTGTGGTTTTCACTGAATGAACAAGAAAAGCAACAGGAATCCTGACTCTAGAATCACCCTGTTGTACTGTTCTCTTACCTTCTTTTGCTGGTGGAATGGTCGGAGGAAAAGTTGGTGGTTCCGTGGGAAGTGATTCTGTGTAAGAAAGTGATACAGTACATCTTTATTCAAGGTTATCCATGATGCTGATAACTGCCTTCTTTGAGAACTTAATGACTGCCATAAACCAGTCACAGCCTGTGAAAACTGGCTTTATCCATCCTGTCATTCCACACCAAAGGCTTGAAAGGCCTTTCTGCCCCATTCAGGGGGCCCAGCAGGAGTCATGTAATCAAACTGCCAACTACAAAGTGGTTCTGATGTTGATTTAAGGCAGAAATCCTAGCTCTCATGTGAGATGTAGGTTTTGGCTGTTTTCACATACACAATGAACCTCATTTCCATCCTGTCTAAGCACTGACAATCAATCTTTGGTCCCTGACACTTCCAACCCTTCCCACCTTGTGTTGCCAAAGATGCCAGTTACAAATCAAACATGATTCACTCTCTATTCTATTCAGTCTGGGGAAAAAAAAGTCTCCCAGTTCTGAGGTTCAAGAAGAATAAACACTTAGGGACTAGAGTGTGGTCAGATCTTTTCAACCTGCCCTATGCAGATGACCTGGGGACAGTTAGAGAGAAGACTGGTTCTCATGGTAGCTCACATAGCAAAGGACCAAGGAGTTGTAGTGTCATTAGGCAAAGATAAAATAATATTTTATGTTTCATTTTTATTGATACCTGATATTAAAGATTTAGACAAAACAGAAAAAAATTATATTTGAGAAATCTCTCTACTAATAATGGCCATTTGCAAAGGGGAATTCCAGCTCCAAGCAACCAACAGCTGGAATAGTTCAATCTCTGACAAATGCTATAAAGAGAATTCCTTCATAAGAAAAGATGAATTTTGTAGTCTCTTCTATTTGGGATCCAATAAAATTAAATTATCTACATGACATGAGTGAGTCAACCTAAAAGAATGAGATAACTATATATTCCTGATGAAGAAAAAAGGTCCAGGAACTAATTATTATGTGAAACAAAGCAAGTCATAGGATATCATGGCAGGATACCATAGGTGGGAAAAATAAAAGACGCTTTTGGAAAAAACCATAGTGATAGAAATATGTCTCTCTAGAAGAAAGAATGAAGGAAATCACAATTTGTGTGTTGCTGCTGTTCTGTTATGGATATATGAATCACTGTTGTTTTTTAAAGGTTTCTGATATTTTTTTTGAGAATCATAAAATTAAAAAGGAGAAAGAAGAGAAAAATAGAGCTTCTAATTGTTATGTTCTGCATGCAGTTCAACTGGCCTTCCCTTAGGGACCTTTAGGGTCCTGACAATGTCCTATATCAGTACCTGCGTTGTATGACATCATCTGAGCCAGGTACATAGTGACTGGTCTGCCACTCCACCTTTCTCTCTTACTTTCTGACCCTTGCTCTGTCCACTTCTCTCTCCTCTCTCTGTTGGGGTGCACCCTCCCCCAACCATGGCTCTGTCTCTCTTCCTTTCCTTCTCTCTCTCTCTCTTTCTCCCTCTCCCTCTCCCTCTCCCTCTCCATCCAATAAACCTCTTTCATATAACATTGGTTTTGTGCATGACATTCTTATATAAATACTAATAAGAAAATAATAAATACTAATAACAAAAATAAATACTAATAACAAAACTATGATTGCAAAACTTTCCTCAGATAACTCCAAAATGCTTACAAAACATTTGCACTTTTGCACTTTAAACAACTCGGGACTAATGGGTCACTTTTACTATTAAGCATTTTCTTTATTATAGAAGATTGAGACATTTCCTGAATTTCATCAATAAACTTAGAATCAAATCAAGGGGAAGTCTGTTGGAGCAAAACAGACTTGGTGAAAGAATCTCTTGGATATGAGAGCACACACACTGGTGCTGCATGTTTATGTGTCTCTGTGGCACTCAGATAGTTCCTGTCTTCAACCATGTGAGGGGCTGCCAGATAGGTGACAAACAGTCCTGATCTGCATTGCTTCAGAAAGTTGAACAAAGCCAGATGTTACAGGAAGTTACAAGAAAACAAATGTCTTCCACAGCAGGGAAATATCTGAATTTAAATTAGAGATACTAATTTAGGCACCACCTTCAGCTCACTACTATTAAATCTATTTTCTCTATTTTAATGGCTGTGGCCTCCAAGTCAAGAACTTTTGATTAAAATCTACGCTAAGAAGCTGACACCGTCGGTTCCTGGGAACACATAAGAAGTGCATTGTTTTGATTTTGTACTTTGCTTTTCCATTCCCTGCATCAGAGATCAGGCCAGCTCAAAAAACAGCACAAGGGCCTCTCAAGGAGGCAGTAACTCCAGGGTCAGCCAGTTGGAACATGTTGGCTCTGAGCCCACTCCCACTGCTGTGTTAAGATGGCATTGTCCCCAAACTCGATTTCACACACCACATACCATGAATGCTTTTCATGCATTTGGATCATAACGTAAAACATTGTTTCAAGCCTTTTGCCATAAGAGGGCTTTGTGGTCCCTCATGCAATATATAGAGAACGGAAACAATAACATACTGATGATAGTAGCAGGACAGTAGCAGGTATTTGGGGGCAGATAAAAAGGGAAAACGTGTACTGTCCATACTCCTGGCAGTAATAGCTCTTATTTTTCTACACAGAGTAAAGGTGGACATCCATAGCAATATGCTGTTTGCTTATTTTGAGGGGGACCAGGAGAAGACATTTGACTTACGTGTTTTTTGCATGATGCTCACACTTGGTCCCTCAATCTCCTGGAGCTTTGTGTAAACACTGATCTTGTACTCTGAATCCGGCTGAAGTCCGTAGAAGCAATGCCTGTTCACACCTCCTCCCAAGGTAGATTCTTGTGTTTGTGTATCTATATAAACACAAAACAAAGCACACATATGTGACAAAGAAAGAAACAGCCATTACTTCAAGTATTAACTTCTCAAATGCATAATAGGAACAGTCTCCATTATACAACCCTAGCATTTACATTTATTTGCAGTATTGCATCTCCGGGTAAAGATTTTTACATATCCACTGAATTTTTTTTCTGTTAAAAATTACATTTAATGTGGACAAAAATAAAGCTTATTATTTTAAAACTGCCAAGGTCAGACCTTGGCTAAACGAAGAACTATTATTGCACTTAATCATATGTATATATCCTAACTTAGTCTGTTACACTAAACTCCCTTTTATTAAGCTTGATTCACCAGAGGACAATCACATGATCACAAACTCACAGAAAAAAAAGCGGTCTTTAACTCCATACAATGTAAGATCCAACAGGCCAGGCACTGTGGCACACGCCTGTAATCCCAGCACTCTGAGAGGCAGAGGCAGGTGGATCTCTGTGAGTTTGAGGCCAGCCTGGTCTACAAAGCAAGGCCAGGACAGCCAAGACTACACAGAGAAACCCTGTCTCAAAAAATTTAAAAAACAAATCATCCAACAGGATGCCCTTCTAAACAACAATTGAAGACACTGCAATTAGAATCTCTTCTCAAAGTAACATGCGCAAAAGCTTGAGGCATTACCAGGACAATGGGGGAGTCCCGGAGAGCCCAGAGCCTTGATTTTTTTAATTAATATTTTAGGTTAGCATACAAAGTAATGGGTTTCATTACAGCATTTTCATGCATATGTGACTCCCCTTTCTTACTGTCCTTCCCTATCATTGTTCTTGTGGCCGCCTTTATCTCCCCAAACAACCCCCTTTTGCTTTCATGTCACATGTATTTCATCCCCCTCTTTTTTTTCTTCCTTGTTCCCTCTAAAGACCTTTTCATTGTCTCTCATTACTCCCTACCTCAAGCTTAGTTTGGGCCTGAACTCATTATGTAGCTAAAAATAACCTTGAATTTCTGACCCTTCTGCCTCCACCTTCTGATGGCATAAGAGATATGTGCAATAACAGCCAGTTTTAGGATGTGCTAGAGATTGAACCTTGGCCCTTGTGCAGAATAAGAGAGGATTCCATCCCTGAGCGACATTCCCATACCCAGTCTTGATTTGTTTTGTTGTTTGGTTTTTATTTTTTCGAGACAGGGTTTCTTGCATAGCCCTGGCTCTCCTGCAGTCACTCTGTAGACCAGGCTGGCCTCAAACTCACAAAGACCCACCTGCGCCTGCCTCCCAAGTATTGAGATTAAAAGCATTTGCCATGACTGTTAGGCTTCCAGCCTTTTATTTACTTATCTCTTTTAACTGATACCTGTGATGTCTTTTGATTATGGAGACTCAGCAAGCTTAGTGAACCCTTTCTAAACTCCCTGCTTGCACTACGAAAACCCCTTTTAACCTCATTTTGAAAAGAAACAGGGCATGGAACATAAGCCGTTTAAGGACACAGGCACTGGAAGGAGTGGAAATCAAGTCCTTTCAGTTCTACCGGGCCACAAACAGCCAGCTGCGCATCGTCACAGCTGTCTTCGCCATGTTGGAGGCACAAAGACCGTTGGAGGAGTAACCGTCGGCTCTGGTCCTCTTCTCTCTTCCCATACCCAGATAAAACTACTATGCCTTTCTGGAAGGATTGGTGCTGGCCCTGTGGTCTACAACCAGAGAAGTTGGATTAACCATCTTCATCATTTACTGAAAGCCGATTTTATTCCAGTTTCCATGTTTGCTGTGCTGACAACCACCATCATAAATGTCAATAGCCAAAAAAAAAAAAAAAAAAATTAATGAATGCTTATCATGTGCCAAGAGCTACCATACAGATTTTTATGTATTCAATCCATTCTATTCTTATATCGTTTATAATCATCCTCAATCTAAAGACAAGAAAGTGGAGGCTAGAAACATTAACAAGTTGCTTCAGTCTCTAGCTCAGCCACAAAACAAAACTGGGATTTAAAAGTTTGGGGCTCATGAACTCAATGGCTGGCTCTTTGACCTCTACCCCCTTACCCTGAGGAAGGAGCAGCCTTGCTAGACCACACAGGAGGACATTGTAGCCAGTCCTGAAGATACCTGATAAGCTAGGGTCAGATGGAAGGGGAGGAGGTCCTCCCCTACAGTGGACTTGGAAAGGGGCAGGGAGGAGATGAAGGAGGAAGGGTGGGATTGGGAGGGAATGAGGGAGGAGGCTATAGCTGGGATACAAAGTAAATAACCTACGATTAATATAAAAAAATTAAAATTATAAAAAAAAGTTTGGGTCTCTGAGGGTGTAACTTTACTGTATACTACTACAACTTAAAATAATGTAAATTAAAGACTTCACCCTTCAAAGTAAAATATTCTGAGAGTTGCAGAACACTCACCAGCTAGAGACCAGGTAAGGAGGTCCTCACAAGTCAGTGTTAGCTTTTGGGGGAGTTTTAATTATGGAAAAGTTTCAAAATTAGTCAGAAGATTTATTTTTTTAGCATAATAGACAACTGACTGGACAGAAGAACCACCACTTCTGAAAATACAAAAATTATTAAAATTTCCCTCGAGGGGCCAGCAAGATGACTCTGTGGAGAAAGGTGTTTCCCACCAAGTCCAAGGAGTTGAGTTTGATCTTTGGAACCCACACGGTAGAAGAACAGAACCAGCTCTCCCAAATGCTCTTCCACACTTGCTATGGAATGGTATGCTCCCCATCCTTCACCACCAAATACATAAATAAAATGTAATTTTAAAAACTCCTCTTGGCTGCTCCTGCTTCCGATGTCTATCCTGTATGCCCTTCTGAATGAGGATTAAGCATCTTCCCTAGAGTCCTCCTTGTTGTTTAACTTCATTATGACTATAGATTTTATAATGTTTAGCCTATCTTATATGGTTAATATCCACTTATAAGTGAGTATATATCACATGTGTCTTTCTTCTTCTGGGATACCTCACTCAAGATGAGTTTTTCTAGTTCCCACCATTCGCCTGCAAATTTCATGATTTCCTTGTTTTTAATTGCTGAGTAATATTCCATTGTATAAATGTACCACAATTTCTGTATCCATCCCTCTCTTGAGGGACATCTATGTTGTTTCCAGATTCTGGCTATTACAAATTAAGCTGCTATTACAAATAAAGCTGAGCAAGTGCCCTTATTGATTGGTGGGGCATCTTTTGGGTATGTGCCTAGGAGTGGTATAACTGGATCTTGAGGTAGCACTATTCCTAATTTTCTGAGAAAGCACCAGACTGATTTCCAAAGTGATTGTATAAGGTTACATTCCCACCAGAAATAAAGGAGGGTTCCCCTTTCTCAACAGGAAACTTCCACAGAGGACCTCTGAAAGACTCTATCCACCAGGGCATCGAAGGAGATACTGAAACTCATAGCCAAACTTTGGGCAGCGTGCCAGAATCCTTATGGAATAAGAGGGAGACAGAAAGATCTAGAGGGGACAGGAACTCCAAAGGGATAACAGCAGAGACAAAATACCTGGGCCCAGAGGGACCTGCAGAGACTGATGCTCCAACTAAGGACCATGCATGAAGAGGACCTAGACCCCCTGTCCAAAGGAAGCCCACTGGCTGCTCAGTTTCCAAGTGGGTTCCCTAGTAATGGGAACAGGGACTATCTCTAACATGAACTCAGTGGCCGGCTCTTTGATCATCTCCCCCTGGAGGGGTGCAGCCTTGCCAGGCCACAGAGGAAGATGATGCAGCCAGCTTTGATAATACCTGATAAGCTAGAATCAGACAGAAGGTGAGGAGGTCCTCCCCTATCAGTGGACTAGGGAAAAGGCATAGGAGAAGAAGAGAGGGGGTGGGACCAGGAGGAGATGGGAGAGGGGGCCACAGCAGGGATACAAAGTGAATAAATTGTAATAAATAAATATATAAATAAAATTATTTTTTTAAAAACTCCTCTTGGGATTAATTCTAGATTCTATTCCATAAATGCTGTCATTGTTTTTTCCTAAAGCTTTTTAAACTTTTGATGTGTATGCATGTCTGTGTGAAAGTATATCATGCGGAGGGGTGTTGCTTGAAGAGGCCAGAAAAACATGTTGTAGCTCTAAGAGCTAGAGTTACAAGGTATTATGAGCCCCTGACAAGGGTGCTAAGAACTAAACTACTTCGCAAGTCCTCCACAAGAGCAGCAAGTGCTCTTACTGCTGAGCCATTTCTCCAACTCATATTGCATATGTTTAATCAAAATCTTATAACTTCTAGGGATTTAGAAACTGCTGTAAAAGGCTTCATGGATTCAATATTATATACTTTGTTTAATGGTTAACAAGTACCATCTATTTCTCCAAAAATATCCTTTCGGAGGTTTATTTTTTTTATGGCATATATAAAATATAAAAATAAATCTATTAAGTTAAAACAAAAGAGAACTTTTGTCTTTTAGAAAGTATTACATCCAGACAAACTTTGATCTTATATTCCAATATGAATCAATACCTACGTATCATAAAAAACATTACTTTGAATTTTGTCTATGGAGTAATCTTGACCTTTAAATAAAAGCTACTTGGCAAATTACATTTGAAATTCATTTTTGTATATTGTGAACATTAAAGAATTTTCAGAAGTGAACTTTATAAAGTAATATTTATTAATATATTTGCAAGGGCTGAGAATATGCTCAAAGCTTCTCTAGCATGTGTGAGGCCTGGGGTTCATCCTCAGCATCCAAAAAAAGAAAGTCAAGTATTTGCTCATATTTAAATAAGGGTCTACCTTAGTTATTTCTCAGACATCATATGTAATGATGAAGTAAAAAGCATTTTTCTGGACCAGCAAAAAGGCTGAGCTTGCCTTGCACACCTGTTGACCTGAGTTTGATGGCTAGAATGCACTTAAACATGGAAGGAGAGAACCAACTCTACAAAGCTCTTCTATGACCTCCACACGACCTCCCCCTGGGGTACTAACACTTAAATTTAAAGATGGTTACTGTTTTGTAAGATTATAATTTACCGTGGAGGAAATAAACTCAGTAAGCCTAGTGCTTGGCTTTGCTAATAGCTAAGTTCATTCTTTGGTTCCAAGGCTCAGAGCCAAACACCCCAATACTGTTTCTTTCTGAGCTCCTAGCATCCTTTGCAACTGCCTGCAAGTCTCTGTAAGCTCCCCATAATGCAACTATTTCCTGAATCCTATGCGTGGATAAAGATCTATAACTGCAAAAGCTTTCCAGGGATTCCCTGGGGAATCATCTCTAGAAATATTCTATTTCTGCCATTTCCTAATTCCCATGGATACACATGTACTTCTTAAAGACCCTTGAAAATAGGATATTAATAGGCTTTATTGAAAGAAAAAAGTAAATCCATAAACCCATGGAAAATTGGAATGGGCATGTTAAAATTAATGGCAAATACTATTAGTTGACTCCCAACACTAACAAACAGGGGTTCCATGAGTGAGAGCGTACATGTGTTGCTTTTGGCATGTGTGATTTGAGTCTAATGGCTTTGCCTTAAAGGAAAACAAAATCTAAACTGATTGAACGATGACTAACCCTTTTAATCCCTCTACCCAAGGGGGAAAGTTAATTCAGTTTACTTTCTTGAAACAGGGTAAAATGGTCTGTCTTTGTGTATTTATTTCTAAAGATCTACTCTAGATTGTAATCACATTGATAATGACATCACCATCTTGATTCCCAAAATGGTGCCTTGGGTGGCTGCTGAGAGCTACATACAGAGGTTATAAAGTATTAGGACAAGGATGGAGTAAGAATTCTATAACATAAATACGTTCTTTCCCCGGGTCTCTCAAATACCTTATCCCCAACCACCATGCCTCTGAGCCAGTTTGACTTTGACACAGGTTCCATGTAACCTTTCTTTTGAGCCTTGGCCTTTGGTAAGGTAGTTGTTCCAGCATCGTGCTCTCATAATAGATGCTACCCCACAATTGGCATCTCACACCTAAAAGGGAAGAAGAGGGATGCACCCTCTGAATTCTTTCCTAAGCAGTCTACAAGAATTCAACCTGTTATGTGAGTTAGCAAGCAGACACACTATCTGGGCCTTTAGGACATGAACTCAAAGAGAAATACTATATCCAAGCTGCCACACCAGCTTGAAAACAGATGGAGAAAGACAGGCAGACAGGGAGAGAGGAAGAGAGAGGGAGAGAGAGAGAGGAGGGGGAGGGAGAGTCTGAGTCAGCAAAACCCAAATTAACCAAAGCCTGAATTTGGTAAATGGATAAATGGTTTTATTTCAGTCTTTTCCTGGATGGGCCTTGTCCTTCTAGTGCTCTTTTCCCCTCTCCTAGCCATAAAAATGTCCTAATGTTTGCATAAGCAGAGTGGTTGTGTTTGCCAGCCTTGAATCCCATCCTTCCTTCTTTGGATCCCTCCCTCCCCCTCTTGATACTTACAATCTGGACAGCATTAAATACCACCCTGCTGCTCCTGGCCACTGCCACCAGACACAGTCAGGGAGGGAGAGCAAGCAGGTCCAACCGGTCCGTTTACTTCATTCCTGTGCACTCAATGACAGATTTAGGGGCATGTGATCAAACCAGGCCAGTATGACTCAGGTTCTGGACTTCAGGTAGAAATACTGAAAAAGAAAACTCTCTTCTCACCACACCTAGGAAGCTGGAAACTGGAAGGATGTCACACTGGATCTGATGGAGCCCCATCGCAGAGCCTGGCTGAGAGTGAAAAGCAGAGGAGGAGAGAGCCAAACTCCATCTCCAGGATTGTTCAAACACCTAGACCCAGATGTGCCTAAAGTCAGGCATGTCTAAGCCTCTCAATATATGAGCCAATAAACTGTCTCTTGCTTACCTCCCTTTATTTAGGTTTCTATAATGCAATGAACAATTGGAATGGTGCAGCCTGCATAGTTTGCTTGCCAGTCCGTGGAAATGTGCAGGTAACTGTCACAGTGAATAATTTCAAGTGAGGTAAATTTTGGAAAAACTGAAGCTCAGAGAAGAAAGCTGACGAGAATCTGAGGTGCAGCAGGGACAGGTCTACTGACTTAACATCGGAATAAAGGTGTATATGATCAGACCATGGGGAATATATGAAAAAAAACTAATGCCTCATCAACAGAAATTTGACTTGGGCATTCATCAAAAGTTGACCTACCATGGAACTTTTCTCTAACACAAGGAGGACTTGGGGCCCATGTAACCCTGATAGCTCCTCTGGCTGGGGCAGAGGGAGAGAGATTTCTTCAGAGAGTTATGTAACCAATGAAGTATGTTACATGGTCAAATCCTGGATCTCAGTCTTGCACCGGAATGATGGGCATCTTACCACAAGTCCTTACCAGACAATGCAGCAATCACAGTTCTCTGTAAGATGAAGGTGCTCAACCCCATTCTTCCTTCTCTGAAGGAGAAACCCATTCTTTGAAGTAAATTCTACCAGTTAAACTGTCTACAGCCACAGCTGCCTTCTCTGCCACTACCTCCCTATTCCCTTCCACTAAATACCATTGGATGAGAGACAACTGAGCTAATTCAGCTCCTGAATCCCTCTCCTGCAAATGTTGATGGAAAGTAAATGAAACAATACATTTGTACAGTTTAAGACTATAGTGCTTCGTTTGAAAGGTTTCTTGCAGCCTGAAAGTAATTCTGACGGTGCATTAAAGACTTATTCATTTTGTCGCACTGTGTAGCCACCAAGGGTCTTGCTTAAAGAAGAACTCTCTTTGATTTGGGATTACCAAATCAATAGCAGTAATACGCACTAACCATATCTTCTGATAAAGAACCTCAATGCTTCTCTGCAAACATATTGTGCTAAAATCTTGATTTCCATTGAATAAGCTAATTTTCATTATGTATTTTTGTCAATGCAAATGATTAAATTTTTTTCCCAAAATACAGTAACTCTTTACAAAAACATACACTTTCTTCATAAGTTCTTAAACCACATATAAGGCTAAAATTATCATGGGACAGTCTGGGAGTGTGATTATTAGGCTTAGTGTCTTTAAGCCAAACAAATGCCAATCAGTATTAAATATGATCACAGAGAGATGTGAAATATAACTCAAATTCTGAAGTTCTTCCTCCACTCATATCTTTCATTTCCTTTGGCTTAAGCATCCATAACTCATATTTCCACACAACCACAGAATTCGTTTCTTTTTAAAAAGTTTTTCTTGTCCTCATTGCTTAATTTATTTTAAACTTCTCCTGTGTATGTAGACAACATCAGGCTTAGACTGCACACAGAGAATCAAGGGCATGGTGGCATAGGTCTACGGAGACATTCTCTTGACCGGGGCTGACAGGAACTTCTCCCAGAATGTTCCTTTTACTGAAGCTCATTGTCTATAGCGGTGTTTCCAAATGGTCACAGCATTCCATTAAACCATATTTTTCTCCTTTATGGCTGGGTCAAAAGCATTTCTTTATTTTTAATGTAATGGTAGCTGAAGTTGTAGGCTACTAACCCCATGCTTAACTGAAAAAAACAAGTCCTTTCTGCTTTCCTTTTTTTTTTTAATGGGAGGAGCAAAAGATTACTTGTTCAGAGAAAACAGGTTACACTTTTAAAGTAACTTTCCTATCAAGTTTAGAACATAAAAATATTCACTTGTTAGCTGGGCTCGGTGGTGCATGCCTTTAATCCCAGCACTTGGAGAATCAGGCAGGCAGATCTCTGTGAGTTCAAGGCCAGGCTGGTCTACATAGTGAGTCCAGGAGAGCCAAGGATACACAGAAAAATCCTGTCTCAAAAAACCAAACATATATATTCATTTGTGATTTTCTATTGTTTCATTTAATCCCTAGGAATAAGAATGTACTTGTTTTATATTTTTATATTTTATAAAAATTACTCACAGTAATTCTCATTTTTATTTCATTTGCTAAATGTTGTCCATGTTTATTCCGTAAGGAGGGGTCATCTTTTTGTTATCTTTGGTGCTTTTAATGAGGACAAGGAGGGATTTTCAGTGTTTCAATTCAAAGTTTCAGCTCATAGATGTTCTGAAGAGATTTACATGAACAACTTGCTGGTGGAGGTAAGGATGCATGCTACCGCCTCCTGAATGAGAATGTATTCACCAGTTACCACCAAGGCAAAGAAACGCTCAGGAAAGCACACCGTTTGAAGCTGGTCACTGGGGAGTGGATAACATGGTGCTAGCACCGTGCGACTTGAATGCATGTTAGTTCCGGTTATTTGGCTCCTGAGACCAACAGCAGCCCACACTCTTTAGGAGCTTGCTGGGAGCAACACATTGATGGATGAGCTTCTGCATGCTTTTTCTCATCATATATCTCGCAAAAGCCTAAACATCCATGCTAGAGCTACATCTGTGAACAGATGAGGAAAGGTCAAGAGGTAAGCTCAGCAGGTCTGATGTCACATGTTACACCTTTGAGCCCTGAGCATGCAGCTTCCAGAAGAGGGCTCTGGTCTAATGGGAATGGTCTACAATGATTTGCACAGACTCAAGCATGCCAGTTCACAAAAATTGTACTTACCCTGAAGGGATTCTAGAACTATCCTGTAGGCTGTGGCATGGCGATGTATTTGCCACCGAGTACACAAGCTTGTCATTTCAACCTGATTGGCTTGAAGATCTGTCACACCCAAGGACACTGCAACGAAACAACAAAACTATGTCATACTGCAGACAATGACAAATTGTACCCAGTCCTGGAAGTAACATGCTAAAATTCTCATTCAGAGCTTTAGACTCAAAATGGGTAGCTTACCGACACTCAAAAAGTTGAAGAACAAAAAGATAATTATTTTATGATTTAAACAAATTTATGTAAAACAAGACCTATAAAGCAGCCTGTCTCGTGTGTATAAGTGAAAAGACACAAAGTTCCAGGAGAAAGCTAAGATTCAGTGAGTAGTGAAGTGCTTGGTGATGCGTATGGTTCCTATTTATTCTGTGTGTGTTACCTGTTCCACAGTGACCACGTAATACAGCCTGTAAGTCCTTACGGGCTGATGAAAACAGCCGTGATGTAAATTACACAAACAACAGCGGCTTCACAAAAACTGGCTTCACAGCACTGTGTGAAAAAGGTTTGTGACACCTGTCCTTTTGAGTTAGGATATTGGCTCAGTGTCTTCTGAGCTCACGTATTTTGTTGCAAAACACAGGACTCGATATTTTAAATGACAATAGATATTCCATCGTGATCTCGTAGAATTAGAGAAAGGGGGTTGCTGCCAGAAACTTGGGACACTGGGGAAGCTGGGAGATGACAGGGGGAGGCTCCTTTGTTGCTCTGACTAAGAGAGGAAAGAAGCCAAGTGTCCTATCACACAGTGAGCCTATCACACAGTGGGGCTGCTGCAGCTTATAACAATGCACTGTAGGTTTTGAAATCAAAGGAATAGCAGATTTTTCTAATAGTCTCAGCACAAAAAAAAAGATAAACATTGAAGGTGAAATATGCTAATTATCCCAATTAGACCGCGTCATGATGTATGCAAGTACGGGAAACCACAATGTACCATACGAATACATGCAGTAATTAAAAGTCAATCAATATAAAAACAAAACAGAAGACAACTGAGTAAAAATGAACCTATTTTTGAAATGAACGTGTTTCTTACATGTGTAGAATCTACACATGTAAAACACCCTTGGATTCCTTCACCTTAGAATGCCACTCGGTAAGATCCACATATCTCACAAATTAAATGTAGACACTTTATTTGGGTTAGTATGAATACAGGAGACTGTACTATGGCCTTGGCAGGTAGGCCCAAAATAAAAAAACATAGGAAGAACTTCCCTGCTGTCACTCAAGGAAGGGGTGTTCTTGTGTTGCTGTTAAAATCACTACATGAGGTCTCTCTCTCAAGTTTGCAGGTGAGACAAAGGAAGCCGAAAGAAATGAAGGTGCTTTTAAAAACTCAACCATTTGTTTCCAGGTGGAGAGTAACTTCCAACTTTTCCCTACGAAGTGTTACCAGCCCAGTCTAAGGATGGCAAAGCGTGCCTTGCAGCTCACCAGTCACTGTATGCTTTCTTTTGTAGTAGTCAGTTTTACTAAAGACATGTTGACATTATGAGATAAATAACAATACCTTACACTGGAAACAGTTTACCCATTAACTGTCCTTTAGGTGCACAGTGCCTCACTTTATTATGGGGCTGAATGCAACAAAAAAATGGAGAAACCTGTAAGACTTTCCAGTCCCTTTGAGCCTTCAGGGTATCGCTGCACCCTCTTATATTAGACTGAGAAGGCAACATCAGACCAATAACCAAGGTGGTTTTTGTAACTTTGTGACTCAAAGGATAAATTGCAAGACAAGCTGCCACAGTGAGGGTTTGCTGCAGCAGGCTCTAAGCGTCTGAATGTCTGCTACTTCTGCCTGCTCTCTTCAGGCCCATTTTTCTCTATCTATCCCCTCCCTCACACTCAATACTCCTGTGTGCCACATATGTCTGCTTTTGTTTCTACATGATCTAGATTTAACAATATATCTCTAGCGATCCCTATGTTATATTTCCCTTTCACAATAAAAATTATGGAAAACATAATCTCAAAAGCTAAAAAAAAAAAAAATGCCAACTGCATGGAGGATCATTTTAGAAAGCAGAGGGAAGATTTTTCCAGGACGGTGTAAAGGTAAGCATTTATCATTTACATTCAAAAGCAGATTCACATTTGTTTTTCCAAATGGCCTCTTTTTTTCATTTGACTTTTCTCTTATGTCACTCCCGCTCTTAGTAAGCTCATAAAATGAAATTACTTCAAAAGTATTGTTTTCAAGGTAGTAAAATCATCTTTCCTAATCATAAGTGACATCTTTAAATTGCTCCTATCTGTTGGAACAGAGTAGGAAGGTTCATTTCCTCAAGCCAGTTGAAATACTCCCTTCCCCACACAACAAAAGGAAGTTAATAATTATAACAATTGTGCTAAAATTGTTTTTAAAACATTGACTTATGTGTCATTGTGTGAGGTTGTATTTTACTTGGAAGAAAAAGGATAAGCAAAAACTGTTTAATATTTACTTAATGGGTAAGAGTATAAAACAATTTAATATTTTCCTTTCAAAAATATGTTTGAAATGTCCGACATACCTACTAAGAGAGAAAATAGGAAAAGAACAAAAGAATATGGAGGGAGAAAATGAGTACACAAAAAGATGGCAATAAAAATTACTCTGAAGACAAAACACGTGGTAGAGACATAAAGCTAAAGCAGAAGGGTGGAGGACAGAGGAAGAAGAAGGTGTGGTATTCGCAGGAGCTCTGGCATAAGGAGAGGGTTGTAGGCTGCTGTCACAGCGCAGCAGAAGAACACACTCAGTGACCACACGAGTAAAACAGCGTCACCTCAATAGTCGAGGGGAGACAGAGCCAAAAGCTTAATACAAAGAACACATTTTTGTCACGTGTGTGTTTATGGGTGTTGTTTTGTTTAGTTTTTGTCTCCTGAGAGCCAAGATTAAAGGTGTGCACCACCACACCTGGCTTTGTTTTATTTTTAAATTTTTTGTTCTGTTTTGTGATTTTTTAAAGATAAGATCTTCTTACATAGCCCCAGCTAACCTTGAACTCAATACTGTTGAGCCTCCTCGTGCATCAGCCTTCTAAATGATGAGGTATCACCACACCTAATGACAAAAAACACTTTTTTTCAAGATAGAGTTAATTCAGTACCTAACCTTTGTGATGTCATAATATTTCACAGAAGGGAATTTAGGAAGCCTCCTTTCCTGAAAGGACAGGCCCTACAAGAAATGCAAGGCGGCTTGGAGTCTTGTCTTACAGAAGTCAAATTCTTCAGTGACATTGTTTATCTGACTAATCATTGAATTTGAGACAAAGATCAGACACATGCCAAGTAGAACACAATTATTACAATGATAGCAGCTATTCACGGAGTGCCTGCCATATGACAGGCACTTCACATACATTAGCTCCTTCATCTACACTAGAGTTTGTTACAGGATGGTTGTTGTCTTCATCTTAGAATTGAGGAGGCTTGGGACCCTGAGCCGTCACTAATGGCTAATGCAGTTAGGTCTCCTTTCAAATATTCTCTTACTACAAGTCTAAAGAATGAGGTTCGTGCCACTGACAGCACCCAGGCTTATGTTGTGCAGCATGCTGCCACCCTATTTCACTGTCTAGAAAAAGTAAACAATCTTGTGTTTATTATAAATATACACTTTTTAAAAAAGTATTTGCCTCCAAAAATGTAAGTTGATCTAAAGAAATGCATACAACAGATGATGTGGAGGTATGAAACAAATTTCAGAACAGTGGAACATGTCCATTGAAAGTTGGAAAGCACTACATAATTCCATGTGTGTCTACAAGTTCTCATGCCAATGAGAAATCCCAACATGAAAACCCATAAAAGAATATAAGAAGTCCTTAGAGTGGAATGACATATGTGGTATGTGTGTGTGTGTGCTCGCATGCATGGGTGCATGTGCACATGTGTGTTCATATGCATCAATGATGAGTAACAATACTTTGACAAAAGGCAAACTTCTCCTTGGCCAAGATATGACTGGCACTGGCCATGTCAGACTGTAGGCTTCTTGGAAATTTTCACCTAATTTGAAAAGTGCCAACAGACTTTCCAGAGGGAAATCCCATCTGCAACCATCAAGCCAATTGGAAAAGCAGATGCTGGCATCTGCCTGCCAACCAGGCCTTGACAGCCCTGAGAAACCACCACACCTTTCTTTCCACAAAATGCCATTCAGAAAAGGCAATGAGAAGGGAAGACAAACCAGTGGTTGCGCTGAGAATGGGGCTGAGAGACAAGTCACAGGGAGAAGCAAGCACAGAGCAACTGACAGGGCTGAAACGAGCAGACGTCAATCAGGCTTACATGTTCTCACGAGGCCAGTCAGAGCGTCGCTGAAGCCTGTGGCCTGGGAAGCAAATATCTTCACGTTGTAGTCCGTTCCACTGAGGAGATTTGTGATAACAATGGTGTTAACATCAGCACCCACGAAAGTTTCCAGAGTTTGACCAGGAACTAAAAGAGACAGTATGAACTACAGTCACAACATGCAGAATTGTACTCAACCAACTCTTGACGGTTGCCTAGGGTTAGCCAGCAGGCAAACAGCTACAGTGAGGCTAGAACCTAGTCTCATGTGTCTCTAGAACCTACATCTTGGTCCTTCCAGTAGTGTTTTATCCCTTGCACTTAGTCAAAACTTTGGTATGCCTCACTACACCCATCGCCTTCTATACTTTAAGAAGCAGTCAGCACTTACCTGATTGAAGACTTACTTCCCAACTTTCTCTGCTTGTATACCTGCTTGGTCCTCAGAACACGTCAATGGCACAAAGCTATATCCTTGTCACAGGAATATCTGTGTAAGTACCGCCACCATAGCTCCATCTAGTCCTGTGCATGGCTTTCTCTCATCTGGATTTTGAGGCCTTTATCTCTTTGCCTGACTTCAACCCTCTGGAGTCTTAAGTTCCAAAAACATTCTGTGCTGAGTCTTATTCTAATTTTATGCCTTCTGTCTTTCCTTCTATGTGTCTACTCTTTAAGAGCTTTGAGTTAAGAGATAATTCCTTAACATTCATCACTTTCTTCCAGACACCCCCTTCTAACAGCACATGTATGTGGTTTTGGAAGCATGTGTTGAAACGGTAGATATTTTTCTATGCTACAAAAATCCAACACGAATGATCACATATAGTTGCCTCTCCTGGAAAACTTGTTAACAATACTATTGAAATCCTAGACATGGAAGGACAATTATTCTAATGCAAGAAAGTACTGTGAATTCAACAATAGTTACCAGTGTCTACCAGCCATACCCCAAGGTATGACAGTAAAGCCTATCTCTACTGATGCCAAACTGTAGCAATTGAAAATCATGAATTTAATACAAGAAAGCTATTTGTGCTTAGAAAATATGATACATATATTTCACAAGATCCAGAAAATGTTATATAACAATGTCTACAAATTAGCATATATCTTGGACCTTGAGCAAAGAGATAAAAGAAATAAAATTGGTAATGAGTCTGAGGGAGACAGTGTGAAACAAGCTACTATCTATGCCCACTATTTTATTTCCATGGTTCATAAAGGTATTTTCCTGGAGAAATTGGAAGTGCAGCTACTGTAGTCACATGGACCTGATGAAAATATCACCTGGATAATTAGCAGAAGTGTAAGAATTAAGATTGAAATAAGGACAATATCAATGCCTCACAAGACAGATTGAGACCACTGATGTTTTGAGAAAGAAAAAAAAGGACATTTTCATGGCCCCTAAAATATCTTTTAACTGTTATTTTTTTTTCCAAATTAAGACTAAATGGTGGAGCCCATCTACTGAACAACCAGAGTTCTGAAGGTTAGGTCTAGAAAACTGATAAGATATTTATAATACATATCTCCTGTAAAATTCCACAGGAGTGTGAAGGTTAGAGAGGAAGAATATAATGGGTATGGCTACCCAAGTTCACCTTCACAGCCTGTTACCTGGGGTAAAACACTCCCAGTTTGAACTGTTCATCTGCCTGTAAAATATAATGATGTAGGAAATACAGTGGGGGCTAAAGAGAGAAAGAAGAAAAAGCTGGTTATAGATATAATTAAGATACATTGCATATGTGTATGCATTACATACACATATACATTGCATGCATAATATTGTCAGAGAATAAAAACACCTAAAGTATACAACGATCTGGAAGTAGAAGAGAATCTTCTCATGAAGCAATTTTGATGAGTTTTACCCCACAACATACTTTTTAAAATGAAGAGAAAGAAAAGTTTGTTGATGGAATTCCTGTACCTCATCCAAGAAAGAACAGAAGAAAAAAAATCAAATGTACAGATTTTAAGTGTCTAGTACTTGTACATGCATTGAGTTATGAACACTCCTACACCTAGGGACTCCAGCTTTCCTGAGACTTGTTCCCTGCCTAGAATGAGATGAGGTCAGGCGAATGCACTCCTCATACATAATCTATTCCCTTCCTCGGTATGCCATCTAGTTTTCTCCAAGAAGTCATCATTTCATCCTTTTAATAATGTCTACCGAACAAGAATAATATTTTTTTAAAAAACTTCTCAAAAATACAAAAACAATTCTTAGTTGTTTAATATATAAAATCAAACACTGATAGAAGCAATGCCCAAAATGATCTTAAAATATACTTGGTATCAATGAGATTTTTGGCTTCACAGACTTTTGTCTGTGTTTGACTCCTGGAACCCACATGATGGAAGGAGAGAACTGCCTCCTCCAAGCTGTCCTCAGATCTGCACTTGCCTGCTATGGCAAAGGAAAGCATGCACATGCACACATAGAGTAACATTTTTGAAGTGTAATTAATGTTTTTAAATATCTACTCACAGTTCCGCAAGGTACTTACCACTCACAGGTTTGTAGACAATCCGATAGCCCTTCACAGGGGCAGATGGCGGGTCCCATGTAATGCGCAACCGGTTGTACCATTCTTCTGAGACCCTTAAGTTTTGAGGACCAGAGGATGGCACTGAGCAGACAGAAGGAGAGTAAGGGGTTCAGTATGGTTTCCTTCTTGGTGACCTCTTGCTGCCAAGCAAATCTCCCACAGAGTTAAACGTATTTGCAAGTGAAAAGCAATACAGTTCACAGTGGGGAGTCTGTGAGTGTTTTTTTTATAAATACAATGTAAAAAAAATTGTTTTGTGATGAATGAGTTTTATCTGAAATCCAGAGGTTCATTCAAAGTATGACGGTTCTCTTTTCAATTCATTTATTTTTTTTTATTTATTACAATTTCATTCACTTTGTAGCCCAGCCCCCTAACCCACCTTTCCCTTTGCCTCCCTTCAAACAAGAGTAGGCCTCCCAGGGACATCAACCAAACATGACATAGCAAGCTACACTAAGACCAGGCAAAGCATCTCACATCAAGGTCAAAAGAGGCAACCTAGTAGGAGGAACAGGATCCCGAAAACAGGCAAAAGAGTCAGTCAGCCCATGCTCCCACTGTTTGGATTCACACAGGAATACCAAGGCACTCAGCCATAACTTATATGCAGAGCCCCTAGGACAGTCCCCTACAGGCTCCCTGATCTCTTTGAGCCCCGATGAGTCCTGGTCACTTGATCCTGTGGGCCTTGTTCTTGTGGTGTCCCTGACCCCTCTGCTTCCTCCCCTTCTTTCCCCTCCTTCACAGGACTCCGCCCAAGGTTTGGCTGTGGGACTCTGCATTTGCTCCCATCAGTTACTGGATAGAGTCTCTCTGATGAGGATTACACTATGCTCTGGTCCCAGAACACTCCACAGGCAGGACAAACAGTAGGTTGATCCTTCCCTCTTTTTTGTTGATTGTCTCAGTTTGTGACAACACAAAGCTGACTAATGAAGCAACAGAGTTTGCCAGGGGTTAGGGATGTGACCAAGACAGTACTACAAAGAGTATTGCCAGCGTGAGACAAGTTAGGGGAGAGATACCATTGCTTCCTGTTTCCCACTGTAGTGGTGATAATTACACGAATCTACACATGTGTTGCAGAACTGTAATAAAATGTCCTGCTCTTGTCTGAGGGAAGGCAGAGGGAAGGGTGGGTCTGGTAGGGAGAGGAAGTAGGGTTAAGAAACTGGGGAGAAACCAAGGACCATGTATGGATATGTCCTAGAACCCCCGCTCAGAAGGGGCCCATAGTAGCTTGGTGTCCAACTGAAGACCCTAGTAAGGGAAACAGGGACTGTTTCAGACATGAACTCGATGGCTGGCTCCTTGACTCTCCCCCATACACGCCAGGGAGTAACAGCTTGGCTAGATCCCAGGGGAGGACATTGTAGCCAACCCTGAGGAGACAAGATGAACTGGGGTCGGATGGAAGGGGAGGAGATCCTCCCCTGTAGGTGGACTTGGAGTGGGCGGGGAGGAGATGAGGGAGGGATGGGGAGCGTGGGAGGGAAAGAGGGAGGGGGCTACACCAGGGATGCAAAGTACCTAACCTCTGATTGATATAAAAATAAAAATAAAAATAAAAAAATTCAAAAAAAAAAAAAAGAAACTGGGGAGAGGGAAGGGAAAGGGAACTGTAATTAGGATGTAATAAAAAGAAAGCACATTTGCTATATGTTTATTTTTAAAACTAAAACTATTAAAAATTAAAATTAAAGCTTATTTAAAATATAAAACTATGCCTACAAAAGAAAAAAATAAAGAAGAAGAACAGGAGAGGCATAGATTGTCATGGTCCCATGAAATGTGGAGTAAAGTCAATGTCCTGAGGACTCCACCTTGGCGAGTTACAGGGTGAATACAAAAGCTCAGTTCTGTTGTGTGTCTCAGCTTTCACAAACTGGAGCTCACTGACGCTAAACAGCTTGCCCATTGCACTGCTAATGGGTGTGGAGTCCGGATTCTGACAGATTTTCTGGTCCCTAATGTTTTGCCCAACATAGGTGATGGGCCCACTAGTGTCCAGGGAGACAAAGATTCACTTACAAGTTTTCCCAGGGGCAGAGACACTGACACCTTCTCCAGCAGTGTAGATGGGGGTCACTGTGACTTTGTATTCAGTGTCTGCATTTAGAGTCTTCAAAACGATATTGTTCTGCATTCCCGGCACCATAATCTGAGCAGAAAGGCAAAGTACAATGACCTTGTAAGACCTCTCATTCCCATTGACCTATTAAGGAAGTGTCATTATAGACATTTTCGAAAGCGTCAGAAGTGAGCTAGGCTTTGCACATGATGAGAAAGAGAAGGGCATTCATGCAAAAGCATTTCTTCCTGTTAAATCCCTCATAAAACCTTACTTTATAATCACTAATACAGGAGGATTAACTCCATACACTATCTTCTCTCAATGTCTTCTCAGCATTCATGGAGAAGACAGAATGTCCGCCTGGTCAGCCAGCAGGTGTTTGTGGTTAAAGCGTTCATTCTCCAACCCAGACTGCTGCTTATCTGTTCTGAAAAGACTTGAGCATCCTCTTGCAAATGCAGCCTCCCCTTGCTTCCTTCCTCACTGATAACCTGACCCCAACATTTTATTCTTTTGATTAGAAAGAAGGATGGATGCCATCCAAGAGCAACAGAATCAAGCATCATGAGCCAAGGTTTTTTGAGTTGAAACATATTTAACAGCAACACTCAAAAATTGCTGTGGCTTTCTTGCATCTGAAAAGAGATGTCTTCCTCCATCTGGAGCCACCATTCCTCTGTCACTAAAGCTGCCAGAAAAAGGAATCCAGAGGCAAGGGGGACCCAGCACCAGCTGGTGTGCAATGTGCCACGTGGCACACAGTACAATTTCTAAGAGAAATTTCTACAGTTCCTACGAGAAGACTCTGGACCACATGTTCCCTACAAAATACTGTGCCTGTGCTCCAGCAGTTAAATGCTGGTGCTTCTCTGGGCTGTTGGGAACTTAATAATCACTGGAAAAAATGTGAGGATGTAGGAACTGACCCAAGGGGGCTTAAATGAATCACAAGATCAGGACAGCCTGAGAGGTTTTTCCATTCCAGAACTGGGTGAGATGCCAGCAGACTGAGTCCATGCTTTCTTCTTCTGACAGAAGGAAGGAACCCATTCATTATGGAATAAGTCCTAGAAAACCTTTTGGTGAACCCAGAAGCAGCTAAGCTTCGATACGGCATACCCTTGTATATGATTAAGAGAGCCTGCATTAGATGAACATAGTTCTGCTCATCATACAAAGGGACTCTGGAATGCACAGGTTGCATCGTGTGGGAATAAAAATAAAAATAGCAGCTCTGTTTCAATCTAGAGTGAGTTAGTCGAGCCTGGCTTGAAGGAACTGCAAGACAGCTGCGGATGCCCTGACCTGTACTGCCCCATCAGGGTAGCTTCCTTGGGGCGGGGGGGTCTCTCTTCAACAGAATGCTGGAGCAGAGCCCAGGCTTTTGTTCCAAGCTGTCTCGCAAACCACCCATGTAGATTCTCTTTAAATAAGGTCAGGTCTCACACTGAGAAGCATATGGCCTGTGGAATACTGTAAAGCAGTGTGACTACTCTGGAGGATTCCCACTGCTTGCCAGAAAGTAGTTGCCGTAGTTTATAGCAACAGCCCTCATTAAGCACCAAATGTTTTGTGCCAGGTGCTACTAGAAGAATCTGGATCCAGTGCGTTGTTTCATCATCGCAGTAACCTTTTAAGGAGGAGATATCACAGTCACTTTATAGATGGGGAAACAGACCCACATGGTACAGTACAGGGGCCATATTGAAACCTCAGAGATCTGATCTAGACCTTGCTTAACCTTTGGAGTTTATGCCATACAAGTATGAAGAACAAACCTCCCTGACCCCCGCCCCATATTCATTCCCAAGAGTAAAATGGAAATTCCCTCTAGGGTATGCAAATTTCAATGTTTGGTATCTGCTTATTTAAGTAAAGGAGAGTAAAAATATGTATATTAATAGAAGCTCCTACTTAGAAACAAATACTGAAGTCATAGCAGCTGGAGCCTTTTATTTTTTAAGGCAAATCAATGAAAGATGTTAGTGATTAAATGGAATGCAAACACCACTAGGGAGCTTCATGTTTTTAATTTTTTCAAACATGTAACTTTTCTGTCTGGCTCTATCAGAGCTGTCTGGATCACATACAGCAAGCTGTGACCTGCAGAAGAAACTAGAGTCCCCGTACTTTGTCGTGTCCCCTCTTGCAAAATTCCATGTTTAGGTTGGTATTCATACAGTGATAAAGGATAATTCAAGGTGGTCTTGGTAGCATTGCTTTAATTCCAATTCACTGTTGTCCAGTACTTGTGTCAAATACAATCAAGTTAAACTGATAGAAAAGTGATTGCACTCTTGGATTGTTGCAGCAATGTTAAAGGTCTGTCAAGGTTTCTAAAACTCAGTGTTAGCATCAAGAATTACCCTATAGGAGGAGACTGAGACACTCTTTAGACAATGCCCACCAGCCAGAATTTAGCCTGTGGCTGACAATGACATAAAGGCTATAGGATGTTGAATCCCAAGTAGCCTTTTACAAGTAAGAGAGACACCTCTGCTCTCTAACAGCAAAACTGAACTCGCTGACCTTGGAACCTTGTAGTGTTGTATAGCACTGTGCAAGCCAGTCCCTATGAAATATTGACTGCCATTTTTACATGTCAAATATTTTTTTAAGTTTGGTAGCTTTGATTGTGCCTAAAAGAACAGAAGTAATTTACATACCCTAACTGGTATATTTAGTTCTCCTTCTCTCTTTTTGTTTTACAATGCTTTTTGAGTATTCAGTTCTCCAACTTGAGGGTGGTCTTATCCTTTGCCCATGCAAATATAATCAGTGAAAGAAAACTTGGAACGATGGTAAGAGAACACATGTGTATTAACAGGACACATTTTCTTCATTGTTTTCATAGTATGTCTTAGCCATCCATCTACCCTGGGAAAGCATCGTGTGTGTTTGTGTGTGTGTGTGTGTGTGTGTGTGTGTGTGTGTATGCACTGTCATATGTGTGCAGGTATATAACATATGTGTAGATGGACATGCAAGTGTAAGCATGTGTACGTGGTGGCCAGAGGGCAGTCATAAATGTCATTCCTCAGGCACACCCACTTTTTTTGTTTTTGAGACAGGGTCTCTATTGATCTGTTACTTATTGAGTAGTTTAGGAGAGCTAGTCAGTAATCCCAAAGATCCACCTATTCCTACTTCTCCAGGGCTGTGATTACAAGAGCACCCACACCCAGAGTTGCTGTTGATGTTGTTGTTTGACACGGTTTAGGAAATATAACTCCTTCCTCATGCTTGCAAGACAGGTACTTTATTGAATAAACTATCTCTTCAGCCCGGATATCATTATTTTATGATATCACTTGTGATCTACACAATTTCAAGGCCCTTCAACTTTGTCATTGACCTGCATCTCACTGTCCTACTTTACTTTCATATTCTAAACTCAGATGCATCCTACTTTCTGTCTTACTAGTAATGCAGGATGGGGAAGATATCTCAGTAGGTAAAAGCACTCAATGCCCAAGCATGAGGACCTAACTTCAGATCCCCACAACTACACAAAAATCTGGACATGGGAGCACATGCCCATCACCCCAGCACTAGGGGAGTAGGGAACAGAGCCTGGCAGATCCTGGAGGCTTGCTTGCTATCATCTCTAGCAAAATGCAAAGCTGCAGATTCAATGAAAGACGCTTTTTGACAAAAAGGAGGTGAATGATAGAGGAAGGTGGCAGAAGTCAACCTCAGGCCTTCATGGGAGAATGTGTGTGTGTTTCTGTCTATCTGTCTCTCTGTCTGTCTGGCTCACACACAAGTTTTTAATGAGCTGAAGAATTAAAATAATACATTATTGCATTTTACAGCAGTAGCATTTGATAAAACACATCTATAAATTCTCAATCTTCATGCCAGTCTTTCAACTAATAAAGCCTATAAGTGGCAGGTGTAAATCTAATTTAATTAGAATTCACTAAAGGAGCTTGGAATTTGAGACACCCACTAGGATTTCTTTTATGTGGTGGAAAACAAAGACTATGCTGTACAGCAAACTTATCAATATTTTTCATTTTCTTTAAAGATTTATTTAGCTTGGCAGATCAAGACTTTTGATCATTTTCCTTTCATTTAGGTATTCAAGTTTTTCAAATATAAATAGTGCTAAATTTTAAAAAAGGGAACACAATCTAGAAGCCACCCAAAGTAAATATTGTTATTATTTTATGGTACAGAGCTTACAAGTACATGTGAGAGATTAAATTGTTACTTTTTCCAGATCAGCAGGAATTAGCACCAAGAAGCTAAATTTGCTTCTTGAAAACAAAAAGAAAAGTTTCTCATGCTGGGAAGTCTTTGTGGATTCTTGTTTTTAGGAACCAAGTTACATTAGTGGGATAATACTAGGGAAAATTAAATGCCCTAATTTCTTTCTTTTTTTTATGTTTTTTTGACACAGAGTTTCTCTGTGTAGCCTTAGCTGTCCTGGACTCGAATTGTAGAACAGGCTGCTCTCAAACTCACAGAGATCCACCTCTTATGCCTCCCTGAGTGCTGGGATTAAAGGTGTATGCCACCATGCCTGGCTACCAAATTACATTTTTTAAAATTTATTTATTTATTATTAATTACACTTTATTCACTTTGTATCCTAGCTGTAGCCCCCTCCCTCATATCCTCCTAGGCCTACCCTTCCTCCCTCATCTCCTTCCATGCCCCTCTCCCAGTCCACTGATAAGGGAGCCTCCTCCCCTTCCCTCTGACCCTGGCCTATTGGTCTCATCAGGACTGGCTACATTGTCCTCCTCCATGGCCTGGTAAGGCTGCTCCGATCTCATGGGGCGGTGATCAAAGAGCCAGCCACTAAGATCATACCAGAGACAGTCCCTGTTCCCCTTACTAGGGTGCCAACTTGGACACTGAGCTGCTATAGGCTACATCTGAGCAGGGGTTCTAGGTTATCTCCATGCATGGTCTTTGGTTGGAGTATTGGTCTCAGAAAAGACCCTTATGTTCACAGTTTTTGGTTCTGTTGCTCTCCTTGTGGAGCTCCTGTCCCCTCCAGGTCTCTTTATCTCCCTGCTCTTTCCTAAAATTCCCTGCACTCTGCCCAAAGTTTGGCTATGAGTCAGCATCTGCTTTGATACCTCAATCAGTAGAGTCTTTCAGAGGCCCTCTGTGGTAGGCTCCTGTCCTGTTCCCTGTTTTCTCCCTCTTTCAATGTCCGTCCCCATTTGCCTTCTGAATCCAAATTACATTTTTAATTAGCATACCAAAAATATTTTTAATTTGCCAATCATGAATCGTTTGGAATGTTTTATTGTCAGGGTGAAATTACAATGCAAGCTAAATCATTTGGGTAAGCATTGACTTTCCAGAAATACTCCCAGGTAAAAGGGATGAACCTGCCGGCTATTCCTATGCTCAAAGCCTTAGAGCCTATCACTATGCCCTGAACTGCTTCTCCCATCACCTGGAAATAACTAATGTTGGGATCAAACGATTTTTTCATGAAAGTTAAAATAGGTGGGGGGCAATGTTATTCTTGAGCAATGATGAGTTTTGGAGAATTCCTCCCTAGAGTGTTAAAAATGACACAGCAAAAGAAACAAGTTTTGTAATGATACATCATGGTAATAAATAGAGCATGAGCTATAAGAAGCTGAACAGCTTCTGGCTGGAAACTGGAGTTTTCTCTTTGGTCTGAACATGTTTATAAGAAATAATTCCAAAGGGGACAATATGATATAAATTAAGAAAACATGGCCATGATTAAGAGTGTACCAGCTTTGCCACATAGAAATGCACATAAAACAACTTAAAGAATATGCGTCACAAAGCCTTGAGAAAAGATGCCCATGATTTTTTAAAGAGAAATAATTATAAATATGCTTAAAGTTAGTTGATGTCAGTGAAAAATATGTCTGTTAGACCTCCCTTGCGTACTTTGCTTAAAGGCTTTACAGCACATTCCAAAGAGCAAAAACATTTAATGCCTGCCTTGAAATTTTACAATCTACATACATGTGTACAAATACAGGTGGGTAATGGTCCTTTGTCCTTGATTTGGCTAGCCTTGAAATAGATTGGTTCTAGCTGTGTTTCCAACTGGTCTCCAGCTCCTAAGCTTAGGTGATCCTCTTCCATCAGCCTCACCAGGAACCACAAACACATGCCACCATACCCGGCATAATGGCTCAATTATAACCCTACTTAGGTTAACAGATGGGTGAGGCAGCAAAGGCAATACTAGTAGAAAGCTACAGAGGCTTGATTAGCTTGAAGCAAACTGTGTGGAGTGGGTTTTAGAATTAGAAAGGACATGATGAGACCAACAGTGAAGTGTGGATTGAGCAAGAACGTTAGTTTCTGCAGACATGGAGTCATTAAGCAATGAGAAGGGCAGCTTGTGCTCATCTCTCCAGACAGCCATGGTAGCTCCACCCACAAAGGCTGTGGGACTCCTGGTCAGACACAGTTATACAGACCGTTCCTACCACTTCTTCCATAGGGTCCCCTTGGGCTGTCAGGTAGGTCACCCTAAACTGCTCCACATTGTTGTCAGAAATGTCCCATGTGACCCGCAGGCTAGTGGCAGTTTCATCATCTATAACCAGGTTTCTGATTCCTGTCTGGAGAACTGGAATAAATACAACCACATATTAAAGACCTTGTAAGCCATCACATCCCAAGATGAGACGCAGGAACTGTCTGTGGAGTAGCATCCGGCGTCATTCAGTGCAGCCCTATGAGGAACACCCATGTAAAACAGGAGCTCCATGTTCATGACTGACAGAGAACTGAAGGAAAGCCACTACACTCAAAAGGGAGCATGGTCCTAAGAACCTCATGTTAGCACCTTCTTAGAGAAGTGGGCATGGGGTACCAGATCTCACCAATCTCCATCCATCTACCTGCCCCCCACACCCACACATATACACATACACACTGGCCTGTTTTAACACTACTCACTCAAGAAGACCTCCCCAACTCAGGCTGTCTTTATTTTTTCAGCCCACACAAGTTATCCTTTCTCAGACACATTATCTTTTCTAAGATATTTGCCCAAATTTCTTCACCTGTATTCACTGGAATATCCTTCTTCATCTGCCAAGGTGTCCCTTCCCTTATATATTCCATTTTCAAAAATTCTCCCTTCTACACTGGCTTCCTTCTCTCTGACCATCTCCATTGCACATTTCCTTTCACTTCATTCCTTCATAAGAACATTCACTGAACCCGTCTTAAACATCATCCAGTGTAGATCTTTGATACATGCATGATCAAGTCAAGAAAAATTGTAAAAATGACACATAGTAGCTCCGGGGGCGGGGGGCTTAACTGGTGTAACAGAAAACAGGAACTACCAAGAGAGAACTTGTATGTTCCAATAAAGAAAGCTCAGGGTCCAAATAAAGATTAGCTGAGGAATAAATAAATGAATGAGTGAATGGGTAAGGAGCTACGGCCGTGTTGTAGATAGGGAGATAAGGGGGTGTGTTACTTACTCAACTCAGACAGCTGGTTGGGAGGTATACAGAAAGAGAAAGAAAAACTTAAATGAGAGAGGAGACAAATGGTGAGGGAATAACATTACATAAGTCAGGTTTCAGGTCCCAACAGAACTGAGCAAAAGTGGTGTGAATAGTTAGTTCTCCACAGAGAGCAACAGAAGTGACTGACACAAAGCCCCCTGTAGGTGTTGCTGTGTTGACAACCTCAGAAAGGTGAATGGGAATCCAAGATGGCAGGACTCAGAGCTTCATGATGGTGAACTAGTAGACTGAGTGGTCCTTGGTGAAAGATGTAAAGTTCAAAGGTTGGTGACATGTGAACTGTTTTCGAGAAAACAAGGAAAGAACATCTTTTTTTTTTTTCAATCCATGACAAAAACTAAATAAAACTAGGAAACATAACCTCCATTTAAATCAAACTTATGGTGGATAAACAGTCCCCTGTGTGTCCTCACCTGAAGTCACAGGGCTGGTAGGTTCCACAGTTGTGGGCGTTTCAGTCCAAAAATCATCCACTGAAAGAAAATTCATTACTTAACAAATTATGTAAAGACAATATTCTACACATTTGCATAAACTTTCATTTAACTTTTGAAGGAAACTGCCCTGATACTATTTTTCTTTCTTCCAACAACAAACATGACTGTGACTTTCAAGGAAGAAGAAGTGAGCGTACAGCAGCCATAGAGATCATTTCAACGGATAAGGGAGGTAACCCGGAAAGGTGTCAGTGTCTCAGCAGAGACTTGAGACAAGCGTTTGAATTACATCTGCAAAATTATGAGACCTCACAGTTACTTTTTAAATAGGGGCATAGCAATGATAATTAAAGATAATTAAATTACAGACCAAGTTGTAAAAAACGGTTTGCCTGGAAAGACCACCCAAGAAGGCAATGAGCTCAGGCAGGCAGTGCAGCCTCTGTGGCCTGAATCTACCATGGGTGGATGCTGGAATGGAGCGGCTGTGTGCCCTGCTGTAATAACCAGCAGATCAGCGCACCCATTGAGCAGGTCAGCGAACACAGGCTGCCTGCATCTTCTTGTTTTGGGAATAGCCTCTTCTAAAGTCACAGCCTCTTTAATGGACAGTCTTTCCCACCAGCTGAAGACACAGGGGTACTGGGCCCAGCCTCTCTCTCTCACTTTGGTACAATTCAGAGGTTGAATGATTCTAGCTCTGTGGCTTCTGACAGGACTAATGGGGCTCAGGATTCCCCTGTGCAGGACCATGCTTGCTTCAGATCCTGCACTCCCAACTGCACTCTCCAATAAATCTTTGGAATGCCGTCTAAGAGAATCTAATATATGGTTAACCTTTGTTTTTTTAAAAAAAGAACGATGCAGTTAGCTAATACATGATTTCAAAAAGAAAAAAGAAGAGACTATCAATAGAATATCAATCAGTGAGTAAACTTTGCAAAATGTCCTTATAACCAAGACCAACTTGAAAATTTCCAGAAATTCTTGGCGTCATTAATATCTGGCTTATTTTCTAATTTGTTCATTTATGAATATATCCATCTATCATCCATCTTTTCATCTATCTTTCCAGTCAGTGAGTGGTTATGGTACAATTAAGATCAGCCAAATACAGTGTCTAGTGCTGGAGAATAAAATTATGGACATGACAGAAATGGTCAACACCATCACTGTGATGACAGTCTGCGAAATTATGATGCTTCACACATGAATGTCATTTTCTGTAAGACAAGACAAATTCCGGAGAATCAAAGAAACCTGGAGGCCTGATGGGGAAGATGGGCTGTCAATGTGGACGATGGATACCAAAGTTCAGCACGGCCAAACCAGGACTTACGTGTGGTCCCAACAGCCGTCACCACCTCACTCTCACTTCCGTCATCAAGCACAGCTAACAGTGAGACTTCGTACTCAGTTCCAGGATCCAGGCCTTCAATAACGTATGAGTCCTGCTCTTCTTTCAGAGAAACCTGGAAAGCATTTGTTGCTTAGTAATTAGGGTTACTTTCAAAAGGGAGGGGTGACCATTTGATATTGGTTTTGCTCTTCCCTGGGAAAGACTATTTCTACCAAACTGAAGGGCTGAGGCTGAGTGGTTTTTGCCCTATCCACTTTCCTATGTCTGCTATTGTCTTCCTTGTTCAACTCACATTTGTGCAGCCATGCTGGTGAGACTTGATGGGTATAGCTTCTAATATTTATAGGAGACACGATCTCACAGCAATCTCCCTGATCCTCTGGTTCTCAAGATCTTTCTGTGTCCTCTAGCAATGATGCCTGAACCTTGGATGCAATATGTGTGCAGATACATATATGCATGCAAAAACAATTAATAAAAAAGAGGCCATGAATTGGGAAGAGAGTAAGAACGAGCATATGGGAGCATTTGTAGGGAGAAAAAAGGAGGGGGAATTTATGTAATCATACTATAATCTCAAAAATAAAAGAATATAATTTTTAACAAGAAAATATGGGAAATGAAAATTAAAAGGAAAATATGTATATGAGTAAGAACTAACTGAATAAAACATTGAAAAGCTGAAATCATTTCAAAATTAGAGACCTTATTGCCTTCACTTCTGTCACAAATATATTATTAATGTTGTAAAAGTTGACTGTAAAGTTTTATTAAATATTATTTGTGAGGGTCAAAGAATCTGAGCTATATAACTAAAGCCCTGGTAACATGTTTAATCTTTGAACTATAGAAGTATTTGATGCCTATGAAATGTCAAATGCTGTGTCCTGTAAGATACTACTTCTGGCTGGGTGGAGGTGGTGCACACCTTTACTTCTTGTACTCGGGAGGCCAGAGACAAGCAGATCTCTGAGTTCCAGGTCAGCCTAGTCTACAGAGTTCCAGCACAGCCAGGGCTACATGGAGAAACATTGCTTCAAAAAAAGCAAAAGCAAAACCAAAAACAAAGCAGTTCTCAAGTCCATTTTAAAATGGAGACCAGCCTGGGTGCAGCTTCCGGGAAACCTTCACTTCCGGGGAACACGTTCAGGCTCTGTTGTTGTGGTGGTTCAGTCAACTCACCTCCTGAGTCTTCCCGCCATAGACTGGAATCCACATCAGCTTGTGCTGTCCTTCCTCAGCTGAGAGCGGATGCCAGGTCACTCGAAAACTGTCTGTCTTCACCTCATCAATTTCCAAGTATTGCTGGGCGGGAACTTCCTCTGTGAGCCACAGAGGAGATTGAGTTTGAGAAGTGAGAAGGCAAGAAACCAAACTCAACCAGCTCCCAGGAGGCTATAGCATGGGAAGACTGAGGGAGTTGTTGGTTTGGGAAAGCCAGAGCAGGGAAGCAGCCCGGATCCATCCAGTGTGGCTTTAATGTCTGTTTCCAGCACCTTCAACACCATAGATTAGGGAAACCACAGAAGTAACGGTCCCTGAAAATTTCCCCAGTAACTCCAGAACTCTTACATTGTTTATATTGGGCTATTTTCATAAAGTACGAAAACTAAAAATGGAGCCGGTAAGGCAGGTCAGTCATAAAGTGCATGCCTTTATCAAAACCATGAGGACCCGAGTTCGCCCTCCACCCCACACCGCAACGCATGTAAAAGTGCTGTGTGCGGGACCACTGGTAATTAACAGCAGCTCTAAAAGGGCAGAAAGCGAAGGATCCAGGAGCTTGCTGGTCAGCTAGCTCATCTAGCTTAATTGGTGAGCTCCAGTCCAATGAGAGCCACTGTCTCAAAAGAAAGCGCTGAAATTCGTGAGGATGACATACAAGGGGGTTCTCTGGCCTCCGTGTACACACCCCCACACGCATGCATGTACACACCCGTGAACACAGTTTTAAAGTAAAAATGCTGGGCAGGCATTATATTCCGCAGGTATTTTGAGGAAAGGATTAAAGGTTAGAGAAATGCTCCATTTTAGCTCTCTACATTTTAGCATCAAATCACGCCTTCGCAGTGAGTGAAGTCCTAGAGAAGAACCTTCTCCTTTTAAACACGGGTGTGTGGGCAGCACCAGAAAGAAAACATTGTCTACCACTCATTCCACCACCTCACAGCATACACGCTTTGGGAATTTACCTCAGAAAGCATGCTGTGCTCAGAATAATTTCTCCAGTCATTGATTATATTTGAAATCAGTGATTTTAAAACTCTGTCAGGGCACCATGAGAAATCCAAGTAGAGTCCCCGTAAGAAGAATTTGGTTAATTTCCATTTTCCCCTAAATTGCCTTATTTCCTCTGTTTAGAGATATGTTTGTGTCCAAGTGTGATCAATAAATTAGGAAGGAAAATAGAATTGCTGCCACTGTGAGGCAAAAGAAAAGGTTCCCTGTCTACAGGGAAACTACAGAGTGCAATGGAAAATACTGTCTCTATGCCTTCTATTTAATTTCAGTATTTCAACCATTCTTTGTTAGGTTAAGTTGTGGACTCCGGTACATTACATCTGTAAAATAGCATAACGCACTAAGTTAAATATTAAAAAGTCACTTCCATTGGCAGAAAACTGTCTGGTATCAGTAATTTTGGAGTTCAGCCTAATGCACCCCCACACACACATGAATGGAAGGAGAGTGTAAAAATGTTATATTAAGAAATAAAAGAAATGGGGGAAGGGTTTAGACAACAGGGTACACTTTTCTATAAGTGATGTTTTGTGCATTTTTATTGTTTGAAAGCTTCATAAATGAACACACAATATAACTTTTGTCATACCCATCCCCCACTTCAACTCTTCCTGGACTGCCCCCCCCCCACATCCTTCCACTAACTTTATGTCCTTTTTTAACCCACTGAGTCAAATTAGTGCTTCCTGCACATGCATGAGTGCAGGGAAACTAAACTTCAAAAAGTGAGATGGCATTTTCTCTCTCTTCCTTGTTTTAGAAAAGAATCAGCTAGCACATCTTAAGAATGAGTAGGGATTCAAAGTTCACTAAATAGTTGCTTCTGAAACCCTTTCAGTCCGGAACGAGGCTTACCTGTGGTAAACTCTCCAACCAGAGGCAAGGACTGCCCCTCCTCATAGAGGGAGAAAATGGCAATAGAGTACTCCGTGAGGGGGGTCAGGCCTTTCAGAGGGAATGTAGTGATGGGGTCGACTTCAACCTGCAGAACAGAGTAAGCACAGAGTGTATATCTAATACTCTCAAACTGCATCAGTCATTTCATTATCATCTGCTGCTCAACTGACAGAAGGGTTATCACTACTGCAAAGCGCAACACTGAATCACAAAACCAGGGGGTGTCCACGTGCACAAATTCTAATCTCACTCAGACTGCTTACCAGCTGTTTCTCTGTGTGATTCTCAGAAGGTATGTGCAGTGTATACAACTAATGAGGCTGATGAAATGATGTGCAAAGTTTCTAGCTAGGTCTACTAAGAGCAGACAGCTTTGGCTTCACTGCCTGGGCTCTGCCAACTAACTCCATAGCTGTGTCATACACGACAAGCTCTCTCATATCTGCACAGGTAACCAGCCATGCAGAGAAACAGTAACACCAAAGGAAACAGTAAATATTCAAATGTCCTTTATATTTCACAGGCAGTCATCATTTAGGGAATATATATATGTAGTGTATGTGAAAATGTAATTGAGGAAATATATACGTGTTGTATGTATATATACATATGTGTATGTACATATACATGCATACATGTGTGCATATGATTAAGTCCTGAAGAAAGGGACTAAGGATATATTATATTAGAGGCCCTGAAGAAAGAAAGTACAAAATAAGAGGCTAGGAGAGCAGGGACTACAGGTCCTCACCCAGATCATCCTGAAGGTAAGGAAAAGTGTGAACATGGCTTTATCATCGGAAGGTTAGTGCTGGGCTGGCGCACTGAAGGTTTAGCAGATCAATTGTAGATCATTGTTGTAGTGCCCACATGTCTTAATTAATCCTCATGATAATACATAGTTCCTTAAAATAAGATGCCTTAGTTCTGGTGGTATTCCAGAAAATTGAAGAAATAACCATATTTTCCTGAGAGCAGGCTTTGTCAAATTAGAGGCCATTTAAAGTGATTTCAAGAGACATTTTTAAGCAATACAACATTATCACTTTTTTAAGATTTATTTATTTATTATGTAAACAGTATTTTGCCTGCATGTATACCTGCCGGTCAGAAGAGGACACCAGCATTATACATGGTTGTGAGCCACAATGTGGTTGGTGGGACTTGAACTCAGGACCTCTGGAAGAACAGCCAGTGCTTTTAACCTCTGAGCCATCTCTCCAGCCCACAACATGATCTCTTTTTTAAAAGTATTGTCAATAACTAATGTTGATGCCTAAGGCGAAGCCACAGTAAATACTTCCCTCTGTGTTTGCTCCTGACAGTCAATGTGACCTTCCCCACTGAACTGTCCATTCACTATCACCCGGCCTCCAACTCAAAACCAAACATCCCAAGATTTCACCCTGACCTTGTGTATTCTAAGTCTCTACCCAACTCCTGGCAGTCCTTTGGTCTCCAGCCTTACTAGCCTTACTAGCCATGTTCCTACCTTTTTCTGCCTAGGGTCTTTGCAGATGTAATTCATCTTGCCTATGACTCTACTGCTCAGTTCTTTTCAAAATTCAGCCCTCCTCACCTATACAACTATGCTAAATGTGCCTCCCTGGGAGGTTTTTCCTGTCCACATTTGTCAGTAGAGTTGCTCTCCAACACTGCCTTTGTTGTTCCTTCCTGGCACACCTGAACCGACTCTGTGTCTGGATCTACTTGCATTCCTCTGTCTTCCGCATCCAGTGTGGGCCCCTCGGGCATGACTTGGGTTAGTTCCCTCATCACTCTGTCTAATTTTTGGATGAGCCCATGACTGGGTTTCCTTTTTACTTTTACTAAATAAACTGAGTAGATAAAAATCAAGGTGGATGCACTGCAGAAGCTTTTTTTTTTTTTAAGAGAAGGACTTGTCTGAACTAAGACTCAGTTACAAAACCATATTCTCCTCTGAGGAATCAAGTGTAAACCAAAGAAAGAAAGAAAGAGAGAGAGAGAGAGAGAGAGAGAGAGAGAGAAGTGCCAACTTGAAGAAAGGCTTCTACTTTACCATCCTGAATCCTGAGGCGTCTGCAAGGCTGGGACAGGCAGTTGGAATCATGCAGCCTCCTACTAAGATGCCTGACAGCTGTGAGGTCATTTTAGCAGCGCCGCTGTTCCAGCCAAGCTACTTGAGGGATGCAAGTCCCCTGTGCTGATACCACAGGGCAGGCAGAGAGAAGCAGAACCAGCCAGACATGCCTACGGCCTGCTGTGTTGCGTGGCAACAGTCACTGAAAATAAGGACCATCCCCTCCTGAGGGATCAGCAATATTCTAGATGGTTCTTAGAAAGTACTACTTAGTGTTGCCTGGGCAATGTCTGTATCCATTGTGTTCAGCAGTCGCTCAACCCACACCAAGTCTCCAAGGACATGAATTTCTATGCTCAATTTGTAGATAGAAAAATTAGTTAAAGATCTTGCCCAAGAGTATGCAAAGTAAGACCTATGACTTAGACCCAGATGTTCAGATTCTAAACCTTATTGTTTTAAATATATTTTACCATATGTTTCGTTATTTAAGTGCACAAAAACACAAATTCATATTTAAATATTAATTCAGTGTAAATCCTCAAAAATGGTATCTATGCATTGTTTCCTTATATTCTGAACTGTTGTAGCTAAGTCCAAGAAACAACACACTATTTATTCCGCGCCCTTTCCCCTGTCTTCCCTCACCACACTCTAAGTACTTATGGCTTTCCAAACAAGAATCTGAGGCTAAGGAGTGTAACTAATTTTTTCTGAGCCATAAAACTTTCAAATGGTAGATCAGCATCACCTTAACTTTCTTTTGAAGTCTCAGCTCTGTGACAAATGGGAATCTTATATGGATATCAAACCTACGTAAAAACAACCAATTTCTTATGTTCATTGAGTCTAAACGGACAAAAGAGCACATAAGCGTAACACCATCTATTTCTTATGTAGTATATGTACCTGCTAAAAAGAATTCTGCTCATTTGCTAAAGCATTTTATGTACCTCTTAAAAGACTGTGTTTTATATAAATGCCAGGATGATTAACTTATTTCACTAAATAAAAAGTTTTATGTGCCATTTTTTACTAGTTACTGTTCTTGTACTGTTTTGTTTGGGAAGGGGGCATTATATAGCTCAGGATCGCCTTCAGATCCTTCTGCCTAGAGGATTTTAGGGAGAAATCATGAAGGTTTATGCAGTGCTGGAGACTGAATCCAAGGTTTCTTGCATGCTAACTAAGCACTTTGCCACCTGTGCTAACTCCCACCCCAGCCTATATGGCCATACATTTTTAACTATTAGCTGAAACTGATTTTACTGATAGCACCATAAGACACATGAGAAGACTTTTAAGAAAAGACAACAATGACTGTAATGTCATTGCTTTGCAACTAATTTAAGAACTTCATTAATAGTCTAGCTAAATACTTCCCTTCAATCTAATTGTGGGGGGTGGGGGGATGAAGAAAGAGCACTAACTGAGCAATGAGAGATGTGGGCTGAGCCCCCGAATCATGGCTGTTGGAAACTGACATTTCACAGTCTAAAAAATGGTGACTTTACTTCTATGAAAGTCAATGGCAGCAAAAGGAAAATAGTGGCCATGTTTACCCTTCACACTGAATGTCTGGGTAACCTGGTGTCTCAGTTGAAACACTGAGGTGTATTCTGAGGCAGGCATTCATAGGTAATTGCAACCTGAGAGTCCACCTGGCTTGAGCCACCCGCACACTTCTCTTCTAACAATGTACTCAGGAACCTAGGATGCCACACTGCAAATACAATCTACTCCAAAGAATATGTTTCTCTGTACCCTCCCCAACCCATAACCATCAAATATAGATAGTTCTATTCAGTTGTACTAGGTGTTCAAGAGGGGGAAATCTAGCCAAGACTGGCTTTGGGTAAATAGCTAATAAAGCAAATCGTCCTTTGAGTGAAGTTTTAGGGAGGTTCCCATCCTATGACTATGGAGTTTCTGCCTCATCTTCATCTGCATCTTTCTACCTAATCTCTGTACGAGGAATGACCATCAGCCTTAATAGGATGAAAAATTTTTCCTTGGAGTCTGAAAGCCCTAGTCCTCTCTGAGCTTGTTTTGACAGCTCTCCATTGTTGAAGGGCTCTTCTTGAGGTCTTGTTCTTAATATAATCTGTTCTTTTGGAAGCAGCATATCCAGGAGCGAGAGCCCTGAGGCCAGCTAAACAGTCCCTGAAGATCCTTAGTATGGCTCCTCTTATGCTCTGCAGCCTCCTCTGGGTATCAGTCCCTAATACATGCCCTCACTTGCTGAACCTTCCCATTCATAAGTCAATACTGGCAGAACTCATGTTCATTATTAGTTAGCCCCTTGGTCTCATCCCTAGAATTGTATTTTCTTTTTTCTTTTTTTTTAAATATTAGTTACAGTTTATTAACTTTGTATTCCAACTGTATCCCACTCCTTCATTCCCTCCCAAACCCACCCTCCCTCCCTCATCTTCTCCTCACCCCTTTCCAAGTCCACTGAGAGGGGAGGACCTCCTCCCCTTCCATCTGACCCTAGCTTATCAGGTATCTTCAGGCCTGGCTGCAAAATCCTCCTCTGTGGCCTAGCAAGGCTGCTCCTCCCTTGGGAGGCAAGGGGTGGTGGGAGGTCAAAGAGCCAGCCGTTGAGTTCATGTCAGAAATAGTCCTTGTTCTCCTTACTAAGGCACCCACTTGGATACTGAGCTACCATGGGCTACATACGAGCAGAGGTTCTAGGTTATATCCATACATGGTCCTTGGTTGGAGATACAGTCTCACAAAAGACCCCTGTGCCCAGATATATTTGGTCCTTGGGGAGCTCCTGTCCTCTCCAGGTCATACTAACTCCCCCTTCTTTCATATGATTCCCTGTACTCCACCCAAGGTTTGGTTATGAGTCTCAGTATCTGCTTTGATACCGTGCTAGGTAGAGACTTTCAGAGGCCCTCAGTGGTAGGTTCCTGTCCTGTTACTTGTTTTCTCCTACATCCAATGTCCATCCCATTTGTCTCTCTAAGTGAGGGTTGATACAGGGTCCTCTTTTTTGCATTTTCTTAGGCAAGGCATAGCTTTCTGGGAGAGAACTCACTTTCCCATACTTACTGAAACTGCTTTTGGAATATCAGTTCAGTATACTTATGAGAGCTTCAAATGTCTAGGAGTTCTTGAACCAGTCAGTCGGTCTCCACTACATTGGCAAGTTTCCGACCAAGTTTTTGTTTGTCCTGGACATTTTTAATGTTTTTCTTCGTTATCTGCTCTGGAGGCTCCTTGTTGAGAGGTCAGCTCCCAACTGCTCAGCACAAGGCTCGCCAAGATGAAAGCAGTCAGGCACATCTTCAAGAACCTGGATGTCTCCTGAATTTCTTGCTTTCTTTTATGAACTGATAACTTGTTCATTCACTTATAAGATTAATTCAAATTTTGGAAACCCTTTTAACTGTTAAGAACCCCCAAGGCTGGGGGAGTAGCTCGGTTGGTAGCTATGCTTAGCTTGCACAAAGCCCTAGGTTCATTCCCCAGGAAAGGCATTAAACTGGCTATGGTGACACACACCTGGCATCTCAGCTCTTGGAAACTGGAGGCCAGAAGACCAAAAGTCCATAGCCCTCAGCTCCACAGCCAGTTTGAACTCAGCCCGGCATGTGTTATTTTTAGTGTAGGTTGGTTAAAAATGATTTTTTAAAAAATCTGTACTTGTAGAAATATGACTTAAGCAGAGGTAGATTTTTCTGGTATAGATTGGTTAGTGTTGGTCCTATGCATGCTTCATCACCAATTTTCTTGTCGCCTAATAATATGTCCATCAAGGAACTTGGAAATCTTTGGCCAAAAAGAAAAGAAATCTCTTACTTTAAAGTAAGTTGTGTCTTTTCTGTGTTAAACATACTTCAAATTAAAAAAAGGTTTTTCCATTGATCCAAAAACATAATAAATTTCAGGGGAGCCAAAAAAAAAAAAAGGAAAGGAAGAGGGTAGAAAAGGAGGAAGAAAGAAATAAAAAAAGAGAAAGAGAGAGAGGAGGAGGAAGGAAGGAACAAAGGAAGGAATGAAGAAAGAAAGAAAAAAAGAAACAACAAAAAAAACAAAGAAACAAAGACTCAGTGGTGGACCCTAGGTGCAGCCCTCAGTATCACCCCTCAAAAAAGGAAAGAGTCTGGCTGTTTAAATGTGACTATTTCTGGGGAGAGGGTGGTCTTCAAAAGTTCCTTTCTGCTAGTGCAGATCTGGCTTGATTATTTTGAAGTGGTGATTTCCATGGGCCAGGAGGTTATTCTGTATTCACCCGCTACTAGTACCCAAGGAAACCCTCTACAGACCAGGGGTGTTGGCTGCAAAGTGATGCTCTTTCAAGGTCTTTGAGGCTCTGAGGGTGCTCTTGAACATGATGGCAGCTCCAAGTTTTACATTCTCAAGGACTCAGTAAGCCAATCACCTCCACAGGTCCTAAGTTGCATATAATTCAATATTTCTGAAGAGTCTATCATTCCATCCAGTTAGTTCATGGGCTGTGGTCTGTGGACTTTCTGGATAACAAAAAGAATGCTGTAGATCTCCACAATCCAGCTGACTACAGAGGCTTCTAAGCAATATGCTTCAATTTTTTTTTTAATACTTCAACTTTAACTTGACAAATTATGTGTAAAATAGGAATCATGAGTATCTATCTGCCCAGATGTCCCACAATCTGACAAAAACATCTCCTCTCTCAGTCTCTCTATGGCCAGTGCTGAGAAGGAAGGTATCTCCAGTGGCCATACATCCCCATCATGTTCATCCTTACCTCCTCTGTCATCCCTGTCACTGGCATTAGCTGACTGGTCTTGAATTACTGTCTTTCTTTCAGCACATAGTGTCTTCTACATAAAAAATGGGAGTGCAAATTGTAGATTAAGTTAGCTTGAAATGTTAGATGAAGGTCACCTCTTTGCAGTTGTGTGTAACCGTACACTTTAATCAGCATTCTCCTCTTGTGTCCATTATCTGCCTGACCCTCTTACACAGCTAACTGTGCAGCTCTTGAGAGAATAACTTATTTACTGAAAGCAATAACAAAACGTCTATAGCTCAGGAATTTTATTTTAATTGCTTTGCTGCTCAGGGTTCTTATCTGGAATGGATACAGAAATTGTGGTACTTTTACACAATGGAATACTACTCAGCAATTAAAAAGGAGGAAATCATGAAATTCGCAGGCAAATGGTGGGACCTGGAAACTATCATCCTGAGTGAGGTATCCCAAAAGCAGAAAGA
>CM053752.1:42508205-42554169 GCA_028658305.1 Pachyuromys duprasi
ATATATATATATATATATATATATATATATATATATATATATATATATATATATGTGAATAAGCCTGTTTTTCTTTTTCTGGGTTACCTCACTCAGGATGATCTCTTCTAGTTCCATCAATTTGCCTGCAAATTTCATAATTTCCCTGTTGTTGTTGTTTTGTAACACATATGTTTGGGGGAAGAGAAAGGTGGGTATAGAGGGACATGAAGGGGACAGGAGCCCCACAAGGACACCAACAAAACTAAAATTTCTGAGCTCAGGGTGTCCTGAACAGACTGATACACCAACAGAGGACCATGCATGGAGAGAACCTAGACCCCCTACTCAGATGTGGCCAATTGGCAGCTCAGTCTCCATGTGGATCTCCCAGTGAGTTGAGCAGGGGATGCCTCTAGCATGAACTCAGTTAACTCTTCTTTGATCACTCGCCCTGGAGATGAAGCCTTGCCAGGCCACAGAGGAAGAGGATCCAGGCAGTCCTGACGAGACTTAAGAAGCTATGGGCAGATGGCAATAGGGGAGAACTCCCCCTTTCAGTGGACTAGCTGGAAGGGGATAGGGAAAGAGGGAGGTAGGGTGGGACTTGGAGGAGTTGAAGGGGGGAGCTTCAATCAGGATATATAATGAATAAATTGTAAAGAAAAATAATTATATATACAAAAAAGTCAGAAAAGAAACTGACACATACTGAATACCCACTCTGCACACACATGTGTATGCCATGTGCATGTTAAATGGTTCTATAAATATTGGGGGGGGGGCATTTAAAATCTCAGTAGAGAGGAAGGGAACACAACATAAAAAATGAGAATAAAAAGATTGATTTCTAGGATTTCTCAAACTTCTAGGGAACCCAAAAGAACTTTAATAACTACACAAATGGGAAAACTATTCCAAATTGCTTTGAACACTTTAAAATTACATGTTTTCTTATCAAGTAGATGTACATGTTTGTCTCGTCTGTCTATCTGTGTGTTGACAAAGCAATGTGGGAAAAGCTCAGATCTAAAATAGCCTTATTCTAAAGGTCAGACAAATTTGTTCACAATCCTAGAGCTTGGGTCCCACACCTAGCCTCAAGAGATCTGGAAAATAGAATGACAGAAGAGAGAAGGAAATGAGCCAAACATAGTAGTGAAACTCTCCTAGAAACAACAGATGCAAGAAATAAAACTAAACTCCTAAAATAAGATATTGATACTGCCCCTCTTTTCAGATCCTATGAACCAGGCGTAAGCTACAGACCAACAATACAGCGAGGGGCAAGAATTGAATGACAATGATGAATTTTACCAAGAAGACAGAATGTGTGTACTTTTCTCTACCCTCCTGTAAGTACAACTAAAAATTCTGGATATCGTGTACAAGACAAGCATGAGAAGACACTAAAGTTAGAGGCAAGAGGCACTGCAGGACTTAAGAAACATCACAGAAGTAATTTTCCTTCCTCTTTGGAACTCAAATGTCTCTAACTGGAAGGCAAAGGTATCAGGCAACATAGAAACATCAGTGTTTTCAGATAAAAGCTGTTCTAACAAAGACTGTTCTCTCTAACCGAACGCCAGGAAAAAGCCAGCATACAAAGAGAGAACACTTTCAGACAGTGACTCCAGACACACGCTGAAACAAAACAAAACAAAGCAAAACAAAAAACCTTACTCCACATCTCTGATACCATAACTCATCACAGCAAAAGTTAAACAAGGCCCCCAAATTCCACCCTTTTTAGGTTTCCATAGTAGGTCAGAACATCCACTCCCATCTCTCCATCCAAGCCAGGGTGGGATGGAAAATAAGAAAACCCATCCTACCCCATCCCTATCTGCAACAGCAGTGTTGATCACAGAGAGGGCCTACCAAACTTCCAACCCTGCCTGCTGGTCATGGTAACCCCTTCTCCTTCTCTTCGGAGACACAGTGTATCAGTGTATTACAACTTCCCTACAACATGGAAGCCACTTCAACAGAACTGTCGTCAGTAGAAGCCACCTGGGGGACAGAAATGAGGGACTCCTGCTTCTCTAATAAGGTGAATAGTAATCACAGGCTTGTGAGTAGCCCTTTTCTCCTAAGAAACCAAAGTAGACAAAATAAGCAACCCAGACTTATAACCCTAACTAGCAGGAATGAATTATTACTCTTTACTCTTGGCAGGGTGGTATCAGAAAATACACTTAAACCAGAAAGGGCAGCCATCATGGAATGCTTTAGTGCAAAAGGACAATGAAAAACACAGTTAAAGCCAATGACAACATAAAACTCCCAGAGAACAAAAAAAAAAATTAGTAAAATTAGTGAAGGTTTTAACAGAACAGCAGTGACATGCTCAGAGGGAAGAATCAACAAGCTTGTTTGCTGGAGGAGAAATGGCCTGATCTGAGCTAGAGAGAACAATCAGACTCAAGAGCAGCAGAGCTCTCTGGAAGGCTAACACAGGCAGATGAAGGAATTCAAGGTCCCTGAATCCCACTTACACTGTGAATTCAAGGCCAAACTGGACTACAGTTAGTTCAAAGCCAGTTTGTGCTACACAACCTATCTCTGATCTTTTTTTTTTTTTTTTTAGAGAGCTAATAGTGAAAATAACAGAAACTCAAATACATGTGGAAATACAACAAAATATCTTTAACTTGTAACATCAAAATCTTAAAAGGGGATGAAAAAGGACTCAAACAATACTTGATGAAACAAAATTTACTCTGATTTACAGATACATCCATAAGAAGTCACATTAAGCCAACCAACCACACTCAAACTTCTGAACAATAAACATGAAAATAAATTTTCAAAACAGTGAGAGAAGTGCCCCTTATCTGAACAAAACAATTTATAAACTCTGAAAACCAAGAAGAAGTGATACAACTTTTGTTTGAATGTTCAGAAATAAGATTGTTTAGCAAGATCTCAACATCCAGCAAAGACAGGTCAGCAACGTAGGGAAAACTAAGATATAGCTCTGGAACAAAGAAGAGATTTTTGACTTTCAGTCCTTTTAAAAGGACTGAAAGGACTAAATGGTACGGTGCTCTCACTAGAAAAAAAATTAATTAAAAAGAAGGACCCCAGATTATTACAAATAAAAAATGACAGAAAGCATAAAATAAAGGAAACAATAAAATTTATTCCCTCAAGCTTTCTCAGTGATGTTTAATATGAGCTGGAAATGCAGTTCAGTTGACAGAGTGATTGTCTATCACAAAGGAAGCCCTGGATCTAATCTCCAGAACCGCAGAAACTGGGCATGGTGGCACACACCTGTAATCCCAGCACTAGGGAAGTAGGAGCAAGAGGGTCAGAAGTTCAAGGTCATCCTCAGCTATATAGCAAGTACACATGCAGCCTGAGCTATAGGAGACACTATCCAGGAAACTCGGTTTGATGTTTGAAACAGGAATTGTAAAATTTCTAGTGTGAGTCTATCATATGTAGAGAAATGGGTAATAACACAATTTATGACACACGGTTGTGGTAAAGAAAAATGGCTAAGGTAAGAGAAATCTGTACATGTCACTCACCAGTTTCAGGAAGGAAACTGAAGCCATCGACCAACGGTACTCTTCCTAATGCTGAAACCCTTTAATATAGTTCCTCATGTGTGGTGAACCCCAACCATAAAATTAGTTTGATTGCTACCTCATAACTGTAATTTTGCTACTGTTGTGAAGAATAATGTAAATATCTGTGTTTTCTGATGTTATTAGGAGACACCTGTGAAAGGGTCATTGACCCCAGGTTGAGAACCACTGCTGTAGACCCTGTAGACATCGAAAGAATAATATTAGAGTATGAAGAACTCTACACAAATTCTACAACATTTATGAAATAGATCAAAATCATGTCTTCATTATAGATGTGCCTTTAGAGATGTTTCACCACAGAAGACAAACAGAAGAAAAACAAGCCAATGAAAAGTTCAATATTACCAGCCAGGAGAGAAATGAAAATCAAAATCCACAGTGTTTTATGACTATAAAGCTTTCAGAATGGCTGAAGTTAAAACAAAAGCAGAAAGAAAATCAATATTGGTTTCAACACATAAGAATGGGGTCACTCATGTGTTGCCACTGGAACATAAAATTCTAGACTCTGGAGATAGTTTGGAAGCTTCTTAATGAAAACTAAATTAAGTTAAACATGGACCCAAGATACTGTTCAGTCATTGCATTCCTGGGCATTATTCCAGAGAAATTAAAACCTACATTTCCACAAAAATCAATAAACAATTATTCACAGGAGCTTTATCATAGCATCCTCAAACTGGAAAGAATCCAGAACACGCAAATGCTTAAACAGTGCCACAGTCATACCGAAGAAACAAAAGAGCTATTGATCTACTTATAATTTGGATAAATCTCTAGGGAATTATTCAGCATGAAAAATCTAATCCCCAAAGGCTGGATACTGGATAGTTCCATTTGTATAACTGTTTTGAAATATATATATACGAAGAGCACTCTAGTGGCTGTCAGGTTCAGCAAGAGGGTGACAAGGGGATGTAAGGGAAAGCGCGAACAGCAGCGGGGGCATTCCTGTGATGGAAATGTTTTTCATACTGAGTTTCAGACCACGCTGGCTCTGCAAGGTGCTACCATTAGGTTAAAGCCAGAAAAGAAGACACTAGCTCTTTGTGTAGTGTTCCTTACAACTTACATGACTGCACAATTACCTCAAAATTAAGCATTTGACTTGGAAAATGGAATGGTCTACATGTTAACAGTACACTAAAAGCCCCCTACTAGTCAAAGCAAGTGTCCCTTACCTTCACAATGGTGCCAATGTGTGTGTGTCTCCTTTTAGACTGATGGCTCGGGTACCAGAAAGAAAATGGAGTGTTAACAAAGTCAACTTGAAAAAGATAGGAATATTTATAGTCTGTCACAGACCTGTGCCTACCATGATTGACTTAGGTGCGTAGCGAAAGACCTGGGAGCATGATAAACTTGTGGGCACGTTGTCTCTCATTTGTGGCTCAGTGTCCACAGTGGCAGACCTGTGTCCATAGTGACAGATACATGTGTGTGATTATAGAGCTGTGAAGACTGTGCCAGACCTGTGCATGTTGTGATGCCCACATCCCATCCCTTGGCTCTCTCTGCCCTCTCTTACCTTTAATCTCCTTGTCTTGCTCTTCCACTCTGGAGCACACAGTCCTGGTCAGGCTCTCCACCACGGTGTGCATGAGGTCAAACTCAGCAACATTGTACACGTGAGTGCTGTCTGGCTCAGAGGCGATCTCCTGTAGCTCGTTCAGGTCGGCATTTTTAACCCCTGCCATTGAGGAGAACAGAAGGGACGGTGATGCCAGAGGCTCCTTAGGAGGAGCAACTGCAGAAATGTTAACTCCGTCTTTCCCACAGTCAGAGCACCCTCTACTCGACAGTTGTGTGTCCGGTGACACTGAAGCAGATGAAGGAAGTGTGACGTATGTACAAAACAGAATTTTTTTCAGCCACAGAAAGGGATGAAGTTAAGTCACTTACAGGAAAATGGATGTAAATAGAAATAATCTTATTAATTAAGCCAGTCTCTGAAAGGCACATAATTATTTTTTTCTCATTTATTGTTCTAGATTTTAGGTACATATATAAAATCCTGTAAATACATGAAAGTACAAACCAAACTTTCTAAGGGAAAAAAGGAAACTCACAAAAGGGGAAAGAAAAGGCAGGGTAGTAGGATTTGGGGGAATATACTGGATGCACAGTATTTATTTATTTGAATTTTTCAATTACAAAAACATGTGTCAGGGTGTGATGACACACACATTAAATCCCAGCACTTTGGAGACAAAAGCAGAACTCTGTGAAGCCAAGACCAGCTTGGTCTGCATGGTGAATTCTAGACCAAACAGTACTATATGGTGAGACCCCATCTTAAAAAAAAGAAAAGAAAAGAAGGAAGGAAGGAAGGAAGGAAGGAAGGAAGGAAGGAAGGAAGGAAGGAAGGAAGGAAGGAAGGAAGGAAGGAAGCTGCAGAGACAGATAACTCCAACTAAGGACCATACCTGGAGAGGTCCTAGACTCCCGTTCAAAGGAAACCCACTGGCTGCTCAGTTTCTAAGTGGGTTTCCTAGTAAGGGGTACAGGGGATGTCTCTGACATGAACTCAGTAGCTGACTCTTTGATCACCTCCCCCTGGGGGTGCAGCTTTGCCAGGCTATAGAGGAAGATGATGCAGCCAGTCCTCATGAAACCTGATAAGCTAGGGTCAGATAGAAGGGGAGGTATCAGGGGACTAGGAAAGGGTATAGGAGAAGAGGGAAGGTGGGTGGGAATGGAAGGAGATGAGGGAGGAAGCTGTAGCGGGAATACAAAGTGAATAAATTATAATGAATAAATATTCAAATAAAATGAAAGAAAGAAAGAAAGAAAGAAAGAAAGAAAGAAAGAAAGAAAGAAAGAAAGAAAGAAAGAAAGAGGAAGGAAATGTTTCATGTGAGGTGTTTCCTAAGAAATTAGGTGGTGATTTTGCTCAGCACACCCCGAGAGGAAAAAACTTTGATCTAAATTCTGTAATTGCACAACATTGCAGAATCAAAACTAACTAAACCATAAAATATCAATCTTCACTTTTAAACTTCTGCAAAATAAGTTTATTTACATTCAAAAATGTGCTTATAATCTCAGCAGTCAGAAAGTTTGAGCTCAAGGCCAGCTTGGGTTATATAGTGAGTTCCAGGCTAGCCTGAGAAATAGTGGGAGATGCTGAACCTCAAAAAATAAAATTAAGAAATACTGTTAAAATGAAAACATTAGGAGAAAACAAGCAACAGGACAGGAGCATGCCAAAGAGGACCTCTGGGGTGGGGTGGGGGGGTCAATGTAACGATGTATCAGAGCAGATATTAAGACTTGAGATCAAGCCTCTGACAGAGGGCGAGAAGTAATGATAGATCTGGGGGAGGTTGTTGAGACTTGGGGAGAACAAGAGCTCCACAAAGACCAAACTGAGCAGGGCACAGGGGTCTTGTATGAGACGGTTTCTACAACCAAGGACCATGTGTGGATGTGGCCTGGAATCTCCGCTCAGATGGGGCCCATGATAGCTCGGTGTTGGACTGGAAGGCCTAGTGAGGGAAACAGGGACTGTTTCAGTCATGATCTTGATGGCTGACTCTTTGACCCTCCCCCATACGAGCTGGGGAGTGACAGACTGGCTAGATCCCAGGGGAGGACATTGCAGCCAGCCCTGAGGAGACAGGATGAGCTGGGGTTGGATGGAAGGGGAGGAGGTCCTCCCCTGTTGGTGGACTTGGAGGGGGCGGGGAGGAGGGAGATGAGGGAGGGAGAGGGAGGGTAGGAGGGAATGAAGGATGGGGCTACGCTTGGGATGCAAAGTACCTACCTGTGATTGATATAAAAATAAATAAATTTATAAAAAAATGAAAACATCACACACATAATTATTTTATACAAGACTAGACTAGAGAGAAATCTGTGTGAAGATACTTTTAATGGACTCAAACACAGTTTACTGCCCAGTGATCTCTGCAAATTTTGACAGACCAAATAAAGAAGTTCTGTGGCTTCCATAGTCCCTATTGGCTTCCATCACCACAGGTCAAGCAAATGCTGAGTGTCTGGAAGATAATACAAATGAGGAGGACAAAAGGCAGTGGCTGGAGATGCTTGAGAGAGTACGTTTACTCTCCCCCAAGCACTGTGTTCATGGTCACCTCAGGGGTGCTAGGTGCATTCACTCAGTCCTCACAACAACCACTGTTCTTTACACAGCTGTCGCTGCTTTTCCCACGCACTTAGTGAACTTGTCAGAAGGATACTCGACTAGCAAGGGTATGCTGTGGTTCCAGGACATCACACTGATTCTCAGAGGGTACACTGCAGAGAGCAAAGGAATTTGGAGATAGAAAAGGAGAGTGGTACATGACTAAGTTTCCTGGGTGTAAAGGGAAAATTGTCTTCTCCAAGAGTCAGTAAACAAGGAGAATTTCTTTAGAAATCCCTGTAATGTCATCTGAAGGTATTAAAAAGAGGAATTTTGGACGCATGGTAGAGAGATGGCCTGGAGCAGCACAGATGATTTCTTATATGCCTGGCTGGGCAATTACACATCTTTCACTATCCATAAAATAAGCAACAAAGCTTTAATAGACACTGAATTATGTGCATTAGGAGGCTTAAGATAAAGAATACCACTCACTTCCAGGTAGTTTCCAGAGAAGTTCAAATAAGATCAGGATGAATTCACTAAGTTGCTTAAACACTCTTCTAAGGATTATTAAAACAAGCATAAAAGTCAGGATAAACACACAAGATAATCCCTCATTAGCTTAACTCTTCTGCTGAGGCTTTTTTTTTTCTGAATGAGAGACTTAAAGAAAAATGTATCTGATGATTCTTGCCCAAAGGACTCCTATAATACACAGCTCAGTCAGTATAAAAATGTGGGCTGACGTAATAATCTTAGAGGAGAGAATGCTTTCTCTTGTCATGCAAGTCTATGCCTGATAGAATATGCTAGAAAAGATTCTGTCCCTCTCCCCTCCCATCTTTTTGCTTCCCCGTCTTTATGAATAAAATAGTTTGACTGTTGCAACTGCATGGAAAATAAAGGAGCTGGTGGGGATGGCTTGGAAGGAATGTGTGCACTCAGGAGTTTTGTCCCACCCATCCTTACATCCCAGAATGCACCACAATGCCTGGCACACAGTGACGCTAGTAATTCTTGAATAAAGCATTCTATAGCCCACAATCCGAGCAGTGAGTCTAAGAGTGGATTATAGGCATTTTTTCTCTTGTTGGCAACTCTGAAAGATGCACTGTTCAACTTCAGAGTAATAAGTGTTAATGCCTCGTACAAGCAACTGAATCAGTTCCCAGGACCAAAATGATTACATGGTTTATTGCCCTTCTCTGTTGCACAAATATGTTGCCAAATACTTAGCAGTCATCTTCCTGTGCTCACTTCCGGTATTTACCTCTTTCTATAGTGTACCTTTGACTAATATCAAACACTTATCCAAGGTCAAAAGATGCAGATGAGGGATGAGCTCTGTGAGATGTCGCTGGCGCTTGAAAACAGGTATGAAATGGTCCCTACATACCACTGTGATACAATCCTCACCTTGCCTTCCTCAAACACTTGCAAAGTTTGAACATGATGAAATTTTAATTTTCTTTTGGGTCTCTTTTATTCTCACTTCCACGAATGTAAAATTCAGGTAACAGTGGTACAGTTAAAGACAATATCCTGCACTTACTTGAACAAAAATAATAGACTTCCCTTAGATACACCTTTCAGGAGCATCTTTATTTTCAATGCTGAGAGCGATAGTGTTTTCCCTGAAATATTTTATACTGCCAGGTCACTTACAGAGCACTTGGAAAGTGTCAAGGACCAGGTCAGGTATTGGGCAGGAGCAATGAATGTACAATCTCACCCTCTAGTGACTCACTGTTTAGAGAAGTTGCAGGGAGTAAGAAGAGAAAAACACAGAGTCAACAGTTTCTGCCATTATTCCCAGACAAACACTAATAAGAAATAAGTTCTTTGCCAGTGGTGGTGGTGCACGCCTTTAGCCCCAGCACTCCGGAGGCAAAGGCAGGTGGATTTCTGCATTCACAGCCAGTCTAGTCCACAGAGTAAATTCAAGGACTACGTAGAGAAACCTTGTCTCAGAAACAAACAAACAAACAGAAAAAGTTCTCTCTTTGCTGCCTGCAGATCAAGATGTAGAACCCTTGGCTCCTTCTTCAGCACCATGTATGCCTGAGTACCACCATGCTTCCCACCATGATGCCAATAAACTAAACCTCTGATTCTGTAAGCCAACCCCAATTAAATTCTTTCCTCTATAAGAAACAATAAGAAATGCCTTTTTAAAAAGTGACAAATCAGTAACCTGCCCTAATACATAAAATAAGAATAAAATAAAATGTATAAATAAGAAATCTTCTAAGATCTTTCTCTAAACAGGAGAAACATATCATCACACAAAGAAAGTATACTCTATTGAGTCTGTCAGTAGTTCTCAACTCTGATCTGAAAAATATGTTCAAAGTACAGGGTCTCACAAGTAGCCCTGGCTAGTGTAGAGTTCTCTACGTGGACCAGGCTGGCATCAATTGTACAGAAATCTGCCTGCCTTTACTCCTACATGCTGCAATTAGAGGCATACTCTGCTGTACCTGACCTGATTTGGCTATGTTTTTAAAGTAAAGCTTGCAAGACATCTTCTTCCTAGCTACTTCAATTTAATAGGTGTGGTGGTTTGAATAAAATGGCCTCCATAGAACCATAGGGAGTGGCACAATTAGGGGGTGTGGCCTTGTTGGAGGAAGTATGTCACTGGGGATGGGCTATGAGGTTTCAGAAGCTCAAACAAGGCCAAACTCTTCCTTCTTGATACCTGAGAATCCAGACAGAACTCTCAGCTACCTCTCCAGCAACATATCTGCCTACACGGGGCCATGCTTCCCACTATGGTGATAATGGACTAAACCTCTGAATAGTAAGCCAGCCCCAATTTAATGTTTTCCAGGAAGACAATGCAGCCAATCCTGATGAGACCTGATGGGCTAGGGTCAGATGGAAGGGGATGAGGACCTCCCTATCGGTGGACTTGGTGGGGGGGGGGTGGCAATGGGAGGAGATGAGGGAAGGAGATGGGATTGGGAGGGGACAAAGAAGGGGGCTACAGCTGGGATACAAACTGAATAAATTGTAGTAAATAAAAGAGAAAAAAAATGAGTTGCCATAGTCACGGCATCTCTTCACAGCAAGAGAAACCGTAACTGATTAGGATTAGAATTAGAGGTCTGGAGTCAGTTTCAGACCTGCACCCACAGTATCTTTTCTGACCTCTACAGAACCTGCTAGTATTCAATTCTCATGAAGAACCATCTTACAGAAAGCTCGTGAAAAGACTAAAGCATGTTTTTGATAAGCATGGCTCAGTGAGATTAAAGATTGACAACTAATTAACCGTGTGAAATAAAGCTGAGTGGGTCATTTAGAATGAAGACTCTAAGGCTTCGGAGCCCTGTTGAGGGATCTGCTATACCATTTTGATTAATGTTTCAGTTCTTGGGACTCAAGCTTTTTTTCTGCCAAAGTTTATTGGTTTCTACTAAACAGAAGACCTTCCTCTTGCCAGAGAAATTGTAAACATTTTAATCGAAGGCAAAGCTTATCATGTAAACATTCTGTAATTACTCTGGACCTGTTGTATATATCCTTTTTCATAAAATGATAGCTTTCAGAGTGTTTATATCAAGACAGCAACATTGCACGTCTTTAATAGCTGACGACTCTTAATTCCTTGAAGACGTGGGAAATGGTTTCTTCTTGTGCCACTAGCAAAGAGACAGCTATAAACTAACCCTGAAGAGCAAGTCATGAGTAATCAAATGGAAACAAATGTGAATCTAATTTTAGCATGTCACTATATGCTTTTTCAAACATTTTTTGCTCAGTAGGTCCAAATACTGTGGTGTACGTGACAGAATCACTATTATTTTTAATGCAAGGAAGTTGGGCACAGATACCAAACCTGCTACAGAAAGTTCTCAGGCCTCTGGCTTTCGGAGCAGTGTGTGTTGCATTAAGTGAAATGTATCTATGTCCACAATGGAAACTGGAGCATTAGAGACACATAGCAATATACTGCAGCTGTCTGTGTTGGCACATGTAATCACAGCACTCAAACTGAGACAGGCTACCAAGATCAAGACCAGTCTCAGCTACTGGCCAGACCTGTCTTAAAAACAGACAGGAATGCTTAGATGGGGAAAGACATTCCCACCAAGTCCAATGAGTCTCTCTTTCTCTCCTCCCTCTCTTCCTCTCTTTCTTCCTCCCCCTCCCCCTCCCTTCCTTCCTCTGTCTCTGTCTGTCTGTCTGTCTCTCTCGTAGAGACAGAATTTCTCTGTGTAGCCCTGGCTACCCTAGAGCTCACTCTGTAGATCAAACTGTCCTTAAACTCAAAGATACAACTGCTTCTGCCTCCTTAACGCTGGTATTAAAGGTGTGTGCTTTCTTAGGACTTACGTGATGGAGGTAGAGAACTGACGCTGACAAGTTACTCTCTAAACACACACGCACACACACTTCCACACACACACACTTCCACACATATGCACTAAATAAATAAAATCATAAAAAGAAAATTAATAGATGTATACATACCTATGGCAAACAGCTCTACACCAGACTCACGGAGGTTTCTAGATGGTGGGATAATATCATCTTGGGATTTTCCATCTGTGATTAAAATGCCGATCTTGGAAACTCCACTCCTCGATCCTGCTTCTGGTTTAAAGCTATTCTCAAAAATGAAGTTCAAAGCAAGACCTGGGAGAAATAAACACAAAGCAAGCATCTCCGATTAAAGTCTTCTGGTTTGGAAAGCACATCCCCATGATGAGTAGAGCTAAGAGGGTTTTTATTAGATGTGAGCCTTCATTTTCACAACAGCATGACAGGACCTAATGAAAAAGCCAAATCCACTAGGATAAAGGTAATAAAAAGAAACCACCATTGTGCTGGAGTATACAGCATGGATGGCAACACATTCTGGATTCTTACTTAGACTTCATTTCTTCAGAGAATGGAGAACAAAAACAGCAGAGTTACTGAAAAAGAATACGTTTCATTCATCTGAAAAAAATGAATATATTTCTCTTGGATGAATCTCTAATAAACATTTTTATTTCTATTTAAGAAAATTTTCATTTCTTTATTATTCTCTTTTTCTTCTTTTAAAATTAATATAAACAGTCTTCTTTATTGCAGGAGATCTTTTAGTCCACCAATTCACTCAACAAAGATTCGCTGGGGTCTTGTTAAGTACCGTGGATTAGGTTAGATGCCAAAGCTCTCCGTTTTCTTTCCTTGATCTTATTTATTCACTCACTTTACTGGGAGGAGGCAAGACTAAGGATTGACTCCAGAAGCTCATGCCCCACGGCCTAACCACTGGTCTATATGTTCAACCGAGTTCTAAAACCAAGCTACTGCCTTTTGAGACAATTTTTACCTGAAAATGAATAAGAAACCATGCAATATTGCTTCCACGTCTAATAAGTTTTCATAGGTATTAAAAATTCCACTCAAGTATGCTTCAGATTGGCAAGGCAATTAATTACCTTGTTGCCAACAGTTTATCTAGAAGTCCATAGTAAGATCTTTATGATTAAAGCTGAGTCTCCAAGCCATGTGCTAGTGAAAGGCAACAGCTGTTCTAAGGCTCAAATCTGTTCAAATAATACTGGAGACGTGGCTCAGTGGTTGAGCCCTTGTCTAGCCTGCAGAAGGTCTTGGGTTCAGTCCCTAGCACACACACACACACACACACAGATGCTTGAATATTGTTTCAAATATTATGTCTTCATTTTTCTCCCTTCCTTTCTTTTCTACTATAATGATTGTCTATTTAGCTGTTCTACAGTCCTTTGATTTCTGGTGTTACCCCCCCCCACTCCTTTTCTGTTATAGAGCTCACCAAGCTTCGAGATTCTCCATGAGTCATGGCCAGTCTACTAAATCCAGGAAATATGTTCTTCATTTGTTTTATAGTGGGTGTTTATTTGGTTTTTGTTTTCCTCCAACAGCTAGTATTTCTTTTGGATCTTTTAATTGGATTTCCATTTTTCCCCTGTGTTGCTCCTTTGTTATTGCATATTGTCTACTTTACCTATTAAATTCTTTAGTGCACTAAAAATAAAATAATAAAAATAAACTGCATCTACACAAACCACTCATGTTTATGGCACAGATAATTTTAATATAAATATTGTTGTATTACTCAGTTACCAAAATACTAGTGGGTCAAAAGGTCTTCAAATATTTTCATGAATTTTAGTAATCAAAATTTCAAATGAGGGGAAAAAACTATCAATTAAAAATAAGAAAGCATTGAGTGTGATGATACACACTCAGAATCACAACATTCAGGAGGCAGAGGCAGGGGATTGCTGAGTTGCAACCCTGTCTATTCTGTCTACCCTGTTGATGTAGAACAGAAAGTTAATTCAAAATCAAATATGAAATGAGCTAGGCATGATGACACATGCCTTAAATCCCATCACTGGAGAGGGAGAGGCAAAAGGATCTCTGTGTGTTGGAGGCTGCCTGCTCTACACAAAGAGTTCCAGGCCAGCCAAGACTACACAGGGAGATACTATCTCAAGTAAAGATAGATGATAGATAGATAGATAGATAGATAGATAGATAGATAGATAGATAGATAGAAGGTAATATGCAATGAATCTGCTGTGTTTCTGGCTGTACTCATCCATATGATAGCACACAATGCATCGCTGCAGCCTGTGGACAAGTGACGTGCACACTGCTGTATGTGTACCATCGTGCCACACAATGCCAATGAACACTTCCTGAAATACCAGGGTTCAGATTCAAGACTATTGGGTGTTATGAATCGCAATATTTTACTGAACATAGAAACTTTCCTACTTGTACAGAAAATGCAGTTTTGTTAACTGTGGAAAACAGAAAAACAATAATGTTTTCTATCATCATTCCGCAGACTCTTAAGTATAAAATCATTTTACCTTTGGATTGGATTGGATTAAGTCTTAATGCTGTTTGACCAAAAAGGCCATCTAAGAGCCTTTAATGCTATATGGTAAAAGAAGAAGAAGAAAGAGAGAAAAGGAGAAAGAGAGAAACAAAGACACAAAGAAAGAGAAAAGAAAACACTTTATCGCCTCTTAAAAAGGAACTCGGTGGCTGCTCTTTGATCACGTCCTCCTGATGGGGGAGCAGCCTTACCAGGCCACAGAGGAAGACAGTGCAGCCAATCCGAATGAAATCTGATAGGCTAGGGTCAGATGGAGGGGGAGGAAGACCTCCTTTATCAGTGGACTTGGAGAGGGGCATGGGAAGAGATGAAGATGGGAGGGTGGGATACGGAGAGAATGAGGGAGGGGGTTACATCTGAATACAATGTGAATAAACTGTAATTAATATAAAAAATTAAAAGTTAAAATTTTTAAAAAGGAGCAAAATAAGGTAACAGTTGCTGTTGAACAAGATATGTAGCTAAGAATGTGCATTGAAGAATACCTACCTGTTAGAGTATTTCCTCCTTTGTATGGAAGGCTTCGGACAGCATCAATCACTTCATCTTTTGTGTTAAAGGCATTCAAGTGCCACTCTATTCTGGGGTCCCCACTGTACTGTGCCAAGCCTGGAAATGAAGGAAGAGAAAGGCCTTGAAGATCACATGACTACTCAAGAAAACAGAATGCCTAAGGGCCTCATCTGTCTAACATTCTTTTCCTTGCCTGGCTGTGTGCTTTTAAAGAAAAGTCCTGGCATCAGCTAAAGGAGTCTAGTTGGACGTACCTAGGAATAGAGGGAGTTTACATATTTTCTATTTATTTAGAAGCTATCAAATAACAAGGTATTTAGCATTTAAAGGCAAAAAAATTGTTCATGTGTAGATAAAAAGCCTGATTTGTTATTTCATTCTCTGAGGAATGGCATTCCTTAATGACTATTTAAAAGTTATAACTATAAAAACTTTTATAGAAAATATGTTATTGTATTGCTTAGAATATGACACAAAGATTTACAAGAGTTTTTTGTTGTTGTTGTTGTTGTTTTTTATCTTGGCTAGAATTAACTTGACAAAGATATTGCCAAAATATTATTTCCAGCTTTTCAAATCAACAATGCCCTGGACTTGGCTGTTTCTTTTAAATATTTTTGGCTGTGCGATAAATTCTTCTGCAGCTATTTCTGAAGCTTTGTTATTATCAATAGTAAAGGAGAGAGTGAATTTCCAGAGAATTAATGTGTTCAATAGTCAAATAAGTGATAACACCAATTGGAAAATTTAATAGGGATAATATAAATTTGTTTGGAATATTTATCGATCTGAACATGTGCTTTCAGGAACAACAGTGTAGTTGATCCTCTAACTTTAAAAGTAGCTTCATAAGGGGTTTCTGAATTTCTTAGGAATCACCCCCAGAAAGTTTGCAATAGCAACTAGCTTTTATGTTCCATAAATCATACCAATCCGTGTCTTCTCTGAGCCCACGTTGAACGCTGTGACCAGGTTTTCCAAGAAATTCCGCACCAGCCTAAAGTTGAACCTCCCAATACTCCATGACCCATCCACCAGGATGACAATGTCAGCAATGGCTGGAGTCTCACAGAAGAATTTTACTTCTGCAAAGTGCAAACCACAAAAGCACATATATTACTGTCAGAACTGGTAAAAGTGGGAGAAGATCTCAATGTCATTCAGATAACTTAGGACTAAGAATACAATAAAGTTCCCATCAAAGCTGCCATCTTTTTTTTTTTTATAACTCTTTCCCTTAAATGCATTCTTCCAAGGAAAAATTTGTAGTAATGGTTGGCAGCAGACATGAGGGTTCTGGAAATAGTTAGCAAAGTGCTGTCAGGTTTGGGCCAACCTGGCAACTCATCCTGCTGTATGCTTTAGAAAGTGGTGTCTGTACAAAATCTTCCAGCCTTGGGCTTCGGCCTGCAGGATCTTTCCAGGAAAGGTCTCAACAGAAAGGGTCAGTAAGAGTCATTTTCCTGGGATGGGCAGATGGCCAGGAAATATAAAGGCTGTTCTCTTTCCCTGATAAGCCTACTTTGGATAAGCCACGACTAGGTGTTTAATCTAAAAATGATAGAGACCTTTGGTTAAGTAAGATGCTCATTTGAAAAAAGAAGATAAGAGCTCAAAGGTCCTCCCCAAGTCTATTTTGTGTTGTTGCCTGTTGCTGCCGCTGCTGCCTTTCACATTGTTTCTATGTGACAATAAGATTTTGCCCCTAAAGATCGACCAAGAGGCTAGTTTTTCCCAACAGTTTGGTGGGTGCTTCCCACAAACGATCACAAAGGACAGCGAATTGTTCTGTCACCACCAGAGCCAGAGGCCTGTGGGTGATGAGCTGAAAGCCACCTCTGTTCATCCAGAGCCAAGACGGAGGAACATTCTCAATGTGCTTCACAAATCCTCAAAAACGGTATGGCGTCTTTCGTGTCTTAACTGGCACTGTTTTATACCCCAGCTTATCCTTCCCGTAACTGTTCACCATTGCTGGATTTTCATACTAAAATGTAAGTAATTGTGTGTGCGCACGTGCATATACATGCTTTTATTCACTTTCAGTCTTGGCCAGACTAATCCCACTTGGTTTATGTCTTAATATTAAAATTATATATGTATATTGAAAACCAAAATGCAGGAAAAAAAGCACAATCGAAAATAATATCAGGCATCAGGAAAAATGTGTTCACTGGTATAACCATTGTTACACCATCTTACCATTCAAGATGGAGGAAGCATGGGGGGGAGGGGTCCCAACTCCTATCTTGATTGAATTTGAGATTTGCTGCATGGGAGTACCATGCCTTGTACTGTAAGCATGGTCAAAACCCATGGTTAGGGAAGTCATCATCCCTGAGGGTGGAGAATCTGTTGATGTTCTTTTGCTGAGCTGTCATGTTGTCAAACTGCCTTCAAAATATTCGTGCTTATATTTATAGATTTGTGCTGCTTTCATCCTTGGTCAGAAAAACTACCTATGACAGTGGGGAGTAGCTGCTGCAGAAACTCCTGAGAATAAGTGACTGTGCGAGCCTGGCCACAGATGAAATACTTATATCAACCATCCTCTCCCAGGCTCAGGGAAGACCATGGAAGAGAGTTACAGAAAGAATGTAAGAGCTGAAAGATGGGAATGCATGCTGTGAACTTCTGGAAATGGTGTGGCAATTACACACAAAAACCAACAGTAGTTATAGTTGCCTATGCAAGATCAAGCCAGTAAAAAAATATTCCAGCACGGACTGGGGAGGGGTCCCTGACACTCACCCCCAGCTGGGAGAGTTACTGGCAGTTGGTTGACAGCTTCAGAGGGAGGTAGAGACACTTCTCTCTGATTGTGTGGCCATTGGTGGGCTGTCCATGCCCCAGGGCATGACACTACAGCCATGTGCATACGGGCAGCATAATTGGATTCAGTGGGTTATTGCCAAAAAATTTTTAATAAAATTGGGACAGAGATGTACTGGGCAGGAGCTGGCAAAGGAGGGAGGTGGCTATGACCAAGGTCCATCACGTATGTGCATACAATTTTCAAAAACTGAAAATAAAAGGCTTTTATCACACACAAAAAAGAAGAAAGCTGAACTACTGTGGCTGGCAAAAGAGACAGGCAGTTGAGCAAATTTGTCTTTGCATCCACCACACCACATTTGCTTAAAGGAGCTGGACTTTTTTTTTTCCAGACATAAATATGCATAGAAGACCCAGATTCTTTTAGCAGATGGGAAGAAAATGTGCTTGCCAATGGAATACTCCTGTCTTCGTTATGGAAGCTCAATGGTACAACTCAGTCCAGAGCTATTATGTATATTTCTGGCCCTAAATTCTCCTTATTTAATAGAAGAAAGATACCAGCCTTGCATTTGAGACTCAGCCCTATTGTAACTTGAGGCTAACCCAGATACTAACACAATTTGTGGAAAAGAAAGTCCTTGGAATTTTTTCTTACATAATCTGAGGAAATCATTGTTTTATGATGCTTCAAGAACTCATTTTTATTAGTTTCTACGTGAAGAACGCCTACTCCCAAAGTATGATATAAAATTGAGTGTAAGTCCAGATATGGATAACTTTAATGATCCTAAAGTTTGAGAAGTTGTAAAAGTTGTTCACATTAACAAAATTTCCTTAAGGAAAAATGTAAAAGCCATGCACAGTGGTTGACAGCAGTGATACTAAAGCCGAGGTAAGAGCACCACGGGGGTCTGGGGCAAACCAGAACACGTGCTAACTGGATTTTATTGGGGATAAAATCAAACCTGCAGATCAGTTTCAGAATACTTGATACCATTATTGTGTTGAGTCTTTCAAACTGTGAACACACAGAGTCTCTACATACATGTAAGGGGCAGTTTTTCTCCACTGTTTCCCTGTTTAACTAGTGTTTTCCATGTTTGGAAAATATATGCGTAAGTGTTTTTTAATCTTTAGAGCAATAGGTAGCAACACATCTATTAATTTTTGCCAGTTGAGGGAACACACATTATATTTCTCTATGATCTCATTTGGCCACTAAAACAATTAAATATTTCTTTGTTCAATTACTGGCCATGATTTCCTGTCTTCTAAAATGTCTACCCAAGGTTCTTTGCTCCTGAAACTAGTATTTTTTCAATTTTCCCTTTTGTGTAATTTTTTTCCTGGTTGTAATTTTTCGGTTTTCTTCTCATTCGGTTTGTCTGTCTGAGACAACCTCCCCAAACATGCCCCACATCCCACTGATCCTCTTGCCTCCGACTTTCTAGCTATGTGGTTGCAGGTGTCAGCCACCATGAATGACCCAGAAAAAACTCATAATCATTTTTACTAGGATCCAGAATTCATTTAGTGGCTTTAAAATTATTTTTTATGCCACTAGAAAAATATCTAGCTGGGCCATTTGTTATCCGAGGCATCCAAAGGAAAACTGTGGCTACAGAATAATTTTTTGACTTAAGTCTCCTGCGAGGTTATATTCAAGTTTCCCAGGACAATGTAAAAGAAAATCCTTAAGAAACGGATAAGAAATTCTAAGGAGCCACTAACAAGCAGTCAATGGCTCTGGTTATATCATGGAAGGGACATTTTTTTTTTCCAAAAAAAGAATCAAAATCATTTTGTATTTGTCCAAGACTCAAGAAATATTTTTAAACATTGGCCCACTTTGATTTTTACATCATGCCCATAAGGAAACGTTACTGTCACTGTTCAGAAAGTTAAACCAAAGTTCATACAGGACAAGTGACTGGCTCCATGGTCACAGTGAGGTAGGCTGGGATTCCAGAACTTCTAATTGACCTTTCCATCATCAAGCCATGGTTCCAACTGCCCTCAAGAACATCAGAGAACACCTGAGACACCTGTGGAAATTGTCCACCAGTGGTTATGGAGTGAGGACACTTCAGCTCTAGTTGCCATTGTTTTTCACCAGGATGAAGCTAGTTCTCATTTTTCCAGTCTTGGTTGAGGCGTACCTTGTAAGGCATCTGCGTTACCTGATATGAACGACTTTGAGAAGGAACGACAGTTTGACTGTGTGGGGAGGTCATGGAAGGGCAGGGCCATTTGTATCCTAGATGTGCCAGGAAAGAGTCAGAGCTTTATGTAACCCAGAACAAGACTGCCCCAGTGACCTCTGGCCTTCAAGGAAACCCTCTCTCTACTTTCTGCCTTTCATTTTCTCCCAACCATGCCATCATATTGTGAATCCATCAAGGAGCATATCTGTTGATTAGATCAGAGCCCTCTCCTTATCTAACTTCCTCTAAAATCACCACCATGGACGCATGCCTTACAAAGCTTGTGGGTGATCCTCCATCCAGTCCCATAGATAATAAATAATGTCACCACAGCATCCCATGGTGACCTAACACAGCCCTGCCCGATATTCCCTTCCTAACCTGGTCTTAGTTTTCCTGGAATGTCTTACTTCTTAGAAAAAACACCGTGCAGAAGTGAGTAGTAATCGCTTTATGTCCATTATGTTTTATGTCGTTAACTATGACTGAGCTATGGATGCCTACATATTTGACTGAACATTAGTCTAGATGTGTCTATGGAAGTGTTTGTTGGTGAGACAGAAAAGCAGATTGTTCTGTCTACTGAGTGTAGGCCTCCCTAAGCAACTGAACATCAATACCTGAATAAAGCTAATGATAAACTAAAAGGGATCTCCTGCCAGCTACCTAGACCACCTGGGACAGCAGTTTTTCTTACCTTGAGCGTGCTGGGTTTTGGTCTGTAATTAAGACCATCAGCTCCAGCCTTCAGATTTGAACTAAAACTACACTGTTTCTGTCTCTTGAGTCCCCAGCTTGCTAGCTGCCTCCATGATTTTTTTAAACCGTTTCTTATAAATCTCCTTTCTTACGAATGTCTTTTTAATTAAAGACCAGTATCAATCCTATATGATAAGCATTCTTCCCACTTCATAGCAAAGAGATTGAGTAATTAGAGAGGGTAGAAACTCTTCCAACCACATTGAGAAAATGGAAAGTCTGAATTCAAAGGTAGGGCTGACTACAAAGCCTGGACTGCTTAGCCAAAATCACTTCAATTACTATCACAAAACAGAAAGAGAGATGAGGGGAACAGAGACAAAAGGAGGGGAAGGAAAGAAGGAGGAAAACTGTCTAACTTTCCCTTATGTGGAGTTATGCATAGTGAAATCAAATCCATAGACATTTGTCCTACAGTCGACCTGCAGTGCATAACACCACAACAACTTGCAGGAATGTAAAGCTCAGTCACTGCACCAGTCAAGATAACATTTCAGCTGCCACTCAGAGCTCTGAATCATAATAATAACTGACAGTCCTATAAACAGCACAGTCATCACATTTCTCCTCTCCTCAGAGGGCCTGGGAGAAGACAGCTGATTCCATATTTAAGGGGCTCTCACCGTAGAAGAGGGATTAGGAGTTTCTCTATGCACACCAGAGTGACAGATTTCAACTCAATTAGACAGAATGTCTGCTTCTGGGAGCAGCAATATCTTTGTTAACCAAAGCAGATGAGCTAAGCATGAGCATGCATAGCTGAAACCACAGAACTTGAGAGAGTGAGACAGGAGGATTCTCCTCAGTTGGAGGCCAGCCTAGGCTACATAGTAAAACCCTGCCTTTAAAAACATATTTTTAAAAGAGTGAAATGGAAGAAAGAAAAGATGGAACAGCTGAGGAACCTCAAACACATCCTCTATGGCCTAACTACCTGGCTCTCCAATAACTTCCAAAACTAAATCCTAAGATTACTACTTCCTCCCCAAGCTACAAAACTGAGCTAAACTGCAAATTGTGTTTTTCAAAGTTTTACTGATTACTACTCTTGGTTTGTCCATATTTATTCCTCACTTCATGCCAATACACTTATTATCCTTTTCCCAACAACTTTTTACACACACACACACACACACCTATCTACCTTCTTAAAAATAAACCACTCTAAGATCAACAGCAATAAATGAGACCTCTTGAAACTGAAAAGCTTTTATAAGGCAAAGGACACAGTTAACAGAACAAAACAACAGTTTACAGATTAGGAAAAGATCTTCACCAATCCTACATCTGACTGACAAAGGACTAATATCCAAAATATATAAAGAACTAAAGAAATTAAACACCAACAAGCCAAAGAATTCAATTAAAAATGGGTTACAGAGCTAAACAGAGAATTCTCAACATAGGAACCTCTAATGGTTGAGAAGCATTGAAAGAAATGCCCAGTGTCATTAATCATCAGAGAAATGCAAATCAAAATGACTCTGAGATTCCATCTTACACCCATCAGAATGGCTAAGATCAAAAACTCAAGTAACAGCACATGCTGGTGAGGATGTGGAGAAAGGGGAACACCCCTTCATTGTTGGTGGGAGTGCAAACTTGTACAACCACTTTGAAAATCAGTCTGGTGCTTTCTCAGAAAATTGGGAATAGCACTACCTCAAGATCCAGCTATACAACTCCTGAGCATATACCTAAAAGATGCTCCACCATACAACAAGGACATTTGCTCAACTATGTTCATAGTGGCTTTATTCTAATAGCCAGAAACTAGAAACAACCCTGACATCCCTCAACTGCAGAATGGATAAAGAAACTGTAGTACATTTACATAATGGAATACTATTCAGCTATTAAAAACAAATAAATCATGAAATTTGCAGACAAATGGATGGAACTAGAAAAGATCATACTGAGTGAGATAATCCAGACCCAGAAAGACCCACAGGGTATGTACTCATTTATAAGTGGATTTTGACCATACTACAATTCACAGACCCAAAGAAGCTAAGCAACAAGGAGAGCCGAAAGGAGGTTTCATGAATCTCACTGAGAAGGAGAAACAGAATAGACAGAGGAAGGGCTCAAAGAATGGAAACAGGATAGGAGAGGGGGTACTGAGGCAAAGGACAGTGAGGATCTGAAGTGGGGAAGGGGACAAGAGGGCAGAGGGCTTTCAGAGAGAAGAGAAACTGTGGCCTGGAGCATCTCAGAGACAGGGTAGGCTCCTGGGCGGATATAGGGTGACTCTAGCAGGGAGAGGCCACCCTCCAACCAGATAGGACTCCTAGTTGAGGGAGGGGATCACCAACCCATCCACAAAAACTTCAAAAATTTACCCTGCCTACAAGATGTGCAGGAATAAAAGATAGAGCAGCGATTGAGGGAATGTCCAGCCAATGCCTGGCCACACCATGGGAGAAAGCCAACCTCTAACACTACTAACCACACTCTGCTGTGGTTGCAGATGGGAGCCTAACATAGCTGTCCTCTGAGAGGCCCCACCCAGCAACAGATAGAAACAGATGCTGACACTCACAGCCAAACTTTGGTCAGAGTGCAGGGAACCTTGTGGAAGAATGGGAGGAAGGATAGAAGAACCCGGAAGGAACAGGAGCTCCACAAAAAGACCAACGTAACCAACTAACTTGAGCTCAGCGGGGCTTTTGGAGACTGAAACACCAACCAAGGACTATGTATGGGCTGAACCAAGGCCCCTACACATATGTACCTGATAGACAGCTTGGTCTTCATGTGGGTGCCCTAGTAAGGGGAGCAGGAGCTGTCTTTGACAAGGACTCTATTACATGCTTTTTCATCACTTTCCCCTGTTGGGGTTGCCTTGCCAGATGGCAGGGGAAGAGGATGTACTCAGTCCTGATATGCTGGGATGTGTAGGTGAGGAGGGCACTCCCCTTTTCTGAGGGGAGGCAAGGGGGATACGGGGAAGAGGAAAGGTGGGGTAGGACCAGGAGGAGAGGAGGGAGGAGGCTATGATAGGGATGTAAAGTGAATAAATGATTAAATTATTTTTAAAGTGAACCTATCATGATCAAGATATCTAAAACAGATTAAAATTTCTTTGAGAAAAACATGGTACTTCCTAACTTATTTTGTATGAAGTCAGTTTTAGATTTTTGTACAGTTACCTAGTTATTTTCCAGTTTTCTCAACAATGACTCAAGAAAGGCAATTTTGTCTCATCAGCCCTGTTTTCAGTTACAAATTTCTCAAAGTCTAGAGCCAGTGTTACAGTCCCACTTATTTTCAGCTCTTCCTAAAATATGCAGCTCTATAATAGTTCAGATTTTTTGCTGAATATCTAGCTGTATGATTACTTTAGCTGCTGTAGATGAATGCCTATGAACTTAACAGCCCAGCCATCCCTGTGACTAACTCACTAATAACAAGTAGTCACTCACAACTTTTAAGTCCAAAACGCCTGCTCGATTTGATGCTGATAGGTAGCTTCACAGAGACAGACACACAAGGCATTCTCTAACATTCTTAGACAAGAATTTTGGTACTGACCAGAGAAGCTCCACAAATCTGGAAAACACCTCTGCCAAAGTCACTAACAGTACTCATAGTGACAAAGTAGCAGTTTTAGTTAAACGTTATAACTTACTTTTCAAACGTGGACGTTTGAAACTTCACTGTGGATGGAGCTAAGAATGCTTACTCTACTGTAAGAATTTATCAGTTAGAAATGATAGCTTTTACTAGAGGCCAAAAAAAAAAGGAGGCGGACAAAATGTGTTGAGTTATCAAGAGCAGCAGAGGAGGAATGAGGAAACTGTAGGTCTGACACTGGGAGAATTCTAGCCCCTTGTCCTCTTGGTGCATTAGCCTCCATCTAAGGAACTGGTGGCGACTAGCATGCATTTGTAGAGGCTCAGTAACTACCTCCTGACTGGCTGATCTGGCCTCCTTTTTTTAAAGCCTTAATGTGCAATCTATAATTCCTGGCACAGATGAGGAAAGAAAATTTTTTCCTTCCGCTGTAAAGATCTTTTCATAAACATGGCCTCTCTCAGTCATCTCCCAGGGATTCAGAATTTCTTTCTTTAAGTCAAACTCTCCATAGATAGTTCTCTAAGAGCCAGGAGACACTAATACAATCAGTGTTGGTGATCTGCTCAGTCTCCTAAAGACACAGATCCACAGCTGTAGATTCTACCAGCCATGCAGTGAAAGCATTTTTAAAATTGTATCTGTACTGGACATATACACCTGCCTTCTTTTTTCCTTGATGTACACTACAACAATTATTTCTATTAGTCCATTAGGTACTGTGAGTAATCCAGAGATGATCTGAAGCACATGGGAAGATATGTGTATGATACAACTATGTTGAGATCACTTTTATTTATTTATTTACTTACTTACTTATTTATTTATTCATTCATTCATTCATTCATTCATTCATTCATTTATTTATTTAAGGGACTTTAGCACCCTCAAGTTTGGATACTTGTAATGGCTTTTAGAGTCTGTCTTCATGGATACCAAGGAATGACTGCATTTTCTTTTGAAAATGAACACACATGCACTGGACAGGAATAGAAACAATTCTCTTAAGAGCCTAATATGAACCTGACATGATAGTATCAACTGCCCTCTGCAGACTTACATGCTAATACCAAGTATTATGCTTACTTGTAAAACAGGAAGTTGTAGCTTACAGGATTGCTCTGCCCAAGACTGCACAACTAGACAGGAAGCAGAGGAAGATGGCATTTCAAGGACTGCTTGGCCCCAGACCTTGCATGCTGTCTAATCCATACGGGCAGCAATAACAAAGGTGAGAAAGAAAAAAGAATTGAGAAGAAAACTACCCATGCAATAAAGCTTCCGCTTATTCTCCCAGAATTCAGGCTGAAAAGCTGCTGGTCTTCTGATGTCTGACCGAGCCTGGCGCCTCCAACTCCAGGAAGTGTAAAAAGCGTTTACTGCCTTGTGCTTGACTCACTAGCTGTGTGGTTGCTCCATGTTTCAACAACATGCTTTGGAAAGCACAGGGAGCAAACAAGAGGTGAAAGTGGAATCTCGTCTGTAACCCCAACACTTTCCATTGAACATTTGCTGCCATCGGTCTTCAGACATGTTTTTGTCTATTTGCCTCCTCAAGAGATGTTGATGTCATGTACTGTATGTCTGTTTATATTCTTATGTGTATCTAAACTCTGAACATAAAAGGAGTAAAACAATGTCTCAGCCTCTTCCTCAAGAACCAATTTTGCCCCTTTGAAGATTGCCTCACTCCCACTGAAGATGCAAGTGTTAAACCACTGTTTTACAAAGAGAACTTCACTCACCTAAAACCAGGGAAATTCAAAGCAAAGCAGATCTAAATGGACAACTTAACCTTGTATGAGTTTACATCTTTTTTTAATCTTTGGTTCTTTCAGGTGGAGACTGTTCCAGTTTCCATGTGCAATGTCCTCCCACAGGCTGGTTTGACTTTGACGACTTGGTTCCTAGCTAGTGGTGCTGGTTTGGGAGGTTGCAGGGACTTTAGGAGGCAGAAATGTGATGGAGGAAGTGAGTCACTGGGAGTGTGTTTAGGGGACTATAGTTTGGTCTTGCTTTCTAGCCTGTCTCTGTTTCCAGATCCAGTACAATGTGAGAAATCAGCGATTGCACATTTATACTGCCATAATTCCATTTGCAACCATGCCATCCCCTCATATTGTGACAAAGCTTTAAGTTTCTTCTTGCCAAGCATTTGGTCACAGCAAGGAAAAGTAATAAGACTGTGAAAGAAGCAGTTTGTGGTAAGGGGGCACAGTTATGACAAAATCCAGACAATCATAAAATACAACTTACTGCAGTGAAATGTTGTATATGTGGACACGAGCGTGTGTGTATGTATGTGTGTGTTTATGTGTGTATGTGTGTGTACATGTGTATGTACATGTGTATCTGTGTGTGTATGTGTGAGTGTGTGTGTGTATGTATGTGTGTGTATCTGTATGTGTGTGTTTCCCAAGTCCATTCTGAGGCCATTAATTTCAGTTAGTTGTTTTTTGCTTTTCTGATTGTTTGGTTGGTTGTTTTGTTTCGTTTGAGACAGGGTTTCTCTATGTAACTGTCCTGGAACTCACTCTGTAGACCAGGATGGCCTTGAATTCAGAGATCCGCTTGCCTCTGCCTCCTGAATGTTGGGATTACAGATGTGCACCAGGGCCACCCAGTTCAGTTAGCTGTTTTTGTCTTTGTTTTTTTAGATAAGTGTCTTGCAGCAGAGTCTGGCTGTGAACTCGTTATATAGATAAGGAGGCTCAAGCTCTGTTCCTCCTGTCTCTGAAGTGTTGGGGTTACTGACGAGATTCCCACACCTGCCCAGCTTTGTGAGGTGCTGGGGGCTGAACCCCCAGCTTTGGGCATGCTAGGCCAGTGTTCTACCTACTGAGCTCCAGCTGCATCTCCTGTCCAGTAAATCCTGATCCAATCTGTCCTGACGTGGCCAATCAGGTTCTTGTGTTCCCTTGCTCATGGCGCTTGAGTCAGGAGCGAACACATGAATGGAGCAGACCATTACAACTCCTTTTCAGACAGCTTCTAAAAGAACTAAACCATCGACGGGAATTCCCTGCCAGGCCACAGGGGAGGAAAACAAACTCAGTCCTCATGTGAATAGATGAGATGGAGTGTCTAGGTAGGGGCTCCCCTGTTCTGAGGAATAGGAGAGAGGGAATGCGGGAGGGAGGGTGGGACTGGGAGGAGAGGAGGGAGGCGCCTTTTAAAAAAAGAGCTGCTGTGGTTCTGGTCTCTTCAACAGCAATAGAAAACCTAATCCAGACAACATCTAAACCTCAGTGCCCCTCCTTCTCACTTATAGGAACTGAGTAAGGATTTAGCCAGTGTTTACCCGAAAAACTGCCTATATTGCTGGGTGTTAAATGATCTTTTGACCCCTGTCTAGATGAAGTTTAAATCCCAATTAGTCTCACTGTTTCCGAGATGAATCTACAATCTTGATTTTGGCATGTGTAAGTCCTTGGAACACTAACGGAAAAGGTGATAATTTTTTAAATCAGTCTCTCAGTTATGAGTTAAGAACCATAAAAGTGTCAAAAGTGATGTTAACATGTGAAAATGTGCCTTGAGAACCATCATAAGGCCTGGCTGCATCCAAACATAATTAGCATGAATAATTCGGAGCTGACTGCCCATCTAGAGATGCCATTGGATACCTGTGTGAGCTGCATGAGGCTAGACATCTGCCAAACATGAACTTCAGCTAATGCCCAATAGCTAATTCAGCACTAGGGGATAAATGTCGAATCTCATCTGTGCAGTCTCTATCAAATAAAAAAGACAGGCCTCTCAGCGAAGTATGATGACAAACACTTATAATCCCAGCACTGCAGAGGTAGAGTCAGGAAGGTCTGGAGTTCAAGGCCAGCCTCAGTTACATAGCAAGTTTGAGACTAGCATGGAATGTATGAGATTTAGAAAAGACAGAGAGAGAGAGAAAGAGAGAGAGGGAGAGAAAGAGGGAGAGAGAGAGAAAGACTGACCTGTAAGTATACGTTCTAGTATTTGAAAGGCATTTTATTTTATTATTGTGTTTGTTTGTTTGTTTGTTAGTTTTAAACGAGATGTAGCCCAGGATGCCCTGGAACTATGTAGCCCAGGCTGGCCTCAAATTCATACTCCCACCTTAGCTGTGTGCTGAGATTGCAAGCTTGTACCACCATGCTCAGTTTACAGCATTCTAATATTAATAATAAATTCTAATATTAATAATAAATGCTTAAGTAGCAATCACTGTGTTCTAATTCATTCAATCTTCACAACTAACTCAGTTCTCATGTTTCAGATTTGTGTGTGTGTGTGTGTGTGTGTGTGTGTGTGTGTGTGTGTGTACACAAATGTAGGCACATAAGAAAAGGAATCTTTTGAAGATTCTTAAATGAGATTATATCCTAAGCAGCTCTGGTTGGAAATAGCAGAACAGACCAAATGTACTCAGAAAGGGAACCAACTTAATGAGGGACCAAAAACACTTGAAAGCTTTAAACACTCTAAAGCAGGAATCAACCACTGTATTCTGAAGAGGTTGTCAAGACAGGAAATACTAGAGTCTCTGTTGGCCATTATGATCCCCTCTGGACGGCTCCAACTCTGACACTGTGGGAGAGTGGCCATAGACAATATGTCAGGAGTGAGCAAAACTGTGTCCCAATAAAACATTTAAAAATTAGTAGAGGACTGGGCTTAGCCCATGGACTATTGTTATGTTGAAAGAATAACAAGCTCATCTATTTCAGGGTTGTTGTTTTTTTCCCTTAGAAAATCAGAGCTCTATTATATGGAGAAAAATATAATAAAGTTTTAAAAAGGAAAGAAAAATGGGAGTTCTAGTTTCATCCCTTCTCTTCTTAGTGTAGAGAACATAAAAATAAAAAGAAAGGAGAAGAAAAGGTTGTCTAAGGCAACACCATGTGAAAGTGCCTGGTCCCACCTGATACCAGAAGCTAAGGATGGTCAAGCCCCATTAGTACAAAAAAAAAAAAAAAACAAAAAAACAAAAAAAAAAAAACACTACCACAAAAGAAAGAAACCTTATGCTACTGTTCCTATCTGGCCCATAATCTTTTCCAATCTGGTTCAGCGTTCCTATGCAAAATGCCAAAAATAACTAGAGAAAGCTGTTTGGACAGCCATGGGGAAATGTCAACGCACAAATGCTGTGCTCAAATGCAAACACTACTTTTGTTTGCAAGCTGGTTTTTGAGTATTGAAGAAACATGTACAGCACATTAAAAAGAAAGAACGAGTAACTGTTTCACAGCACAGACATTTCAGCTAAACATCCTAGCTCCTTGCATTTCAGCTAAAATTCCGATTTACCGATTGTATCTGAGCTACTCTCAGTGTAGATACTCATAGCAGAAGATTCTAAATTGTAGGGAAAACAAAGAGTTAACATAGTTCGATGTGAATCCTGGGACTACCTCATCCTGGAAGGGGCTCATGCTAAGTCTTGGGAGGGACTTTGAGTGGTTAGTAGCCTCTGCTAAGCTGGCCACGATGTTAGAACCTACTTCCTGTTTCCTCTTGCTAAGCCCCACTTTTGTTCTTTTGTTTTGTTTTGTTTTCTCTCCTTGTGGCTCAAGCTGACCCGGAACTCACTGTGTAACCTAACGTGGCCTCAGACTTATGTCTCCTTCTGCCTCCGCCTTCCTGAAGCCCTGGGACCTCTAGGGTCCCTGGCATCCATTCCACAGGTAGCTGAGTCTCATAAGACGATCGACTCATCTAATCTGGGCCTTCATGAAAGCCCTGCACACACCTCACTTGAAAACAACCCTACCCTTTCTCCTGCAGGTCTCCTGAGTCCAAGCCCCCACCTAGCTCCTGACCTCTACAATAAACCTGCCTAACAGTGGCTGCAGGAAAGTCTGTCATGAATATACCTACAAGGAATGCACTGCGACCTGTACAATCCTCAAATGCTTTCGGTGTTTCTGAGAACATACGCCAGTATCACCATAATCTTTTCCTCTTTGTTTTTCATTCATGTCACTCAGTCCTGGGTTTTGGAAGGGTAAAAGGAATGTGTATTGAGGCAAAGAATAGAGAAGGTAGGACTATTCAGTAATATAGAGCTAGAACTAAAAATTTCTCAAGCCACATGAATCCTTAGATTTTTATCTCAAATATTCTCTAAGAGTAAACAGGCAAAGAATGCTTGTCCAAATATTAACTGAGAACTTGACAAAATAGCACATTAAAATGCTAACAAATGTACTTTTACAATATTAAACAGGAGCACATAAGTCAGAAACTGATGGACTCGGAATTGAGGATGTCGCTTAGTAGAATATATGCAGGCATGCTCAAGGTCCTGGGTGGGCTCAGTTCCCAGCACTGCCCCACCCTACTCCCAGCAAAGACAAAGGGAAAGACAGACTTTGGTTCTTAGGATGAGTAAAGCTGGAAGGAAAGATACTTTTCTATAGGCCCTTATTTAACTTTTGCCTTTTGCAAGCCCATCAGTATTCTGCAGACTCAAGTTACCCGGACTAAACTGAAAATGAATGACAAAATACAGTGAACGGTGATGGAAAGAGCTAACCAAAGCTTTGCAGCATCCTAGACAAGCACTCAGCCACTGAGCTATTCTGACCCCCATTTGGTGTTTTTCTCTTTACTTTGAGACGGTGTCTCACTAAGTTACCCAGGCTTCTATTCGTGCAGCAGCCCAGGCAAGTCCTGAGCTTGCCATCCTTCTGCCTCAGCTTCTAAAGTATCTGGAATTACCAACCTATGAACTCTAGCCTGGTTCTCAGGTATTTTTGAACCTATATATCTATACCATACACCAAAAGCAAGTATCAATTTTAGTTAATAGACCATGTGTCTGTCCTGCCTATTTTGCAATATGTACAGATGAGTAATTCTAAAAATGATTTCTATGGCTGCACATGTAAATGGAAGAATGTGGGATACTGAGAGTCACGTGGCTCGCTGGGAAGTTGTAAGCGTAAATAAGCAGGCTTAAACGAGCTACGTGAAACTGGTCTGAGATACAGGATATAACGAAAACAGAGTAGGAGACAACAATTGATAGACAGAAAAGAGGGTGAAAACATTATCAGGGCTGTTGAGATATGCTAAAGCTACCAATTACTTGTAGACTTTGTTAAGATTCATATGCATGTCAAATATTAATACAATCATATCAAAGAAATAAAAAAAAAATAATGAACCTTTCCAGGTCAGTAGAAAGGTAAAGTAGATATAAAAAGAACAGAATCCATAAATAGAGGAGGAAGAATATGAAAGATGTGAAGTAACACAAAGCAAAGAAATAATTGATAAGTCCAAAATTATCAGTAATTTCAGCAAAATTAAGCAAACAGTTATAAATAAATATAGCAATTTTAAGATAGAATATTTAAATGCCACTCAGCCTTCTCCATAAGATTAGTCTCTATACTTCCAGAGACACAAATACAGTAAGAGTTACACAAGAACGAATGGGTTGTTTTGTGAATACTGCACCCAATAAAGAAGGTACAACTGGATTTATTTTTAGACACTAAGGCTTTGAAACAGATACTGAACGACTAGTAATAAAAGGAATCCTTATAAATAAGAAAAGTAAAGTTTCCCTAGAAGCTATAACTCTCATTGTACATGTCACCAGCATTACAAGTATTTAAAATCACCAGTTTCAAATACAAGTGGACAAACATTAGTGAGGGAAATTAAAACACATTTTTTCCTCAAGGACATGTGGAATGAATCTAACCATTGGCCGCATTTAAGTAATAAAATATCTCAAAAAAATTTTTAAAACATCCCTGCATACCATGTTCTCTGAATGCAGTGCAATAAAGTCAGACACTAATAACACATGAATATGTTTAAGACCACCACATGTTTAAAATTAATGACTTAATTTAAGTAAGTCATGGATTAAAGAAGACAACCTAGTAGAAATTATAAAATAATAGTGCTATATGCCAAAATATGGGATACGGCGTGGGCAGTACTTGGATAGCTTTAAAAACTACATAGCACAGCAGAGGAGAGGTACAAACGAGAACAAAGTGGAGTAGGCAGTTTTACCCTGGACTCCTCCCACAAGGGGACGTCCTAGAGTAAAGAAGCAACAAATCCAACAAGGAGTATGACAGGACAGGTTTGGTGTGTATGCTTGTTTAGTCATAGAAAGGCGAATGCAAGATCCTACCCACCCACCTACCCAAATGCTCACAGCCATGACGGTGGGAAGAAAAGAGCTAATGGTGGTTTTCATTACAGACTGCATGTCTCTGGTGATGGCCCAAAACAATGTATGTACTGTCTTCACAACCAAGCCAGCCACATCTGAAGTGAGTTAAACACATAAATATCTGACCTTCTGGTGAAGTTGGTTTACTTCCGTTTCCTTTGTCCACAACCTTGGCTCTGGGCTTTGTTGGATCCTTTCTTTTCTCTAAATCTTTAACTAGAAGAAAAGGAAAAATGGGAACATGTGGTATTAATGTTTTATACATATATATATTCAACATATTCAATGTGTTTAACTAAAATCCCTGCAAAACCAGAGAGCACTGACAGACATTAGTAGCATGGTACAAACTCCTTTCCAAATATTAGACCTGTTATTTTCTTCAACCTTGTCATAAAGTATGAAAAGTACTTAAGGCTTAGGTCAAGCATGCACTGTGGACAAATACATCAAATAAATTTAATACTTCAAAACAGCTATAAAATTGGCATAATTATCCTATCCTTGTACATGAAAGGATGAAAGACCAAGATGCTTATGAAATCAGTGTTTCCTTAGCCTCGTGTCTCTGAATTCAATATATGAATTTGGCACCCATTTCAGAAAGATGGTGCCTGTAGATATTCTTATTTGTAATTGCTATATCTTCAGTTAGAAGGTATAAGACCCTGTACCTTTTTCCAAAACTTTAAAAAAAAATGTTTCTCTAGTATTTAACTCACAGGTATACCCCACGGGTAAGGTGACCATGTGCCTCTAAAGAACCTCTCACCCATGATCTTGTAGGCCACCCAAATGAAACCCACTGGGTACCAAATAAAGAAGAAAAGTGAGAGAAGACATCAAAGTGGAAGGTGTCTGCCAAGGATGAGAAAGGACAGCAGTGAGAGTGAGGAGGGACGTTAGACGGTAGCCGGGGGTGGGTGATGGGGGTGGGTGATGGGGGTGGGTGATGGGGGTGGGTGATGGGGGTGAATATGACCAAAATTACGTACAGATATGAAAGTCATAATGAAACCCATTGTGTATAATGAATCTTTGCTAATAAAAGTGACAAAATAGTTTTGATGTTTAGGTGGTTGTGTTTGTCACTTTAATGAGGCAATATCCAGAGGCTATCAATTACCCCTGCTATTTTGGTACTCTCATGGCCACCTTAATCGTTAGCTTGATATTGCACTATACACTCCACAGTGGCCTGCCTGCTATTGCTTGGATGCTAAAGCTGTCCTAAGATTCATGTAATAGCCAGAATCTGGAAACAACCCAGATGTCCCTCAATTGAGGAATGGATACAGAAATTGTGGTAAATTTACTCAATGATACTATGTAGCAATTTAAAACAAGGAAATCATGAACTAGAAGAGATCATCCTGAGTGAGGTATCCCAGAAGCAGAAAGATACACATGGTATATACTCACTTATAAGTGGCTATTAGACTTGTAATATAGGATAAACATACTAAAATCTGTACACCTAAAGAAGCTAATCAAGAAGAAGGACCCTGGGTAAGATGCTCAATCCTGATTCAGAAAGGCAAACAGGATAGACATTGGAAGAGGGAGAAAACAAGAAACAGGACAGGAGCCTACCACAGAGGGACTCTGAAAGACTCTACCTAGCAGGGTATCAAAGCAGATGCTGAGACTCATAGCCAAACTTTAGGCAGAGTGCAGGGAATCGTATGAAAGAAGGGGAAGATAGAAAAACCTGGAGGGGACAGGAGCTCCAAAAGGAGAGCAACAGAACCAAAAAATCTGGGCCCAGGGGCCTGGTCTGAGATTGATACTACAACTAAGGACCACTTGTGGAGATAACCTAGAACCTCTGCACAGATGTCGCCCATGGCAGCTCAGTGTCCAAGTGGGTTCCCTAGTAATGGGAACAGGGGCTGTCTCTGAAATAAACTCAGTGGCTGGCTCTTTGATCACCTCCCCCTGAGGGGGGAGTAGCCCTACCAGGCCACAGAGGAAGACAATGCAGCCACTCCTGATGAGACCTGATAGGCTAAGATCAGATGGAAGGGGAGGAGGACCTCCCTTAGCAGTAGACTTGGGAAGGGGCATGGGAGGAGATGAGGGAGGGAGGGTAGTATTGGCAGGGGCTGAGGGAGAGGCTACAGCTGGGATACAAAGTGAATGAATTACAATTAATAAAAAATAAATTTTTAAAAAGATGTCATTTAATTATTTCATGTACTTGAAAGAAATGGGCAAATGTATTGTTAGGTCAAGTGTGGAAGGGAGATGAAGACCTCTCCAACTATCCTTGCCATGTGCTCCTGTTTCTGTAGCATGCATCCATCCTTCTTACTGGCTTTTATGCCTTTGCTGAAAGGTTCAAGACTTGTCATCTGCTCAGAGTTTATCACCTCAATTATAGTAAACCTGTTTTTAAAAACCTCCTCATCTTTCTGGTTCCAAGAGATTTAATTCTGAGCTACAAATAATAATTAAAATTAAAGTATTAAAATTAAAATTAAAACCTTATTATATTCAACAATCTAATTCTTATATCCATCTTTAGACCCCTTTTTTATTTCTTAATCACATTCCTGTCTCCTTAAAATTCTTTGTTCTTAGTTTTCGCAAAGATTTAATCATATGTTTTCCTATTCTACTACCTTGTCTTTTATACTCTCATCTTTGGATTCTTTTTCTCCTTCCATTCTTGAAACATGATCTTATAATAAAGCTGCCTTGCATCTCCAAATACTCTGCCTATAATGTTATCACCCGACAATTTAAAATCTCATCCTTTATGGATTATTTCCAAGTCTACATCTTTCACCCCGCCCACACTTGGGCTGCAACCCAGGTCACTCACATTTTCTAAAATAAAATGCATCTGTCAGTTTAATGTGAGGAAAAATTGTGAAATTGAGAAATACTAGGAGTATAAAGAAATCTGGGAACTAATGAGAATATTCAGACGTGGCAATCTGCAGATCTCTTCCGAGACAGGGAACACCATGTGTCACTGTTAAGATGGTCAGGGTGATTCAAGCCAACGGAACATACTTGCAAAGAGAAAAGTTGATGGCTTGGAAGTGTTACAAAACAGACCACAGCGCCAGTTTACACTTGAATTTTGAAAAATCAGAACCATTGGAAGCTGGTCCAGAAGTTCACACAGAAAATATAATGAAGGTTGCTACCTTCATGTAGGAACAAAATCAATTAGAAAATCAGCTAGAAATTGCCATGCCAAGTGTGGCGGTGCACACCTGTAATCCCAGGAGACTCACAAGTTCCAGGACTACAAAGTGGGTTCCAGCCTAGGCTGAAATACAAAACAAGACCTTGCCTCAGAAGAAAAAGAAAATGAGGGAGGGAAGAGAGGGAAATGGAGGAGAGGTGAGGGGTGTGGAAAGGGGCAGTCAAGACAAAGGCACCACAACAAAGCGGTATCATAACAATAATAAATTCACCACCACAGGGGCTTCTCTCCGCTCAAAAAAAAAGCCACAGAGGAGACAATGCAGCCAGTCCTGATGAGACCTGATAAGCTAGGGTCAGATGGAAGGGGAGGAGGACCTCCCCTGTGGAGTGGACTCCGGGAGGGGACTGGGAGGAGAAAAGGGAAGGAGAGAGGGATTTGGAGGGGCTGAGGGAGGGAGCTACAACTGGGATACAAAAGAATACATTGTAATAAATTTAAAATTTTTTAATAAAAATAAAAAAGTAAAAAAGAAAGAAAGAAAAAGGTGGTATTCAAAAAGTCTCATAAGTCTTTTGTCATGATAACCATGAAGTTTTCAAGGTAGGAGAGATGAGGCTAAATCCTATAGGGAGCAAGAACCTCAGAGAAATCAGGGAAAGAAAGCCCTGAAAGGCTGGCAGCCCACAGCGCCTGCACAAGAGGGAAACAGTGGCTTTCCTTTGTGTCCCTTGAGTAAGCAGCTACTGAGAAAGCTTTTCAGGACCCTAGGGTTTCCGCTGATGCTCAGACCAATTCTTGAAAGTCTCAAGCACAAGGCTTTGACACAAGTGAAATGACTGCAGCTCCTTCTCTCATTTCCTTTTTCTCATAGACCTCAGGAGACGTTATTTCCGGTACGTCCGCATTTAGCAGGCAGAAAACTGGGGTGCAGACAGGAACAGAGGCAGGACTGACTTGTACTAAAACCTAAAGACCTCATAATAGCTTCTGGACAATGGGAGATCTCAAACATGTCATCTATACTTGCAGACAGGTAGATTCACCAAATGTCTCTGTTCAAAAGTCAAGAAGAAAATACTTTATCTCAAAAGCCTCCCTCAAACATCTAAGCCCAGAGCCCCAGGTAGTACTTAAAGACTGTCCATACATACTTCTGAACTGGCCTTGAGCAGGCTTGCTTTCTTTGTCTTTATTGTAAGCAATCAGTTGAACTGTGTAATTCTGCTCTGGCAGAAGGCCTTGAATAATTGCTTTTGTTGCAGTGTTCTGGAGGTTCAACTGGTTGGTTTTTCCCCCTGTAATAAAACAGAAAGATGTGCCCATTTTAAGCTGGAAGTAACTGCATGCACTGAATCAAGACTGTTAAGAAGCAAAGACATTAGTTACTTTTTATTTTGGTTGTATAGATTTGCAATGCACAACACACTTTGATATATATCTCATATATATATATATATATATATATATATATATATATATATATATATATATAGAGAGAGAGAGAGAGAGAGAGAGAGAGAGAGAGAGAGAGAGAGAGATTGATTTCGGATGGTAACAACAGTTGAAATGCATATACCTAATACATGTGTGCACAGAGCCTAACTGTAATGTAACTTTCATTGTCGTGTTCAGCATATTCTTTTAGGTAACAAATGGCTGCCCGTGTTGGTCACAAAAGATATTCATCACTGGTGCGGTGGCCCACGCCTATAAGCTGAGCACTCAGGGAGGCAAGAGGCAAGCAGATCTGTGTGATTTCAAGGACAGCCTGGTCTACAAATCAAGTCCAGGACAGCCAAGGCTACAAAGAGAAACCCTGTCTAAAGAAAAAAAAAGGTACTTCTGGAATGTTAAAAAATTAAAAAGACTTTGATCATAGCACTCTATCACATTTATTATCTAAGGGAAGCCATACTACAAGATTAGAAAGCAGATTCTCAACATCAGATACAGTCTTCAAAGAAAAGATTGGCTCTTGAAAGTGCAGTGGACTGCGCATGAGCTGACAGGATGCGATTAGCCACGCTAGCTTTGCATTTCTCTGTTCCCTAATATAATCCAAAGCATCCTGGAAGCATAAACAACTGAATTATCTGAAATCTGGCCACTGCTACCTCATGGTGCTGAATAAATAACTCATTGCCTGGCTGCTTAAAAGTCAGTTTGGTTCAATTAAAAAAAAATGTGAAACCACCATCGAGTTAGACTGACATCTAAGGCTTTCTCGAAATGCTTTTGGTTTAATACTGCATATTTATGCAAAACTCCAAAAGCACCTTTTTTCTATAATTTATGGCAGTGATTAATAGTCTGAATAAAAAGAGAAATTAATTCATGACTTCTGTCCCTGTAACAGCCCCCAGAGAGGTATAAATTAATCAAATGTAGCACATTATAGTTAATTTTATTCCAATAAAATGAATATATAGATCTGAAATACTTCTTGTTATTCTCATGCTGCCCTGCCACTAAAGGACAAAACTGAGTTTTTCTTACTAAAGCCTCTTTACTTAAGTGTTCAAGATGCTAACTTTTGTTTCATTAACCTCCCATCATTCAAAACTTCTCTGTTGGGGCTGGTGAAACGGCTCCGTGCTCTTCAGCACTGGCTGCTTTCCCAGAGGACCAGAGTTTGTTTCCCAGCAACACACACACTGGCTCACACCTGGCTGGACCTCCAGTCCAGGGGTATCCAGGGCTCCCTTCTGGCGTACATGGGCACGATATGCATTCACTTAGGCAAAAAAACACACATTTAAAAAGTAAAAAGTTAAGTCTCATAAAACTTCATCTGTTATAAAGTACACAAATAAATACTTTGTAATCTATACTTTGCCTTAAATAGAGTTTTAGAAAACCCAGTATATTACTGTCTCTCTTTGGAAGGTAAATGTATTATTTTATTTAATGTTTTTAGACTCCTGTGATAAAATAACTGCTTTAAACTCTGTATTAACCAGCATTTACCAAATTTATTTGACCATTAGCTCATTGTGTTGCATAACTGTGATTAGCACCCTGCAGAACACCGTGGAACATTCTTTGGGAAAGACTGTCATAAAAAGACTTGGACCATGGCTCACAGTGCTAATTGCCCATGAACTTTTTGTAGTTAAACGTACTTATTATTATTTTTTATTTACTGTATTTAATCAAGTAGATTCTAGTATGCCAAAATGGACTGATTGGCTTTGGCCACTGTAATAAGAACAGTGAATGAAGTAAACCCAATATTTATTAAGAAATAATTTAACTCACGATTGTTGTCACTGTAGGTATTTACACTGTGGACAGAGGCATGTAGCTTTTGAGTGCACCGTCTCAGACGGAATTGGAAGATAATGTTGAGGTTTGGTTCACAAAGCACTTGAGTCAGTTCCTCAATGATGTGTATTTGGGGGCTTAATAATTGAGTATAATTAACAATTAATCTGAAAATTAAAGCACTCGTTGTCTAAGAAAATATTTTCAAGACCAGACACAGGAATTCCCCAGTTGCATTAGCTAGTAACTGGGAACGAGTCTATAACACTTAATTTAGTGACCAAGCCAGAAGCTAAGTGTTTTAGCTACCTATACTTTTCTGAGATCTCTAAGTCAAATACTGGATAAGAATACGCATTTGTGAGCATTAAATCAGTTGAGAACTGGTCCTCAACAGAAAGAAGTCCAGCTATATATGCCCATCTTCACCACCCATTATGATTAGATTTATAAAACCATGTGTTTAGGTGTGTTTCATGGTTACTCTTCATTGTCAAGATCACAAATGAGATAGGCATGGCACATCTCTGTGGATACATCTATGTGGAGTATAGGTAGACAATTAACTGAGCAGGAAAAAAACCTGGGCAGCAGCATTCCATGAGCTGGGGATCCAGGTCAGAATAAAAGGAGAAAAAGAGAGAGCAGCACTCCCTTTCTCGCTGTCTCTACTTCCAGGTCAGCTGTGAGGCAAATGATCCTCTGCTTCCACACCCGCCCACTGCCAGAATGGACAAAGAAACCGCGAACTCAACCTCTGAAGCCAGAGGCCAAAATAAATCTTTCCTCATTTGAATTTCATATGCCAGGCATTCTACCACAGCAGCAGAAAGAGTAAGTGCTGCACTGAGGTCATGCTGTTAGCAGTTAGTTATTAGGTGTTTGTGTGTGAGGATGAAAGCTGAGAGACATCCTGAAGAGCATTCCGCGGTGATAGTCCCTTGGCAATCACTCTACGGCAGCACAGCTGTATGTGTGTCATTTAGTCCCTTTGGCCTTCACAGTCAGTACTTCCCAAACTGAAATTCTATAGGAATCATCTTGGGTTCATGTTACAATTCATTGACTGACTCGGAAGTTTGCGGGTGGGGTCTCATGTTCTGTATTTCAAATAAGCTTCTGCATAATACCACGTGCAAGGTCAGAAAGCTTCCATGAGGAAGGTGAAGATGTTTCAAATTTTCTACAGAATAAGAAGCTGAGACACTGAGAAGCTAAACAACCTGGATCTCAGGACTTATGCGTAACAGAAGTAGAATTAGAGCTCAAGAAATCCAGTGTTAATTCTCTGTGTCTCCATGATACCCATTCAATTCCTCTACATGCCCTGCTTTGATTTATTTATCTATACAATATAAATATAAAACATGAGAATGAAAACTTCACCCAACAATTTAACCACAGTTTTATATCACACCTTTATGTAATGATCAATAAATCTATTCAGTTTATGTATTTTTTCTGTTGCAGTTAATTTTCACAATGTCAGGTTGACCTTTATAATTTTGATGTACTCAAACAAGCACAACTCTTGTACGCTCATGTGTGTTATATCTTTATAGTGTCCACAGATTAAAAAGTATTTGTTATGTATTGAAACATAGGTTTTGATATTCTGAAACTTTTTAACCTAAGAAAAGTCAGTATCTGTTAAGCCCAAAAGCCAAATCTCACACTTTGGGGATCATTATTTTCTTGATGAAAAGAGAATTTGTCAAGTTCAAAAATTAATCTAACCCAAGTCTTTCACACAATCCTAAAGCAGCATTCACCACTACATATATTTTTTAACTATCCACATATAAAAAGCTCCAAAGGGTCCAGAAAAGATAGTGGAGTTCCCTTACCTGAAGCTGGAGCCACGAGGAGTTTGTAGCCACCAAACTTCCCTCTTGGTGCTTTCCATGAAATCTGTATACTGTCATGGGATATTACGTTATATCTTAACCTTGTAGGTGGAGCCACTGAAAACGAAAAACAGAAATGACTTAAACATGAAAACGCTTTAAATTGCAAGGTCAAAGTAGCATAACCAGAACAAACAGGACGTCATCAGCCTGGATAAATGTTCTTTCTACAACCACAATAGTGATTCAGTCAGTGTCCATAATAGGATAGATGTGAAAGCACATGCTTTTCTCTCAAGGGACATCCATTTGTCAAGCAGCATTGACCTAAGACGTAGGTTAGAACTCAATATCCAAACCTCCCTTTGAAATTGAAGTCAGTCTTGCAAACTCATTTCATTTTACAAAATGTATTTTCCTACTTGGAACACGAAAGCTTCTCTGGGACCACTGCATATATGATTCTAAGTTTTCCATTGCAGCAGTCAAATGGTTTTGTTGACATAACATTTGAGGAAACTATTTCAGGCATATTATGGTAATAAAATATTCATCTTAAAACATTTGAGAGGAGCTGGAGACATGGCTCAGTGGTTGAGAGTAGGTGCTCTCAACCTACTCTCGGAGTATGACCCAAGTTCAGTTCCCAGAACCTGTGTCAGGCGACTCACAGCCACTTGCAACTCCAATTCCAGGGGATCTGATGGCACCTTTTGACCTTGACAGGCACTTGCATTCATATGTGAGCACACATCATTTCAAGTAATAAATAAATAAAACATCAGAGGCAGTTATCATAAAGAAATTCAGGGTCAAATTAAAATGCAAGAGGACTGTGTTTTTTAAATCTCTGATCTATTCTCCTGGAGAAGCTGGTTTTCGCGTGTCGGGTATGTAGCACGTGATCATGATTCTGGCCACAGCCTTGGCTCTTGTGAAATTTCACGGAAGTGTTTAGATCTCTTTACTTTCATATAAGTCACAAAACTTCAGAATACATCTCAGAACCCTCTTTAATGGTCCCAGAATTTTTTTAAGTCTTTAGCATGAACAGTTTTACTTTGTGATATATAAATAAAGTTATTCATTAGCAGAAATGCCATCACCCATTACCCACTTTAAGTCTATCCTTCTTGGCTTACTTTGGGACCGGTGCTGGGGAAGGAAACAGACATTCTGAAAAGGAATGAGCCATTGTTCTAGCTTGGACATTAGTTTGATGCCCAATCCTGTCACTGATCAGCTGAAGAGCCTGAACCAGGTGACCAAGCCTCCCAAACCTAGTTTTCTTACCTTTAGAAAACCTGACACTTTCTACAAAGCCTAGATTCATAACTTTAAACTAATTGATAAAATATAACCCATAGCCAATAAAAATTTATTTCCCATCTTCTCCCTGTAGCGAATGATGTTTAAAAATTCATTTAAATCCTCACAAAAAATACTAGCCTGACTTTAGGATAAGTGAACCAAAGAACAGCTGCTGAAAACCATGTTCAAGTTCACACACTATGTAAAGATGATCTCTGACCCAAGAGAAATACATGCACCGCTTCTTTGTTAAAAAATAAAAAATCAGTATTAAGGAATCACCCTGAACTGAGCTAGATAAACAAAACAATTACTACTTGTCTTGATTAGTTTTTTTTTTTCAACTTGACACAAGCTAGACTCATTTGGAAAGGCGATACTCTCAATTAAAAAAAAAAAGCCTCTGTAAGTCTAGTCTATAGGAAAGTCTGCCAGGCATTATCTCCGTCAATGATTTATGGGGAGGGCCCTACTCACTGTAGTTGACACCACCCCTAGGCTGTTGGTTCTGAGTTCTGCTGTGAGAAGGCAGGCTGAGCAAGCCATGAGGAGCAAACCAGTAATCTTCACTCCTCTAGAGCTTCTGCTTCAGTTCTCCTTCCAGGTTCTTGCCTTGGGTTCCTTGGGTTCCTGCACTGACAGTGATGGAGGGTGTCTGGAGAGTTCTAAGCTGAAATGAACCCTCTACTCCCAAAGCTGCTTCGGCTGCGGTGTCTATCACAGCAGTGGAAACCCTAACTGAGACACTTCACTAAACCACCCAGGCTTTGGAATAATGAGCACAGAAGGACACATCTCAAGAACAGTGTCTCTCTAGACTTGTCTTTAATCATGTATAGGTAGAATGTTATTTGCAGAATGACAAAAACATTAGTTTTGTAGTTTCAACTTGATGCACATGGAAGCATTTACATTTTTCTGGCTGACAGAGAAACACAAATTTATCAAAAGAGCAACTCTTTTAGCACCCAGCATTTTAATGAGCATAGGAAATATTTTTCAGTCTTCAACTCAGGAGGAAAAGATTTATGTGTAACTGCATTTTTAGTCTTGTGGGAAATATTACAAATATTAATTAAAAGCTTGAGGTAACATTTCTGAGTTCAATCAAATCAGTGGGTTTGCATTTATCACTAGCAAGCTTTTGCATGAATGCACCGGTGAGAAAAACCTGGCCTACCTGGGATCCATGAAGTGGAAAAGGACAGCAAGCAGATGGGACTCTGATCTCAGCCAATTCAGAGAGGCTCAGTGGACCCTGTTAGCATGTCAGATGTGCTGACATTGCAGGGAGAGCAAAGAAACTAACAGTATGCGGGATGGTGAGGCTAGATGAAAGGCATCTGTAGACTTTTGCGAGGGCCATTATTTTTTGAATGCTGTGTGAGTTCACGATCCCCAGCATCACGTTGGTCCACAGCTAGTTTTCTAAGCTGCCAGCAGAAAACAATGAGAACAGCATGTGCCCTTTATGAAATGCACATGGCCATCTAGAACCTACAAAGACATGTCTTCCTCTGACCCCCTCAAGGAAACAAAGTCTGAAGCAAGTAACACAACAAAATCCAGCAAAGGTCAACTCCTTAATTTCATTTACAAATAGCTCATATGACCATCATCCCATTACCACGGTGAAAAGCCAGATCACATCTAGTGCCAACCCAAGCATAAGTATTCTGACAATCACTAAAACCAAAAATCTTTGGATAGACATGAAGCACACATTTTTGCCTTTGGGGGTAAGTTCATTGCAAAGGATAAATGCTAATTAAGAAGAAGTTCTAGATTTCAAAGTTAGCTCCCTTTCACCCCAACCCCCATCCTTCTTTGGAAGGTGCTGGGACTGGAGCCAAAGCCAGAGCAAGAAAATTTGACAGAAATACTGTAAAGAGTCATAGAAAAATAATTGCTCTTATCTCACAGAACAAGAATCTATGTGGGGTTTTTTTCCTTCTTTCCAAGCACAAAGGACATGCTTTCTAATTCATATATGCTGTTCGTAACTTCCAGCAAATGCTTGCGTGAACTTGATTAAAAAGTTAATCTGTGTCAGTTCAAATACTAATCTTTTCAAAGAGACAAAATCAAGTGTAAAGTTGTTCTGTTTTGTTTTGTTTCTTTGGACACACACTGGAAGTGCCGAGGATGCCAACAGACTCTTCCTTTGGGCGGTGACATGAGGTTAGGCTCAACAGAAAATACTTGTGTGTACATGAACTTCACCCCAGGGTATGAGGAAGACCACGCACTTTTATCTTCTTACTAAAAGCACAAGGGGCTTTGTCTTGCTGTGTTGTGTTGGCGATCTTCCCATGGGAATCCATGGGAGAAAAGGCATATTTTTATATTATTCCATAATCTATCTGCTCATTTGATGGATATTTTTCTGCTGTTTCCCATAACCCTCTTTTCTCTCTCCCTCTCTTCTCCTTCCTGCCTCTGTCTTTTACTCTCAATTCACTTGTGATATTGATGTTCTGGCAAGTGAGAATCTATATAAAGATTTATGTCTAGTGAGATGTTTTCATCAATTTCTTCTAACACTGTTTTTGCACAGGGATGCAGCCAGAGACATCTTGCGCATGCCAATGCTCAGGACCATGCCCCTCACCCCACCCCTCTATTCCTTACCTAACAGAACTCTGGTTTGCTTTCACAGAATACCATCCCCCTCCCACTGGTCAGAGAGAAACTATCAATCAGCCACACTTCCCTGCATGAGAAGTACAAGGGCGTCTGAAGCCAGGTCAAGCGGCCTCGACACTCCCCCACCCTCCAGAACCCAAATTGCTAGTCCAGTGATTAAAGGAAAAACAGTAGCTGAGTGTTTTCATCTCAGTGGCATGCCTGATATGAAAAGGTAGCTGGTCCGTACATGAGGCATTCCTAGACTTCAACATTTCTGTCGTTTCCAAGCTTGAGAGTGTAACTTCTGTTTTGATTAAATGAGCTGCTATGTTATCTACTAGTAAATACATTTTAAGTTGGCCAAAGAAAAATTAAATTTTTTTTAGTCAAAAATTTCTTCTGGGGCTGGAGAGATGGCTCAGTGGTTAAGAGCACTGTCTGAACTAGGAATAGCGCTTCCTCAAGATTCAGCTATACCACTTTGGGCATTTATCCAAAAGAGACTCAAGCAGACAATAAGGACATTAGCTCAACCATGTTTATAGCAGCTTTATTTGTAATAGCCAGAAGCTGGAAACAACCCAGATGTCCCTCAACTGAGGAATGGATACAGAAATTGTGGTACATCTACACAATGGAACATTACTCAGCAATAAGAAAAAAAAAAAAAACCAAGGATATCATGAAATCTGCAGGAAAATGGTGGGAACTGGAAAGGATCATCCTGAGTGAGCTATCCCAGAAGCAGAAAGACACACACGGTATATACTCACTCATATAGACATATAATATAGGATAAACCTACTAAAATCTGTACACCTAAAGAAACTAATCAAGATGGAGGACTCTGGCTAAAATGCTCAATCCCTATCCAGAAAGGGAAAGAGGATGGACATCAGAAGAAAGAGAAAACAGAGAACAAGTCAGGAGCCTGCCACAGAGGGCCTCTGAAAGGCTCTGCCCTGCAGACTATCAAAGCAGATGCTGAGACTTGTGGCCAACCTTTGGGCAGAGTGCAGGGAATCTTATGCAAGAAGTGGGAAATAGTAAGATCTGGAGAGGACAGGAGCTCCACAAGGAGAGCAACAGGACCAAAAAATCTGAGCACAGGGGTCTTTCCTGAGACTGATACTCCAACCAAGTACCATGCATGGAGATAACCTAGGACCCCTGCAC
>CM053752.1:42554669-42602086 GCA_028658305.1 Pachyuromys duprasi
CTTGATGAGGATTCACTGGTTCCCTGCTTGATGAGGATTCACTGGTTCCCTGCTTGATGAGGATTCACTGGTTCCCTGCTTGATGAGGATTCACTGGTTCCCTGCTTGATGAGGATTCACTGGTTTCCTGCTTGATGAGGATTCACTGGTTCCCTGCTTGATGAGGATTCACTGGTTCCCTGCTTGATGAGGATTCACTGGTTTCCTGCTTGATGAGGATTCATGCATATTTTTTTCCTTTTCTCTTTTACTATTGTTTTATATCCACTTAATTTTTCTACTTCTTGGCTCTGGTTTGGATCTTTCCCCATATTTTTTATCTTCATATATGTATTTTCATATTTGGAGGTACACTGTTGCATTATCTCAGATCCAACTGTTTCCTTTCCGCTTATAAGCACAAAATCAGTATGTTTCCAAAAAAAAATTAGATAAGTTAAGGACTTGTCCGATTTACAACATTTGAGAACAAGGTTCTGCTAAATTGTCAAGTTTATTGCTTTGTTTTTTCAGCTTAGTTCTACACGTCTCATTAATAGTTGATTTCTGGTTTAACTTATATTTGACAGTAAGATGCTCTTTTGTTGTTCTTTTATTGTTTTGTTTAATCATTCATTAAGACATTATTCTTTCTTTGTCACTGGACATGTTTTGATGGCATCACGTGATATTTCATTTCCTTTCTAACCCAAGAGTTACTTCAGTGAATGCGGTATGATTACATGAATCTCCCTGCTGTGGTACTGCAAGCCTTCAATCCCAGCACTGAGGAAGCAGAGGCTGGAGAAATGGATGTTCAAGGCTCACCTCTGTTTCAGAGCAGGTTTGAGGCTAGTCTGAACTATACTTAGTCTTTGTCCTCAAAATTAATAATAAACCAGAATTCTGTAAACTGTCAAAATAACATAACTCACCCACACTTAAGCCTCAGTATTCTGGTTTTATGTCATAATCATATAGTATATCTGGAGAATATATAATTATTCCCCTTGTGCAAGTTATTCATAAGAGATCAGAGAAGAAGCGGGTTGTTCAGCGGTATCGTATACATAGCATTTGAGCTTGACTTGACCTATCACAGGGTAGCAAACTAATCCAAAGGGACTGAGCAGCCCTTATGTGCAAGGACTTGAGATTCCAGCAGGCAGTCCCAGTCTCCTCAAATTAATACATCTGTCAACCAGCAAATCATCCATGGACCTGCCCAGCCCAAACACAGAAAAAAATGGCCACAAAATCTCTTTCTCAAATGAAGTATTCATTCTAAGAATTCCTTCCCCAAACATGGTAACCCTAGGTTTCAAGTAAAAAAAAGGCAAGGTAACCGACCACATCTATCTAATAGATTCCTTACTGCCAGGGTGTGTGCATCAGATCATGCACAGCACACCCATCAGACACATCCAGACCCATCAGAGCAAGAGCCTGCTGTCTTCTTTATCAATGCATTACAGTTCCTGTGTCCAGGGGTTGCGTGACAACAATACCATGTAGCATCGGAAGTGAGGGCATTTCTAATACTTTAGGTAATTAAGTACTTCTTAGCAGTAACTGGCTTTATTTCTAAGAGGGGAAATAACCCTTGCATGCAGAGCCTGTCTTTAAATTCTTTTTGTTGTTTACTTTAAATTAGAATGAGCAATCACATATTGGGAGCAGTAGAATCTTAGTTTTCCCAAGATTTTCTGCCAAGTCACCAAACTTTTGGACAGAGAAATAGAGACAAGAAAAGTCTCAATTTCTATTTAAGTGCCATGAGATATTTTTAAATTTACCCAAAAAATGTCAAAGCCTCATTCGTTGAAACTTTGCCCAAGAGTCTGAACAAACAAGGAACTCTGTGTTGATTTTTTTCCCTTCTTTTTATTAAAATGTCAAAAATGGCTACTTAATTCTGAAATCAGAAAGTACAAATCAGCCTTGGAGAGAGTTAATAATGTACAGCATGAGTGTGGTCAAAACATTGCCATAACCTTATAAACAGCCGTAAACCATCCCTATCAGTGATAATTCAGCCTGCTTCAAGTGTGTATATTTATTTTATCAAATCTCATTTGTGTTGTTAGGTTTAATAACACACAAAGGCCCAAGTGAAGACACTAACCAGTGCTTACAGGCACTCAAAGAATTCTCAGCTTAGCATACAGTCAGTTTTATCAAAATTTCTTCAAATATTTATTCAATAGTTATATCGCTTGCCAAAATTTACACATGTATACAACCAAATCTTGAAGAGTATTCCCACCAATCATTGTTTGATTTACAAAATAAACTCTACAAACTTAAACAGAATTGTTCTTAGCCACCTGGCGTGTACAGATGCTGGTGACCCAGGCTCTGAGAGAGACAGTTATTTATGACACCAGAGTTATCATTCTCACACTTATTGAGAGTCCTGCTACATAAGCAAAGTGAAGTTGGTGTTAAAGAAGGTACAAAACTTCTCATCCTGTGTTCCTCTTAGGGAGCCCACTTACAATTCCATTAAAAAGCAAAATTGCAAGCTAAATACACAGCTAAAAGAAGCATAAAATGGGATGGAACAGTTGCACAAGGCAGTGGCATGTCAGCCATTCGGTGTTTATTTGCCAATGATATATGTAAGATAATGTCTGTCTCGGTGAAGGTTGTGATAGGGTGGAATTTTATTCATCTGTGAAGAAAAATGAAGTCCTGACATTTGCAGTAAATAGATGGAGCTGGAAAATGCTCTGCTAAGCAAAGCATCTTAGACCCAGAAAGACAAATACTGCATAATTACATGCAAAGACTAGATTTTAATTTTTATGTTTGTGTAGAGGATGGAATGTGAATAAAACTCACAAAACCAGAGAGAGAACCATGAAATGGGAAAAGATGTCTTTAGAAGGGTAGATAAGAGGGTGAAAAAAGAGGGTAACATAATAAGACAGAAGGATGCTGGAGAAGAAGGGGACCAGCAGGAGTATAGGGGTGTAAGGGCAGCTACAGAAAAAAGTATACAAATGCCATGCTGAAAAACATTGCCTTGTACTCTAATTTTTAAAATTAATTTAAAAAGAAAGATGATCACTATAATATACAGCACTCAAAGAGTTCTAATTTTGGTCCCTGGGCAACAGATTAATGGAAAGGAAACGGAAATGGTGATAAGCATTACTCTGCTACCTAGGTAGATGCTAAAGTAGGAAGAAGAAGAACAAAGAACCTTCTATCTCCCTCATATTAAGCATGTAAGACCGACTTGGCAGAAAGGTTTAAGCTGAAGATCCAGATAAATACAAAGGCAACCATTACTCGCTTGTGTGAACTACTTTAGACAGTTCTGAACACATTCCTATCCATTTTTATCACTCTCCAGATAGAACTCTACTCATAAAACAATCAGCTTTCTGGCAATGTGGGCCACCTCACCTGAGAGCCATTCACAGGCTTCTTAAGAAAAAGAGGCTTTGAGTTGTCATGAGCAAGTTTGTGCAAAGATTCGTTGAAGGATGGAGATATCTGAGTATGTTTTAGGCCCAGAGAGCTAAGAATAAGAAGCACGTAACAGATGTCTTTACTATATTTAAAGAGCCTTTATGCAGAAGATGAAGCTGGATTCCTTGATGTACCTTCTAAAATCAGAAGGTTTGAACTGACAGGTGTTTAAAGTCCAGCAATGAGAATAGCTTATTTCTTTCTGTCAGAAGATTAGGGCTACAATGTGAGTGAGTTTTACCTGTAAGAAATGTTTCCAACTCAGGGGGTGTGATAAAATGATATTTAAGATGTTCTCCTCAACACTGCCTTTCCAATATTGTCTGTTCTTGGTTTTGGTTTTGGTTTTGGTTTTGGTTTGTTTTTTTTTTTTTTGGTCAGAGGTCCTTTGCTGTTTGTTTTTTGTTTTGTTAATTGTTATCTGTTTGTTTGTTTAAGACAGGAACCCCCAAACTGAGGAGATGGCTTGCTGAGAAAAGCAGTTGGCAAGTGTAAGAACCAAAGTTCCAGCACTCACATAAGACCTAAGAGAGTATGAAAGTGGCCTTTAATCCCATCTTGCGGAGAAGAAAAGACAGCGGAACTCCAAAGTAAGGGGAACAGCTCAAGTGGCCCAAACAGCAATGTCTGTGTTCAAGTGAGAGGTCCTCATGCAAGATAGAGAGTGATTAAGCAAAATGCCTAACGTCAACCTCAGACTTACACACACGAAAATGATCACACACACCCACACCCACACCCACCCACACACACACACGAATAAAAACAGGCATGTTATACACACATATGCATGAAGAAAACACAGATCCTTACGTGCCCACAGGCCAACCTGATTTCGGAATCCCTCAGTGAGTCCCTCTGATTCTAGGTTGTACTGAATTGACTATTAAAGCTAACCATCACAATGCTGATTCCAAAATGTCAAAGGATTCTCCTTCTTTCTTCATGAGGGAAGTTTTTCCAAGAAAAAAAAAATCTCATCTAGGGTTGAAAACAGTTTTATGGTGGCGACATCAACCAGGCCCCTGAGGTACACTCCCAGCTAGCTTGGTGGCCTTATAAATTCTTCGCCTTTCTAGATATTGGCACTGGAAGACCTCTGGATGACATTTTAACCCATAACTTAACAAACTCAATATGTATAATAAGCAATAAATAAATATTGGTTCAGTATCAATGAGTGGTCAGGGATAGCGAATGTCCAGCTCAAAAGTGAGTATGCAGCATGACTTCTAGTTGGTTTCAGGTAAACAGCACTTGAAATTAGCAACGACCTACCAGATGTGAGCCTCAGGGCCAGATGGTCCAGGAGAGAGCACACTGTTCTCTTCTCTGATAACATGCGGCTGCCCAGAGGTGCCACTTTTCACTACTTTATCCTATAAGGTTAGCAACAGCCCTGTGGACTAGCTACTCCATTGTACAATAGCTACTATCAATCAGCCTCAGAATGATGACTTGGAGAAATAGCTACATAGGTAAAGTGCTGGCCACACAAGCATAAGGGTCTGAGTTCCAGCCCCCAGAGCCCACCCAAGAAAGCCAAACGTGGCACAAGGGTTTTAGTCTCAGGGCTGGAGAGGCAGAGACTGGAGGATGCCTGGAACTCACTGGCCAGCCAAACTAGTGTAATTGATGAGTTCAAGGCTAATGAGAGGCAGATGACTCCTGAGGAATGATACCCAAAGTTGACCTCTGATCTCTAAGCTCATTCATTCCTGAGCATATACTCACTCATACAAATGTGTACACACACACACAGCTGTCTAAACTCTCAAACTAGATGTGTAAATTTTGAGATAGAATTCTGCCAGAGCCATTTCAATAGCACAGCAAATTAGGGACAGCTACTTGACACAAGAATGTTCCATCATCTGGCTTTTGTCTCGTCTTTCATCCTGCTTCTAAGGACTGACAGAACTCCTCCACCAAAGAAATGGAGCTTATCAAAATCAAAGCTGATGTCTATCCTCAGCAGAGGGCTAGCCTCACTTCTCACTAAGACATCTCCATTCTAAAAAGCTCCCTTGGCCCACTGAGAGCCAGGTGGCTTTCTCCTGTGGCCTACGATGCTAGCTTTTATTTCCCATGCTATGTGCTTATCATTGAACTGTAGTTGTCAACAGCATTTCTACTTTCAGAAGTGCACTATGCAATACTGTATTTTGAATATTTAGCACAGGGCCAATACATGGCAAGACACTAGGCTGGAGAGGAAGACAGTCTAATTCATTAAAACAAACAAACAAAAAAAAACTCAATTCAGTGTGCTCCTTTCCACAAAAGCAAAGATAGAAAGGTATCCAGGAGCACATCTTTAATAAAGGGTCTCCTGTCTGCCCACACAGACATGTCCTAAGTCAAACCGATGGACTTGGAGGAGGCTGGCCTCCCTCTAGAATAATGTTCACAAGCAACTCATGTAAATTCTGAGTTGAAGGAGTCGTTTACAACTCCCTAAACATTTAAAGTTAGGGACATCTACCAGGGTAATTTCAACTGGCACTAACAGAAAAATACAACATGACAACTGATTTAGAACCAGATGTGCCTGCAATCCCAGCACATAGGGGGCTGAGACAAGAGCGCTGCTGTGAGTTCTAGCCTAGTAATAGCTACAAAGGTAGCGCCATCTCAGTTACACAGATGCTGAGACTCACAGGCAAATTTTGGGCAGAGCAAAGGGAGTCTTGTAAAAGAGTTGGGAAATAGCAGGACCTGGAGGGGACAGGAGCTCCACAAGAAGACCTTGAAAGCCAAAAAATCTGGAAGGCCTGTGTAGACTGATGCACCAATCAAGGGTCATGAATGAAGAGGACCCAGTGTCCCTGCTCAGATATAGCCCATAGGCAGCTCAGTCTCCATGTAGGTCTGCTAGTCAGAGGAGCAGGGGCTGTCTCTGACATGAATGAACTCAGTTGCCTCCTCTTCTACCACTTCCCCAGGGCGCAGGGGGAAAGGATGCAGCAGTCCTGAAGAAACTTGATAGTCTGGGGTCAGTTGATAAGGGAGAAGGGTTCCCCCTTTCTCAGGATGAGGGAACTGGGATAGCAGCGAAGAAGGGGGGAAATGAGGGGGACTATGATCAGGATGTTAAATGAATAAGTTAGTTTTTAGAAAAGCTAAACACACACACACACACACAAAGGTGGCAGAAGAGGAGAATCAAGATTGCTTATCAGCAAAAGCCTGATGACAAGAGATCAAACCCACAGTGAAGATAGAGAACTCCAGATAAGGGTCCGCTGACCTTCGCATGGGTACATGGCATATGCACACCCACACACCCTTATATACACAACACATTTTTAAAAAGAGAGAGAGAGAGAGGAGGGAAAGAGAGGAAAGATTGTGGGAGCGCAACCTTGGTGGAATTTGGGTCTCTAAGCTCTCAATGTGGACTTTTGGCTCTCATATGCCCCACAGATGTTGCTTTCTAGACAAAGTTCCCACAAAATAACATAGCCAAAAATGAAAACTATAGAGCTTTCTGAGAGGAAAAAGGAAGGAAAAGAAGCAGGAGAAGAGAAGAAAAGAAAAAAAAAAAACTTGTCAACCAGACTCTGAAGTCAGCTTGGTCCTCAGCAGTTCCTGGATCCATCCTCCCTCTGTGTCAGCTACTGGAGCACATGGTCTCAGCTTACAGCATCCACTTCAGTTCCAGATAAGCACCCTGCTGCACGCCCCGACCCCCAGCAGAGAAAGTGTCCGGAGTGATATGGGTTGAGATCCACCAGCCTTTTCTTAATCATCTCCCTGTCACTTGCTAGATGTGTGACCCCAGAGGAGGTACTGTATTGCCCTGGAGCTCAATGGCTTTATTCCTAGAAAGGAAGTAGTATTTACGTCCCAAGGTAACTGAAAGATGGTGTGTTTTCTACAAAGAATAAATACTTGGAATGTGCCAATACTTCTGCTACAGTTTGGGTTATAAATGTCACCCAAAGTACCAATATACTAAAGGCCTGACCCTGTGGGAGGTGACTGAAAACATGAGGGGTCTACAGAAAGACTTCCCCAGGGAGCCTCCCTTCCCCCCTCTCTTTTCCCTCCCGCATTCACAATGTAAATGATATTGCTCCACTATGTGTTTCAACTTAAGATACTGTCCTGCCACAGGCCCAGAGCACCAGAGCCAACTCATCATGGACAAGACCTCCCCAACTGTGAGCCAAGCACATCTTCTCTCATTATAACGATTTCAAGTATTTTTGTTTTAGTGACAGAAAGCTGAGTAATACAGCTTCTAGCACACACACACATACCGGAGAGACAGAGAGAGAGATCATTATTCCCACGAGAACAGGAAGCAGCCTACAGGCAAAGCTTAATGTAGAGAAGAGCAACTGGACCCCTGCCTCTGACTTTTCATTTACTTTCAAGGAGTGAAAGAGAATGATTGCTTCCTTGACACCAATAACTATCAGGGGCATATTTCCTGAGACAAGAGGAAAGTTTCGTTGCTTCCCTTTGAACTTGCTTCCTGTCGCCCTCCATGCTAGTCCCTCCTTCTGAGCGATCACCCCGATCACCCCGTGTCTCCTGCGCTACAATCCCAGATAATGTGTCAGCTCTGTGGTGTTCAAACAGCCCAGCCCAGCAATTCAAGAAGACTTAAAGATACTGTCAATTATACTCTGTGGGCCAGGAAAACAGTGGTCATTTGGCTGAATTTTATTCAAAGTGACTGTGAAGCTGAAGTCACATCTCTGCAGAAGATGTCAACTACAACCAGGCCAAAAGAAAAGAAAAAGGGGGGGGGGGGAATCGTTGCATTTTAGTAGGTGACAGTGGGAAGTAGGATCTAAAGGGAATGTGCCCTGTGGTGGCTTCCCAGACTTGCACTTTAGTTACTCCAGTCTGCCCAGCCTATCCTGGAGGGCAGCCCTGGATGGTTCTGAAAAGCGTGGAAGGCTAGAGGCTGCTCTGAAATCTTCAGCTGGACTGTTAGAGCACCAGGATCAGGGCCAAGGAGCTCCTCCCATCCATCCTGAATCCTGGGAGCCATCCAAAACTACTCCAGGAACACTGACAGGTTCCAAGGAATCCTGCCCAGAGAATTAATTATGAAGAGGCCTCCCGAGGGTGGCTCCTGTCCTTTCCAAGGGACCTGTAGGAGGTCAGGGCTGCAAAGGAGGTTCAGGATTGCCCTGGTTCAGGGCTCCTCAGGCAGGAAGAATGCCCAGTGTTTATTAAAAGACTAAAAAGACACCCTATGTACCTAAAGATATCTTTGTAGGTAAAAAGCTCAATCACAAAGGGCCATATGAAGTACAGTTCATTTATATGAAATCCATGGAGACTGGGTGACAGACCAGAAAGAATTGGGAAGTCACTGTCCATAGATGTAAGTTTTCTTTTGGAAATACTAAAAACATTCTGTTTCTTTCTAGAATTAAAAAAAAAAAAAATGTGTGTGTTGGGTGTGTGTGTGTGTGTGTGTGTGTGCGCGCACGCACGCGCGCGTGTGTGTGTGCAGGTGTCCATGGAGACCAGAAGAGGCTGTCAGATCCCCTGGAGCTGGAGTTTAGGTTTGCAGGTCCTTGTGAACTGTCAGATGTGCCTGCTGAGAGCCAAACTCAGACCCTCTCTAGAAGACAAGTAGGAACTCTTAACCACTGAGCCATGTCTCCAGGCACCTAAAATAATTCTTAATTTGTAATGTTGACTGCACGTTCTAAATATACAAAAAGGCTTTGAGTTTTACACTCTAAATGTGTGCACTGTATCCCAGACCTAGGCTAAGCAACCCTGAGCTCTTCGGCTTCCCACCCAGCACCCAAGAGCTCAGCACCAAGTTCTCATAGTAACTCCAAACCATAGCCCCAGTAACCAAGGCTACTCTTATGAGTCACAGGAAGGTTCCACTTAATGGAGACCTAAGAAGCCCAACTTCTGCAAATGTCTCAGGTGCCTAGAAGCTGAATGCAAGGAGACTTAACGCAGGGAGGAGTTCGCAAAACAAAAGGAAAAGAAATTAAGCAAATACGGTTCCTGCAACATCTTAGCCTGGTGGTTCTTCTCAAAGCAGCAACACGGAGCCCTGCAGCACTCTCCTGTCTCTGAGCGTTGCCTGGCTGCTCCTTTCCGAGTAGAGCCGAGCTCACAGCTGCCAGAATGTGCAGCAGTGTAACGAATGCCTGGGTGGGTTGGCTCCATGGGCTGGTCTCCCAATCCACCGCCAAATAGAATCTACACAACGTTGTGCTCTGTGCATACACATTGCTTCCAAACAAATCCCTAAGCCTTTACCAAGCCTTTACCGTGCTGGAGGTGCCACTGCAGAGCAACCATAATGCAGCTAGTTCCTGCCCCACCCCCACCCCCGCGCGCGCCCACCGCACACAGACACGGTGGTGGAAATCCCCAGAGAGAAACGGAGGTCTCCTTCGCGGTCCGCACACCAGTCTGTCAGCACTTGTAGTCTCTCTCTCTCTCTCTCTCTCTGCCCTATGGTCCCCAGAGAGGCATCTATCTGGGTGCACGATCTCAGCCTAAGGTTCTCCGGCCATCCCGCGGGCACACGTGCAGTGGACTTTCCTGGAAATCGCGTTCCTCTGCAGGTGGCTCACTCTCTCTGAGGTTCTGTCTTCACCTATAAACTATACAAAGCCTTGCGGAAGAACAGTAGAGAAAGACGAACTGACCTGCGCAGGGCAACGATCCAGCCCAGGTTGGGGACTTCTTGGCGCCTAGAGAAGGTTCGCCGCCAGTTGGTTCTTAGCGGACCACTGCCCTGGCTCGCTTCCCTTAGAGCACCCTTTCTTAATTAGCTTCTCTTTCCTGTCGCTCACTCTGTCCTCTCCTTGTCCCTCTCCCGACGCCTCCTCCCCTACAGAGCTTCCCCTCGCCTCCCACCCAGGATCAGATAAGAGGAAAGAAACCTCTGCGCGAGCCAATTATAAAGCCAAAGGTGGCGGCGGGGGCGGGAGGTGGGGAGACAGACCCCACTTTCCCTCCTCCTCTCCAGCATCCCCGCCCCACTCCAGTTGTGAAGGAGCCAGCCCCACGCCTCCCAAGTTCCCCCCACAAGCCTTGGCAGCCGACCCAGGTGCGCGTGGCAGCCTGGTGCAGAGCGCATGTGGCCACCCGACTGGTCCCCTGCACTAATCAGTGGCCTGTGCCTCCAGATCTTAATTAACCAGTGCCCCGGGTCGCTTTGGGAGATCTCCAGCACTCCTGATTTCATCCCAGGCTCCATCCCGAAAGATTAGTCTTGCCTTCGTAAGGGAGAGGGAGACCTACTCGCCCTTGCTATTCAAGTCCTAGGGACCAGCACAGCAAGGTCGCCACGGGTAGAATTTTATATTCAGGGGAATCAACGAGAAGAAGACCTAATTGAAGGGTTTTCTTGGTCGTGAAAATAAAATATCAACAGTTTTGTGCGATTGGACCTGCAGATTTCCTTTCCCCAAACTCAGAGATTATGGTCAGTAGGTTTGAGCTGATCCCAGAGAGCCATCCTCTCTCAGAACTTGAGGGGCCTAGTCCATGCAAGCCACACCCTTTAAGAAGAAGTCCTGCCCTGGGAGGAGAACCAGAGGTGGCTGGGGACCTGGTCCTGAGTTCTCGCCCTCTGGGCGCTCTTTTAAAAGTCAGCTTCCCATTTTTTTGTGTTAAAAGCCCAGATGTCCACCTTCACACTAGAAAAAGAAAAGATCAAAATGAGTGTGATTTCATCACTTCCAAGAGCAGGCTTTAGAGAAAAGTAAAAGGCAATCTCATTAAGTTCTCGAACCGGCCTCCAACATACACTTCTGAGAGCACAGGCGGGGGATGCTCCAATGTCTAGGTGGTTTCCTAGACCTTCCAAACTTCCAAGCTGCTGTTAGTTCTGTTGGCATCTCTGCCCAGTTTCTGAATTTCACCTTGGAGTGAAAACGGCAACTATAGCCTCATCCCAGGTCGGGATCAGAATTGGCTCCAACTCCGCCGAGGGCGAGGCAGCTGCTGTTACGCGAAGTTTCTTCTGCGCTTCATTGAGCAATCCTCCGGGGTCCCCCAGCAGCCTTGCCTTTCGGCAGACTGGCGGCGCCAGCGCCAAGGACCAGCACGCCACCCGGGATGCCGGGGTTAGAGCGCCACCTGATGTCTTCTTGGGAAACTGGAAACAGGCCTGTCTGACAAATAGCCTGAATTTAAGACGTGTTGTTTCTTAGCTATCTATTCTTTCCAATGCTTTATCCTCAAATATCTATTATGAGCCCATTTAAATAATGTACCAGGGTTCCCGTGAGCACTGTAAACCTTTTTCTAACTCCCCTGGGGGAGGTAGTTACAAGTTGGCACAGGGTTGGAGGGAAGATACGGGAGGAATAGTGAATATTTAACTATGAAACATGGAGGATGAAAGACTCTCTGATGATCATAAAATAAGAAATACATCTATAAGTATGCACAACAGTTATTTAATTAGACTTTCAATATAAGGAGCTAGTTAGAGGATTCCGTCTATCAGGTGCCTGCTGATCATTTGGATTCCCAGAACCCACATAAAACCAGGCAAAGCTGTTGGCTCATACCTACAAGCCCAGTAGTCAAGAGGGCTTTGACAGGAGGACTCTTGGGACTCTCTGGCCAACCACTCTAGCCTGCACACACACACATACACACACTATGGTTTGTATTCATTTAATAGCCCAAACAAAATGTTACTCTTTTATTCTAATCAACATTCCTTCATCTCTTTAATTCCAGATCTCTCTGTTTTCCTAGGAATGTCACTATTTCATTTCATTGTGTATATGGATCACATTTTCTATCGGTTCGTCTGTTGGTGAATATTAGCTGTTTGCTCATTTTTTTATCTCTTTGCATATTCACTCTAAAGCCAGAAGAAACAATATTGTTGCACCCAATGTTCCTCCAACATCCAAAGGAGTTCAGCAATGCAACTTAGTGCACATTGAGACAGTAAAATGTTTCCATGTGGTTGCTGTCTAACTTCCGTTCTGCACGATCATGACCTCCCTGTGTCCCAGCAACTGAGCTGGGGCTCCAGATGCGTCCTCACCTTGCTGAGCTTCCGGCCTCTGTTCTGATTAAATGGCCCCTGTGGTGCTGTTCTTCACTGTCTAGACTAGCAGCCTTGTTCAGTTCTCCCAAGCACTTGTTCCTCCCTTTCTGGAGGTCTTGTCTGCCGTGAGCCACCCTCCGTATGCCAGGTTTTATTTCTCTTCCTGCTAATGGGAGAACTCCAGACAAGGCTGCTTTTAGTTGAGCAATCCTGAGGAATACAAGGGTATAAGAAAACTTGCCCAGGTTCACCCGGAGTCATCAGAAAGTCAACACTAGACTTTTAACTGTTTTAACTCCTGGCTTTGAGCTTTTATTGTTGTAATGGGCTGATGCCTTCCAAATAATATGTGGGACACCTTCCATGTTTTTACAGGGTTTTGCTTTACACAAGGCATTCAAGTTTCAGTTCTTTATCCCGCTTTAGTACATTAACTCTGCAAGATTCAAATCTCTCCAGAGGTTCAACTGATGCTGACTCGTTCTGTCCTGTGGCACTACAGTCCTCTTCTTACAATCGCCATTCATACCCTTGAACAAGTGCACATCTTTTCAACTCCATAGCTCAGATCAAAGTCATGACATTAATAGCAGCCAAGCTTTTCATGTGTGACAGCATGCTGTCAGGGCATGCACGTTACATAAAAGGTTCTATTCATAGAACAATTGTGCTAGAGCAGGCCTGCAATTATGCATGGGCCAACCCCCCCCTTCACTTTACAGTGAATTAGCTACCCTGTTCAAATCCCCCCCAAAAGTAGCAGATAATGCAAGGCCATTGTCATATAACAAGAAGCCAAGACTCTCTGCAATCATAATATTATCATAAGAAGATTCCTTACTCAGAGCCTTTAATTATAATGATTAAGAGCCATGCTCATTTGGCTTATTTTTATTTATTTAATCATTATTTTACTAAAATAATTCAGGATTGGAGATGTTGCTTAATTGATAGAGTACATACGTGGCGTGCACAAAGACCTGGGCTCAATCCCCAGCACCAAATAGCTTGGGCAAGCTGGCACACATTTGTAATCTAAGCCCTTGTGAGATAGAGACAGGAATATAGGTTCAAAGTTATTCTTGGCTACACAGCAAGTTTGAGGTCAGTCTGGCCAGTCTGTCTCCAAATGAGAATTTCAATTTTTAAAGTCAGTAATGCTGAAATGTGTAAAGTGTAAATGATGCTATCTTGTTCTACTGAAATGATATCTTTTACTCCTCCATTTCACCTAACATTTTCAAATCTCTAGATTTCTAAATAACATACGTGTGCTGACTTTTGACTTTTTTTTTTTTTGTCAATTTGACACAAGCTAGAATCATTTTGGAAGAGGAAACCTCAATTGAGAAAATGTCCCCACTGGATTGGCCTATGGGCAAGCATAAAGAGCATTTTATTGATTAATGATTGATAAGGACATGTAAGCCAAAATGAACCCTTTGCTCCCCAAGTTTCTTTTTTCCCTGAATATTAGATTTGTCATTCTTTAAATGTAGAAGACAGATACTGTCATGAAGTGTGTCAGCAGAGGTCAATGGCTATTCAGCGCATTTCGCATAGTAGGGCCTCACAAAAGGCTTGTCAGCTTCCCTTTATTTTCACAGGAACCAAGAGAGACAGTTTCAATTGGAAGAGGAGGTCAACTTGTTTTGTCATTTTCTATAAGCCCTCCATTACAAGCCTTCTTCAAGGAAGCAGATGTGGCCACATCAGCTCTGGCACAGAGCCTCACAAAGTCTTTGCCATGTTAATCCAAATAAATGTAGTCAGTTGTGACCTGTGTGGTTGTCATCGGGTATCAGGCACATATGTTTAGCTTAAACGAAGAGTAAGTCCAAGGATTAGAAACAGACACAAGCTACTGTTGTGTGGGATGGTCTGGGGAAGCACATAGCAGGGGCCAGGGAACCTGGCCGAGCAGAGGAAGCCACAGAGATGCAGGCCCCTTTGAAATGAGGGAGCAGTACCAAGGGCTGTGTTGCACCAAAAGAGTGGACGTGACCAACCCGTATGGCCCTGGAAGGAGTCAAGAGAAAAGTTCAGAACAGTAGCTGATTCTACTTACCTCCAGTTTTATAGCTGGCCACAGATAGTAGAGCGAGGTCTTGGATTTTGTTTGTGTAGGAAGTGAACGCTCAGCAGCACAACGTGGTCAGCTCTCAGGAGACCCTCTCAAGCTTGCAGATCAGATATTCTCATGTGCTTCCTTATGGAAACCTTACTTCTCAGAGCAATAATGAGAGTATTTTCGTGAGATGTCTTATGTGCTTTAGGAAATAAGCAGTCACAAATGATCCTCGCCATAAACATGTGCCTATAGTAAGAGCACAGAGTATTCTCTATTTGGGGCAGAAAAAAATGGAAGCACCAACAAACTAAATTGGGTGTAGTGATGAATTCCTGTATCCCAGTGATGTGAGAGGCAGGGGTGGAGAGGATCACAAATTTGAGACCATCCTGAGTAACATGGTGAGACCTCATCTGAAAAATTAAACATAATTTAAAGAGGAAAATGTTATTTTGTGACCATATGGCAGCTTCCCAGGAAGTAAGACCTCAACAATTATATGGTCAGCTCTCTAGATCAGTAATCTGATTGGTTCTGCAAGGAAAACAAACATTTCACATAGAACTTAGAGGCAGACCTAGGTCCTTCAAGGGGTAGATACATTCCTTGCCCTGAAGCAGCTTGTCCAGGGACCCAGCCCTAAACTAAGGAAGAAATGCCTACAAACATCCCTGGAAACAACCTTGCCAAGTCTGATCCGTCAGCACGTGAGATAATGAAATAATTTATGGCAGCGTGTGATGACGGAATTGAACAAGATTGGAAAATCTTTCTACACAGATCAAAAATGCATTTTTAACCAAGAGAGTTCAAGTCAGTGATTGAAGGGGAGCACCTGAAGCAGAGCTATTTAGCTACTGGGTTCAACTAAGAACCATTAGCAACACCACAGGAACTTCCAGCTGTTTTATTTGGCATCGAGCCCCATCCACCTCCAAGAAAAGGAAATCATTCTGTTGCCATATGTGTAAATTTTAGCAAGCCTAAATCTGAAGGAAGATGGTTTACATGTTTACAAGACTGAACTGCACAGTTAAAATGGCTGCCAGTCATCACCTCTGTAGGTTATCTGAACAACAACAACAAAAAAGATTGGCTTGGGTGACCTTACACATTCTTTCCATTTTATTTTTCAAATACAAATTGATGATGTATGCAAATAGAATTTCCTTGGAGTCTCAGATATATTCTGTTTTCCCAAACTTCGTTGCCCGACAGCAGCTACTTCCACACACAATTAATCTGTTTAAATTGCTCCCTACCCCTGTTCCCACAATCTACCCAGGAAAGGGGCTGTTACATCCTCAAATCTATATTTCCATTTTCACAGTAAATTTGTTCCCTTATTGATTCTCGAAAAACCCATTGACAAGACAAATTCTTAAAAAGCTGTAAAATTATTTTTCACTTAGAATTAAATTTCTTATAAGGAAGTAGTGAAAGCAGGCGCAGTGGATGTGTGCCTGTAATCCAGCACTCAGGGAGACAGAGGCTGGCAGATCTGTGAGTTCAAGGCCAGCCTAGTTTATAAAGTGAGTCCAGGACAGTCAGGGCTACACAGAGAGATCCTTTCTAAAAAAAAAAAAAAGGAAGTAGTGACTGAGAGCCTTGTATTTCAGCCAGGGGACACGCTGTCACAGTAATAGGATCGTCCTCTGCAAAGTATTAGGGACATTATCAATTCTATTTCCTGCCTCCAGGCAAGATGCCATCTAAGCCATTTCAACTCCTCAGACTAGCCCCAAGCTTCTGGAAGGATCCCAAGAGAGCCACAGCCTTTCTTTGCAGTCACAGCCTCTTAACTGGGGAAACCTTTTCATTTCCAGAAATCAAGTAGCTCTACAGAATACTAAGTCTCCACCCATATGACTTTTCCCAAACACCAAAACAAACTAATGGAGTTTTTAATGCAAAAAAAGTGTATTTTTATATCCTTTTAAAAAAAGTTTTATTTATTATTTATACAGTGTTCTGACTGCACACCAGAAGAGGGCACCAGATCTCATGAAAGACGGTTACGAGCCACCATGTGGTTGCTGGGAATTGAACTAAGGATCTTTTGGGAAAAACAGCCAGTGCTCTTAACCTATGAGCCATCTCTCCAGCCCCTAAAAGTGGGTTTTATGTCAAAGCTGGTAAATTATTAAGAAAAAAAAAGTACTCGGAGAATCACCGTGTCTGTTAAGTATTAAAATGCTTTGTTTCTACTATACATCTCAACAGATTTTAATATTTTACCCAATAATATGTTTATTATGGAATATTATAAAAGGAGAAATGAAAGAATCACACAGAATTCAACCCCTTAGGCAGACACTAGTAGGTCTAACATAAGGTAATTTCTTCTGCATATAAGGAGCTCAAAATATTTTATACTGATGAGCTCACACTTCAACAATTTTATGACTTTTTATCACCAGTAACTATTAAGGTATCATTATCTATTTACAAATAGATGTCTATATCATAATTTAAATTGAGCATACATCAATTGTACAATATGATGACTTTCATTATGACAGTTTCATATATATAACATACTTTGTGTTTTTTTTTCTATTTTAACAAATTAATTTTGCTGTTATGTTTTACTTTTTGAAACAGGTTCTCAGAGACTAGGGATATGGGAACAGTATACTTGCCTAGCATGCACAAGGTTCTGGATTTAATATCAAAAAATGAAAGAAAGATAGGGGAAAGAAAGAAAGAATGGAGGAAGGGAGGGAGGGAAGGGAAAACAAGGAATGGGAATGAAAGAAAAACAGAGATTCTTGTTTAGTGCAGACTTGTTGAGTGGACTATATAGCTGAGGCTCGTCTTGAACTCCTGATCTTCAGACTTCCTTGTCCTGGTGAGCTCAAGGCTTGAGTTCAACCTCCATATGGAAAAAAGAAAGAAAAGAGGAAGCCAGAAAAAACAAAACAAGCAGACAATACTGTTAAATCTGCAAAGACTGCATAATAAGATCAATGAGCACATGAACTGAAATGAAAAGTCTGGTCTTCAGATCTCCTTGTCCTTGGTATGTGCTACCATGCCCAGCATTAATATGTATTAGACTTTGAAGTAACCAAGGTAGGATAGCCTGAGTATTCCTAACAATTATTCCATAAAAAACAACCTTAAACCTATAAATAGATTTAAGTGAAAGATCTCAACATACTCTGGACATTGGCCTCTGTTTGATAGCCTTTCAAGTTCAAGGTGAGAGACCCCACCCAATGAATTCCATGAGAGCTCCACCGAGCGCTGACTCCCTGTGAGGCTCCACCCGCCAATGAAAGCCAGGGCCTGATAAGGCTGTCCTGAACACACAATAAAGAGGGAAAATGAGTGCTGAGAGATCTTTTTCCTCAGTGCTGAGGATTCCTTTTTCCTGAGCTTGAGGTAACGGCTCAGTCGATAACAGACAAGCATGAGGACCAGAGTATAATCTTTAGAGCCCACATAAAAAAAAAAAAAGTTGGCCACAACACACATCTTTAATCCCAGCACTCAGGAGGCAGAGTCAGGCCAACCTCTGTGAGTTCAAGGTCAGTCTGGTCTACAGAGTGGACAGCTACACAAAGATCACTGTCGTGAAACAAAACAAACACGAAAACATTGGCGGAGCCCTGTATGGGTGTCTGGAGTCCTAACACTAAAGAAGTGAAGACAGGAGAATCCCTGAGGTTTACTGATTTGAATTCAATAAAGAAATAATATCTTAAAAAAAATAAGGTAAAGAGAAAAACTCTAGGCAGAGTGCAGGGAGTCTTACAGAAGAATAGGGGAATAAAATGGCATGGAGGGGACAGGAGCCCCACAAGGAGACTAACAAAGCCAACAAATCTGGGCCCAGGAGATCCTGCGGAGACTAATGCACTAACCAAGGACCATGCAAGGAGAGGACCTAACCCTCCTGTTCAGATGTAGCCCATAGACAGCTCAGTCTCTCCGTGTGGGTACCCTAGTAAGGGGCCCAGGGGCTGCCTCTGACATGGACTATGTTGCCAGCTCATTGATCACTTCCTCCTGGCAGGGTGACCTTGCCAGGCCACAGAGGAAGAGGATGCAAGCAGTCCTGGTGAGACTGGATAGGCTGGAGTCAGACGGTAGGGGAGAAGGGCTCTGCCTTTCTGAGGACTAGGGCAGGAGGGATAGGAGAGAAAAGAGAGGGAAGGTGGGACCAGTAGGAAACCAGGGAGGGGACTATAATCAGGTTGTAAAGTGAACAAATTACTTTTAAAAATTAAAAATAAGGTAAAGAGAAATAAAGAAGGCTCCTGATGGTTGTCTGCAGCCTCCGCGTGTCTGTGCACACATATGCATGCCTACCAAACCACATACAATGCACTCAAACGCATATGCATAAAGAGTTATGTTAAACTGGTCTCTGCCTGATAGTGACCCTCAACACCTAGCAGAAGTAAACTTGGCCTTTCTGGAGGAACTTACTTTAAACACAGGCCTCAAAGACTTCAGAAATCTAAAGTATATGACTACATGGTCTGAAAGAATCAGATACCGTATAAGGAGACAAAAGATCACGAACAATAGCCAGCAGAGGATTGGGCCTGCAGTCCAATGGTAGTATGCTAGTCTAGCGTGCTCTAGGCTGAGTTCAGCCGTCACACGGAGAAAAGAAAGATGAGAGGTAGCCAGAAGAAATAAAACAAGTAGACAATACTGTTAAATCTGCAAAGACCGCGCAGTAAGATTAATGAGCACATAAACTGAAACAAAAATTTAATAAAATAGAAGTAAGGGAAAGTGGTAATAAAAATATTGAAGTAACTTTAGAAGTAGAAAAAAAAGGAGCTTCCAGGAAAGAAGCCCGGAAGGTAGAAGCAAGAAAGCTGGTATTTATGCCCAGCCTGGGCTATAGAGAAAAATGTTCAGGTACAGGGGCTAACGAGATCATCTTGCAGAAGACCCAGGTTCAACTCCCACCATATTCCCATAGTAATTCACAACCATTTAGAATGCCGGTTCCGGGGGACCTCGTGCCCCATTCTGGCCTCCAGATGTACTAGGCATGCATGTGCTATGCAGATACACACACACAGACAAAATAACCATATACATAAAATAGATGCCATTTTTAAAGGATAAAAAAATCCTTCATTAACTAAATAAAATGGATTTTTAAAATAAACAAAATGAATAATGATGCATATAAAAACTATTTTTAAAGTTAGAAAATGCTATACTTGGATGAGTGTCTGCCAAGCATCCATATATAAAGATTTAGACCCAGATGCAGGTACTAGGAAATATTGTAGACCTTTCAGAAGTGAGGACTCCCAGAGAGCCTCAGATCACTGTGGATATGACTCAGAGGAAACTGTGACCCTCAGTATGGGTCTCTGTGTCTCCTTCACGCCACCACCTCCATGGTACTGACGTGAGCACTCGCTAAAACACACACTCCCATCATGGAATGCCACTACCGCCAGTGTCCAAAAACCATGAGGCTGCACCTCCCTAAACTAGAACCTTCAAAACCTTAACTAAGCCATCTTTTTCCTCTTTGCAAGTAATGTATCTTGGGTATTTTATTACAGTAATATAAAGTTGTTTGATACAGAGCACTAGTAGGATATTAAATTGGCATACAAAAATCAATATCCTTCATGTGCACCCATTTATGGAAGAGAAAATAGCATTTTACTGTAGAAACGAAAAAGATCAGATTCTTAGAAATAAACCACATGAAAATTTTAAATTTTGCATGAAGGAAATGTTAAAAATAATCCTAGAGAATTTAGCTTGTGGCCTTAAACTAACACCCTTGTTGCATAGAAGGATATCAGCTCTCCCTCAGCTAATTTATGCCTTAAGATAAAAATAAAAATCACATAAAACCTGGGGTGGTGGTGTGTGCATTTAATCCCAGCACTCTGGAGACAGAGGCAGGCCAACCTCTGTGAGTTCAAGGCCAGCCTGTTCTACTAGTAAGTCTCAAACACAAAAATGAAAACAAACAAACAAAAATTACTTTTTGGTTTTTGTTTTTTACATGTGGCGCCACACACCTACAATCCCAGCACTCAAGAAATAGAGGCTTGAGGTCTGGGAGTTCGAGGCTAGCACTGACTATACAGGGAGTTTGACACCAGCCTAGGCTACATGAATTCCTGTCTCAAAACAACAACCAAATGAGTAAATACTCAGGGAAACATTGAAAATGAGGGCCATCCGGAGATGGGCATGGTGGTGCATTCAGGGATCTGAGGCAGAAGAACTGTGAGTCCAGGCTAGTCTGAACTATATAGAGTTCTGCCTGTCAACCTGCCTGCCTGCTGGCCTGCTTATATTCTTTTTCTCTGTCTCTGTCTCTGTCTCTGTCTCTGTCTCTGTCTCTGTCTCTCTCTCTCTTTCTCTCTCTCTCTCTCTCTCTCACACACACACACACACATTGAGGAGATGAGGAAGATGGACATTTCTGTCATATACTCAAATGACAGGTACAATACTGCCCCTACACTAAACAAACAAAAAAATTTTTAATTAGTTACAAAAGCAAGGCAAAATAATGATTGAAACTAAACTCGAACCATTTTCTCTGCCGCTGACTCCTTGAAGCTGGACTCTTCCTTGAAGCCCTTTTAGAGAGGCCCTGCCTGCAAAGCCAATGATGACAGATTCTCACCTTCCACCACGTGGATTCCAGGAGTTGAACTCTTAGTCAGGCTTGGAAACAATTGCCTTTACCCGCTGAATTATTTTCACAATTTCTTGCTTATATTTGTGTCATTTCTGAGTTGGGAAGTAATTTTGAATGTTCTCTTCACATGTACAAGTTTACATTCCAGGAACCAAGAATCTAGTTGCAAAAGAGAACTGAAGAAACAATAAATAAAAGTTCCTCCCCATCCTTCAGCTATCTGTTCTGATACTGAGCCAGCTTATTCCCCTGCCATGAAATGACTCTCTCCGTATGACCCAGACACCTGCGAGAGGCAGCCTCATTCTATGTTCGGGCAGCAAGCCTGGAAAAATAAAAGATCCTTGCCAAAAAGGAGTTGATAGTGCATTTTTTCAGGATTTAATCATTTTCCATTTCATGGTGACCAGATAACATCCTTGTCTTCTTCCCAAGGGTCTCCATAATACCGGAGCCCTTCGTCAGGTGTCAAGTACGGACCATCTGGAAAGAAATGGCATCTTAAATACCAACAATGTGTCACACTCCAAGTCAAACATTCCCGCAACTGCTCATACTCGCCAGGTACGGAGAGATGAGAAAGGCACCATGATGGGTAGTATGTGAGATGAAACCTGGTGAGCATGTCGGCAGAGCCCGTTCTATCATGGGTGGGAGCCGGTTTAGAGCAGCCAAAATGTATGTCAGCAACATCTGTAAGCTTTGGGAGACACGGTTCTCTAAACGGTCCCAGATCTTCTTTGCCACTAGAGGGCAGCAGGTGAGCTAGCCAATGTGCCCTGACCTCACGAGAATCCCCGTTTGGCAAGTAACATAGCTGTCTCAGACTTCAAAAATGTGGTTTTTGTTGTTTATATTTAAAAGATGTGGTATTGCCACCAAATATATTGGTGCTTTTACAACTTTTGTAAAGCACACACCATTCATGTCATTACTTCACATACTCTCACAGAAACTCTAAAACACACCTGAGAAACTCTTCCCCACCCAATGCACATTTTCTCTGCAGTGATTTGAAGGGGAATGCCCCCCACCTCTACAGCTCCATGTATTTGCAGACTTGGTCCTCAGATGTTGAAATTGTTTGGGAAGGGTTAGGGGTGTCACTGGGGGTGGGCTCGAGGTTTCAAAAGCCTCACACCATTCCTAACTGCTCTGTGCTTCCCGATGGTGGGTCAAGACGTTCCACCTACCACTCTGTCTTAGCTCTGCCGATCTACACTCAGAGCCTCTGGAATGACAAGCCAAGCTAAACTCTTTCTTGTATGAATTGCCTTGGCCATGGTGTTTTATCACAGAGATGCAAACCCTAAGACATCCTCTGTGCACACAGATGTCTGCTAGCCCATCCCCTGTCTGCTTTTTCTCGCCCCTCTGTGTTTCTGCAGCCCACCAATAAATCAAAACCTGCCATCATTTACATAAGTTGCTTCTGGCATTTTTTTCCCCAGAAATTAACTTTGAATTTTTCATGAGTGTGTCAACTGCACGGTTGTTTTTAATTTAAACTAATTTCTTCAACAGTACCCTTAAAAAGGCCAGAGGATTTGCTCTCTTTATGCAAAATGTGAATAACAGCGTCATTCACACAAAACCTACTTTAAAAAAAAAGATTGAATTGAATTATTTTAAAACTATTTTTATTCTTTGAGAATGTCTTCCAAAGTACTTTGATCATATCGGCCCCCACTGTATTCCCTAACGTCTCTCAAAACCACCTCCACCTCCTTACACCTCCCCAACGTCGTGTCTTTTTGTTTTGTGTTGTGTTTATATTCAATATCCCATCAACTCTGGCCTGTGCCATCCATGTACTTCTGGGTGTGGGACCACCCACTGGAGCATGGTCCATCTACCGGGAGCCACGCCCTTAAAGAAACCTGACTCTCCCTGCCCCAAATGGCATTGGCATCCACAGCTCTTTGGTTGGGACTCATGATGCCCTTCTCACTTCATGTTAGGTTGTCCACTGGCTTGCTCTTGGGCAGCTCTTGAGCAGGCAACCACAGCTGCTGTGAGTTCATGAATGTAGCAGTAACACCATGATGACCCGGTTTTGCTTCAGTCCTCCCTAACCTGCGACTCTTACAAAATTGCTTCCCATCTTCCTCAATGGCCCCTGAACATGGAGGAGGTGTTATGTCGTAGATGCCCCATTTGTGGCTGAGCAATTAACAGTTATTTGTTGTCAAAACCAGCTCTGAGTTTTTTTGTTCACCATCTTCTGCACAAAGAAACTTCTCTGGTGGAGTCTGGGAGCTGCATTATTCCTGGCTTAAGACTGGTTGGCTCCCTGGGTCTACAGCAAGCTCATTTCAACACTTTATAATGAAATTTGGTCTTTAACTGATTGTGTGAGACCCAGATTATGTAGCTATTGCAGACATCAATGGCATCTACATCGTTAATGTTTGAGGCTCCAGAAAGAAGTGAGGTCAGTAAGAGGTTCATTACCCCCAGCTTCCTAACTGCTTTTCTCTGCCTTGGCAGCCACTGAGGAAATCGGGCAGATCTTTTGTCATTTTATAGTGTCTTGATATCTGGGCCATATGAAAGGCCAGCTAGCTCAGTTGAGGTACTACTCAGAGGAAAACGGAGGCAATAGATGTGGTATCTGAGAAGGCGTGGAAGCTCACTCAAGAAATCTTACTGTGTTTCTCTTAGTTTGTAGTTCATTTAATTCCACACCATCATTGATCCACACATTCCCGTGTTTTCAGTATGACAATAAAACGACATCGTGATGATTAATTTTGACTGCCAACTTGACACAACCTTGAATCTATTGGGAAGAGACCCTTGGTGAGGGAGTATTGAGATCAGGCTGGCCTTGAACATGCAGTGGGAGATTGTCTCAAGCATATTAATCAATGTGTGAAGCCCTTGAATGAAAGTGGGCAGCATAATTTCCAGGTTGATAGGAAGGCCCTTGCTTGTAGAGGAGCAGAGAAAAGTAGCTGAACCCCGAACATTCATGCCTTCATTTCTCTCTGCTTTTAACTCTATGTGTGATGCGAGTACATACTGGAACCTAGAAGTTGAACCTAAAATAAACCCATTCTCCCTTAAGCTGCTTTTCATCACCAAGCACAGAAGTAGACGACTGCTTGTGGTAGTTTGAAAGAGAATGGCCCCCATATGCTCATGTATCTTCATGTTTAGTCCCTGGTTAGTGAACTGTTCAGGAAATATTAGGAAATGTGGCCTTGAAAGTAGGAGTGCGGGAGCTGGAGAGATGGCTCAGAGGTTAAGAGCACTGTCCGCTCTTCCAGAGGTCCTGAGTTCAATTCCCAGCAACCACATGGTGGCTCACAACCATCTATAATAAGATCTGGTGCCCTCTTCTGTCATGCAGATGTACATGCAAATAGAGCAGTCATTTGTAAAATAAAGAAATAAAAAAAAAAAGAAAGAAAGAAAGAAAGTAGGTGCACCATCACTGAAGTTGAGCTTTAAGGTTGGGCCTCGGCTGAAAGCCCAAGCTATGCCTGTCTGATTCCCAACATGATGATCACAGACTAACAGTCTAAATCTGTAAGTAAGCCTCCAATTCAAAGCTTCCTTTTAGAAGTTGCCTTGGTCATGGTGTCTTCTCACAGCAATTCGGTAACCAAGACAGAAGGATGTTGCTGTGAACCGCTGGGCCATGCTGTTTATTTGAATCTTTGGGACTTTGGACCAGAAATGTCATTGAATGCTTTAAGCAAATCTTTTTTTGTTTGTTTGGTTTTGGTTAGGGGTTTTAGTTTTTCAGACAGGGTTTCTCTGTGTAGCCTTGGCTGTCCTGGCCTCACTTTGTAGACCAGGCTAGACTTGAACTCACAGAAATCCACCTGCCTCTGTCTCTCTGAGTGCTGGGATTATAGGTGTACACCACTGTGCCCAGCATATGATCTGTTTGTTTGTTTGTTTGTTTGTTTACTGGGGTTTAAAGTGAAGAGATTGATTTAGGACTCAGAAGAGACTTTGGACTTTTATAGAGTCTTAAGACTGGAAGACAATGGGGACATTCGAAGCTGGACTGAACACATTTTGCATTATAATGTGGCTAAATACCTATACGGGCCAGCCGGGTTGCGGAATGTGGTTGCTTCATTGAGAATGGTGTCCATAGGCCTATATGTGGGTAGATCCCAGTTGGTGGGTTGTTTATGAGGGATTGGGAGGTCTCCACTTGTTTGAGTAGGTGTGGTCTTATTGGAGATGCTGTGTCACTGGGAGTGTGCTTTGAGGTTTCAAAAGTACCTGTCAGACTTGGGGTGTCTCTCTGCATGGTGCCTGCGGATCAGGCTGTAAACGGCTTTTAACTCTACGTGTGATATGAGTACATACTGGAACCTAGACCTTGAAGCCCTGTCTACTTTCCACCGTGATAATCATGATCTGACCCTCTAAACTTGTAAGCAAGCTCTCAGTTAAATGCTTTCCATAAGTTGCTTTGGTCACAGTGTCTTCTTACAGCACTAGAACAATAACTACAACACTTGTTAATATATAATAAATGTGTATTTATGCACATAGATGCATATGTAGTTATACACATCATGTATTTAATTTTAGTTATTATGAATTATAAAAATTAATAGTGCAAGAATTCATTTAGTTTAACCCATGTTGCTGTATTTTGATTTTTGCTTGACATATAAGAATTCAAATGCAGGGTTGAAATATATCCGTTCTCTGAGCAGTGAGTTTTTATTATTGTTAAATTTATTCTCTTATAGACAGTAACACCAAGAGTACAGTTGTCTGGTTAGAGTGCTGGGGAAAATTCAGCTTGGACTGCAGAGGCGGGTGATTTGGTACTTACTTGTTTACTTTACCTTAGCTTTTAGCACAATAACCAAACTTTTGGCTGATGCATTTTGAGTGGAAAGAAACAGGTGCTGTATCTAAGTTGTGAGAAAACAGAACTCAAGGTCAGAAACGTCCAAAGATTCACCTAAGACGATAGGTGTGACCCACCGGCTGCTCTACACAATAGGCAGTACAGTCGTCAGCAACCAGGAGACCCTATTGTGCACCCAAACTAGGACTAGTACAGCTATGACCCTGAAACTTACTTAATAGTGGCGTACTAAATTCACATAGCCGCTTTTGGCTGGAAGCTATGTGTCCCTCAGCATGGTTTTCTTCTTATGGTGGTGATGAATGCTACTCCATCTAGCGGCTCCTTTATCACTCTTAAGACACATGGTTCACAACAGATTTTTCTGACAGACTAAGCTTTTGTTTCCAGCATTGTGATTTTAACTCTTGTAGTGAAACCTATCTTATCCTGGCAGACTTTGAAACAAAACTAATTACAGAAAATAAGAAATGATGCTACATACTCATCAAAAATAAAAGATCTACCGAGAGGATACTGCAGTTCTTAACATCCATGCAACAAACAGGAGGGCACCCAAGTTCATAAAAGAAACACTACTGCAGCTTACATCACATATGAACCCTAACACACAGATAGTGGGAAAATTCTATACTCCGCTCTCGCCAATAGACAGTTCATCCAAAACAAAACAAAACAAAACAGAGAAATGCTAAAACTAACTGACATTACAAAACAAATGGACCTAACAGATATTTATGGAACAGTTCACCCAAACACAAAAGAATTTACCTTCCCTTCTGGCACCCCATGGCCCACGCCTTTAGTACCAGCACTCCGGAGGTAGGGGCAAGGAGATCTGTGAGTTTGAGGCCAGTCTAGTCTACATAGCAAGTTCTAGAACTACCTAACAGAGAGACTCTGACTTTAAAAAAAAAAAAAAAAAAAAAAGCAAAACAAAACAAAATAACAAGCACAAAAAAAACAAATTGTAAATGTTTTAGCTGCCAACACATTTAAAACTTAGAGCCTGTGCTGTTGGTGTTCTGTTCAGGAAGTAGTCTCCTGTGCCAATGAGGTCAAGGATCTTCCCCACTTTTTCTTCTAACAAGTTTAGTGTGTCTAGTTTTATGTTGAGGTCTTTAATCCACTTGGATTTTAGTTTTGTGCAGGGTGATAAGTATGGATCTATTTGCATTTTTCTACATGTAGCCATATAGTTGGACCAGCACCATTTGTTGAAGATGCTGTCTTTTTCCATTGAATGGTCTTAGCATCTTCGTCAAAAATCAGGTGTTCATAAATGTGTGGGTTTATTTCTGGATCTTCTATTCGATTCCATTGATCCACCATTCTGTTTCTATGCCAGTACCATGCAGTTTTTATTAGTGTTGCTCTATAGTACAACTTGAGATCAGGAATGGAGATACCTCCAGAAGATCTTTTATTGTAGAGGATTGTTTTAGTGATTCTGGGTTTCTTGTTATTCCATATGAAGTTGAGACTTTTTATTTCAAGGTCTGTAAAGAATTGTGTTGGTAATTTGATGGGAATTGCATTGAATCTGTAGATTGCTTTTGGTAAAATGGTCATTTTTACTATGTTAATCCTGCAAGCCATGAACATGGGAGATATTTCCATCTTCTGATATCTTCTTCTATTTTTTTCTTAGAGACTCTAAGTTTTTTTCATACAAGTCTTTGACTTGCTTTGTTAGAGTTACACCAAGGTACTTAATGTCTTTGTGGCTATTGTGAAGGGTGTTGTTTCCCTAATTTCTTTCTCAGCTCATTTGCCTTCTGTATACAAGAGGGCTACTGATTTTTTTAGTTAATTTCAGCCACTTTGCTGAAAGTGTTTATCAGCTGTAGGAGTTCCCTGGTAGTATTTTTGGGGTCACTCAGGTATACTATCATATCATCTGCAAATAATGATACTTTGACTTCTTCCTTTCCAAATGGAATCCCCTTGATCTCCTTTAATTGCCTTATTGCTCTAGCAAGGACTTCAAGAACTATGTTGAAGAGATATGGAGAGAGTGGGCAGCCTTGCCTTGTCCCTGATTTCAGTGGATTGATTTAAGTTTCTCTCCTTTTACTTTGATGTTGGCTATAGGCTTGCTATATATTGCCTTTACTTTAATGTAAAAACAAATGCAACCCTAGAAAGCCACTAGGAGGCAGCATTTCACAATGTTACAGACAAAGAATGCTGACCAAGTGTGTTTTCCTTTTGTAAAGCTGAACCCATTGGGAATGGATTTTTAAAGAGATTGTTTTATCTAATAAAGACACCGAAGTCTGAGAGGCAAGTCTCTGTGAGTTATCCTAAGTAATCTTACGTCCTAGGGCTCAAGAACAGCCAAACAAGGAGTGTAGCTAGTGCTCCCCAGCTATTGATTATCTTTTCTCATGAAGTCTTCCTGGGTCACATGCTACACACAGAAAATAATTGACTTCTCACAAAAAGCTCCATGATAAGGGCTCAATTTTCTGTAGATACAGATCATAGGCTGTATGACATCTTGTTCCTAAAGATGAATTGTTCAATTAGAGTAAGACGTGAATCGTGTTCCAGGGCAGAACTGTGTAGTTGCATGCCAGTCCTCCACAAAACAGAGGTCTTGAGGGAACAGGCAGGCAACAACAGTTCTAACCATTCTTTGCAAATGAGGCTGTGTGTTTTAACTTCTCCTTTGGATCACATTTTATTATGATTTTATTGAACATCTCTCTAAAAAAGAGCTGTTCTGAAGACTTGGTGTGCTAGATACAGTGTGCTTACTCTCTCTAGAAAGACAGTGAAGCTGGAGGCTCTGGGAAGACCAATGTTACAGCTTTTAATCTCCAGAGTCTGATCATCAAAGGCCTGATAGACTGACTGTCAGAGTTCCTTTTGGAAGCTTTTGTTTCTTCCAGGAAACCTATTCAATGAGGCTTGCTGCTTCACACTTAAAGATGAAGACAGAAGAGTAAGCAAAAATATTAAGTGGGGAGCAGGAAGATGACTCAGCTAGTCAAAGTGTTTGCTGTGCAAGCCAGAAGACCTGAGTTTAATTCTTAGATCCCACATAAAGAGCTAGTGGGACTCATGGCCTGGAACCCCTACACAGAGGTAGCCCGTGGCAGTTCAGTATCCAAGTGGGTTCCATAGTAATGGGGACAGGGACTGTCTGTGACATAAACTCAGTGGCCGGCTCTTTGATCACCTGCCCCTGAGGGAGGGATCAGCCTTACCAGGCCACAGAGGAAGACAATGCAGCCACTCCTGATGAGACCTGATAGGCCCTATCAGGTCTCCTATCAGGGCCCCTATCAATGGAGTGGTAGAGGGGCAAGCGTGGGGAAGAGGGAGGGAGGATAGGATTGGAAGGGGAGGAGGGAGGGAGGCACAGGGAGGATACAAAGTGAATAAACTGTAATTAATAAAAATAATTTTAAAAAAAGCTAGTGGGAGGGGGACCATTTATAGTCCCTGCATTCCTATGAAGAGATGGGAAGTGAAGAGAGGGAAATTGGCCAGAAGGTTTTAGGTCAGTTAGCCTGAAGTGTTCAACATCAGCAAAGAGTGAGGCAGGCTCTGAACGCACACAACAACAAAACAATAAATTAATAGACAAACAATATTAAAAGGATAAAGTTCCAAGGAAATGCAATGGGTTCATGTCTTGGTGAGTGCCAAAAAAAAAAAAAAAAAGGCAAAACAAGCAGGGCTAAGAAATAAGAGTGAAGAAGGAGGTACCAGCTGCGGTGGGTAAATAGAGTATGGGATTTAATTCTAAAGAAAATTTTTTTCAAGACAGGGTTTCACTGTGTAGCCCTAACTATCCTGGAATTCACTCTGTAGACCAGGCTGGCCTTGAACTCACAGAGATCCACCTATCTCTGCCTCCTGAGTGCTGGGATTAAAGGTGTGTACCACCACTGCTGATCCAGAGCAATTCTTGAACATGGAAAGTATGGGGGTTGGCTCAGTAGGAAAAAGCACAAACCTAGAGCCACAAATTTGATTCCTGGAACCCACATCAAAGTGGAAGAAAAGAACAAGCTTCATAGAGTTGTTCTCTGACATCCGTCATCGTACACCATGCACACATCACACACACATACACTGAATGAGATGCTCCCTTAGTCATGGGGATTTGGAAATCATGGTCTCCGATTGCTGGCACTGTTTGCTTGGTCTTCAGATGTGTGGCCTCGTTAGAGGAAGTGGGCCTTGAGAGTTTAAAGACTAGTATCATTACCAGTTCATTCCCTCTGCTTCATGTACTTGTTCAAGTATTGAGTCCTCAGCTTCCTGTTCCAGCTCCCACCATGCCTCCATCCTAACATGGACTCTAGACCTCTGTAACCTTAAACCTTTCCTTCTGTATGATGCCTTTGGCATTGTGCTTTATCACAGCAATAGAACTGTAACAACACACATTCTCTCTCTCACATACACCCACATATACAACACAATAATAAATAATAATAATAGAAAAAGAGATGGGATACTTTAAAGCATTAACTAAAGGGGCTTCTTCCTTAAAGGTATCTGCCTAACCACTTCTGGCCAAAGGGGTTATAGGAAAAAGGTGGACATAAAGAAAAAAGATGAGTTGGTGAGAGATTTCTTTTTCTCCCTGGCACAAGCCTTGTAATCCAGAGAAGAGGGCAATGGACAAAGAGCACTTCCCTCCCAGTCAAGACTCTGGAAGCAATAGTCATTCCTCAGCCTAACCACCCTGGCAATGGGCAGAGCAAAGGAAATCTAGTAGAACTCTAGTGTGGTGGATAGAAAGGTCCTCAGACGAGTTCCTACTAAGGACCCAGTCATTCCTGGGGCTCCTGGAGACTGGAGGGGTGGGGCAGCAAAGCAGATAGGGAACACCTTCACAGTTTCAACACGCCACTGTAGCAAAGCACGGGGTTGCTTCAGGCCAGACACTGTGCAGAGAAGACTGAGCCAGAAGGTGAGGTGGAAGATGGGGGGGGGGGGGGAATCAGGTGATCTCTATGGCTAGAAATAGCCAGTATGAGAGTAAGACAGCCAAGGAGGCACCCAGGCCTTGGCCAGGCAAAGAGAAGGCAGATTACAAGCAATAATCACTACAGCCTATTTAAAGCTAAGTATGTTGAAATGTCCTCCCACTTCGACCAAGCTCTTTTATTAAATCACAAACTGGACAGCATAGCTACCTCCCCTTCCCAAGGGTGCCTATTAGGCTATCTTTTCTTTCCTAGTGAATTCACTAATGCCCTCTTTCTATCTCTGTTTCCTAGAGACTCGCTTTCAAGCCCCCCTGGCAAAAGAAACAAAATAATTTGAATAGCCTTAAGCTAAAAATCTTTTTTCGTTGTTGTTAACTACCAGATGGTAGTCCAAATTTTTGCACCCACAAATATTCTCATCCTTCAACATATATTAATGCCTGCCATGCTGCCTGGATGGCCAAAGGAAGCTATTTGTCCACACACCATCTGGGGGCTCAGCCCTAGAGCACAGACAGTGTTCTTCACTCTTTGCCCTGTGTGGCTCACGCTTTCGTGGTAACAGGACTCGTATCCTTCTGCCCATGCATTATATCAACGACCTTTCCCATTTCCAGTGAGATTAAGAGGTTATAACTAGTAGTTAGAGCTTGACTCTGTTCTGAAGAACGGGGAAAATAATTATGCACCCCCAGGAAACAGAGTTCAAGCAAGGCATGATGTGTATAATCTTAATACTTGGGAGACAAGAGTCAGGAAGACTAAACATGAGGTCAGGCTGGGCTACCTTCTAAGACCATGCCTTGACATCCATTGCCCTCTCCACCTGCCTGCTGGAAAAAAAGTGAAAATGGAAAGAAAACAAACAACAAAAGAAAGAGAGTTCATGAGAAAAGAGAAAATCCCACTTCTGACCTCCTTCCTGCCAGGCAGTGGAAGTAAAGGTTGTAGCTGAGAAGTGAGAGTGGCACTTGAGGGTGATAGCCTTGCCCTCCTCAGAGCAGAGCTCCCTACTTCTTGGTCAGTACCATGTGGCCAGAAGCCACCCATGTGCTACCCATATGGATTGAGCCCTCTGCCAGCTTTCCCATCACGATAAGTTGCACATTTTGCTACTTTGGCCCAAAGTAAATCATCCCTCTTATAAGTTGCTTTTGGTCAAGTAGTTTGTCACCGTAGTAAGAAAGGAAATAGTGTTAGCTAGTTAGATTTACAGATGGTAACTTGCCCATATTGCCTGGGTTCATCTCTGCCACTAGCTGGGCCATTTTGAATGATTTGCAGAACCTTGCATTGTCTGAAGAGTCTCACCTTTCTAGTGAAAACAAGAACACTACCAGCTTCCAAGGACTACCACAAGGATTACATGAAACAGGGTGAGATACACAAGGTATATGGTACCTGACAGAGAAAAAAATCGTAAATTCTAACCATCATCACTGGTTTAATGGTGTTAGCTTCCTTAAAGAAGATATTTTGTTGGGGTTTTTTGAGACAGGGCTTCTATGTGTAGCCTGTCCTGGACTCACTCTGTAGACCACGCTGGCCTCAAACTCACAGAGATCTACCTGCCTCTGCCTCCCGAGACTGGGGATTAAAGGTGTGCACCGCCATCCGGCTAAAGAGGAAAATTTAAATTCTTGTTTTTAAGGAGAGTTGTTGGTAATTGAATCCAGAGACCTCAGAATGCTAAGCCACACCCCAGCCCTTAAATATCTCTAGAACTAAATGTATTTTCATACCCAGATAAAATTGGTCAGTACAAAATTATACTTAATTTATCTTTACTGGTGTAGATTCTAAACCCAAGCTTATTATATTGCCCAATCTCCATGGAGTTAGACAGCTCACTCTTTACTGTCATCTCCAGGAGGAGTCCTCATAGCATTCACTGGGAAGCAGCAACTGGAATAGCTTGGCAAGAAAAAGGAAATTCCTGGCCTTCACAGGTGGAAGTGCAGGTTTTGCCAGTCTGTCAATCAGGGATTAACACATGCCCTCGGGGAAGGGCTGGGCCTGCAGAAGTGCTTCTGTTCCTTAAGGACAGTGGATTTGCTCCATTATAACAAGACGTTAATGTGAATTGGAATGTGTGGCAGCACAGACATAGCCCACCTCAGCCCCAACGTTCACCATGGCTGATCCTGCCTCTTTCCAGCCTTCTATATTCACCCGCTGCTAAAGCATTTGCATGTTCCAGTCTTCTAAGCACAGCAGCCCAAGGCCACCCGTGTTTCTAATCTAGTGTCCTCCGCACATGCTTATTCTCTCACAGACAGAAGTCACTTAGGACAGACACCCTTTCCCAAGCGTGCCCAGTTCACCTTCGGCACTCCAGTGAGTGTGCAGGCTGGATTCAGCTGAGGGGTGCGGCTCCATTAATCATTTCTTTTTCCATGCTTCTCAGTCTTCAAACAGTGAAGATAAAGTTCTTCCACAATTCTAAAATGAAGTAACTCTTGGATTGAACTTGTCCTAAGTAAACACTCTGAACCAAGCTCTTACATGTCCTCTACTTCACTGGACAAAGAACAACCCCAGCTCCGCATGCTTGGGAGAAACTTCTAGATTTTATGGCTCTTTGTGCTTACATTTGGGGGGGGGGTCATCAATTTTTGTTTAGGGTTTTTTGTGTTTTGTTTTGTTTTGTTTTTTTGAGCAGGGTCTCACTGTGTAGCTCAAAGTAACAGCTTCCTGCCTCTGCTTCCTGAGTGTTAGCATTATAGCCTGGTGCCCCAGCACCAGCTCAGTAATGCTATTTAATTACTTTTTACTTTTATGGGGTGAGTGTGTATGTGTGTGTTGGGGAGATACGTGCCTGCTATCCAGCGCATAAGTAGAGGTCAGAGAGCAACTTACAGGAGTCCGTTTTCTCCTTTCACCATGTAGACTTCTGTGGTCAAGTGAAATCAGCAGGCTTGGCAGCAGGTCCTTTAACCGCTAAGCTGTCTGCCAAGTTCTTATGCCACTTTTAAGTTTCTATGCTTACACATCATAAGTTATGTCAGATTACCCAGACTTGAACAGCTTAAACCATTGAGAATTTAGGAATGTCTTCTGTTTTAACACCTATGTTCAGTGTTATATTCCTAGCTTAAGAATTTAGCTGGGCGTGGTAGCAATCCCAGCATTTGGTGCAGAGGCAGGCGGATCTCTGTGAGTTCAAGGCCAGCTTGGTCTATAACATGAGTAGTATAGGACAGCCAAGGCTACACAGAGAAACCCTGCCTTGAAAGATAAAAATAATAGTTCCCATTATTAAGGGGATGGTGAGGTAAGTGATCAAGACTTATTTCTGACATTTCAAGCCAAATCATTGTTGTGGAGGGCTGTTCTCTACCCTGAAGGATACTTAGCAGCACTCCTGGTCCCTGCCTAGTAGTTGTTAAAAGTAAACAATTGTAATAACCAAATCCTTTCTAGACACTATCAAACATTCCCTGGGAGTAAACTCACTTCCTGATAATTAGATTTGTGCTTTGAAGTTTTAAATGATTTTCTTCATATAAGACAACAAAGGGAAGGCTATAGGAAAATGTAAAGCCTTCTGAAGGAAGGGATCAGTTTCCCTGTGATGCACTTTGTTATGTTACCAGGTTGAGGTTAAAACTCCATGAAGGTCCCGAGTCCCCTGTTTGATGCTGTGTCCCAGGTACATCACCAGGCACAGGGCGGAGGCTCCATCAGAATAAATCAGTAAATGCATTAGCTACGTGTCTTGTTGCTGAGACCAAGTATCTGACAAAAAGCATCTTAATGGAGGAAAGGCTTGTTTTTGCTTATGGTTTGAGGGAATAAAAAATCTTTCATAGCAGGGAAGACATGGCAATGAGAGTATAAAGTGGCTATTCACATCATGTCTGTAGTCAGGAAGAGAGGCAGAGAGAGACAAATACGTGCACTCTGCTCACATTTTGCTTTTTAATTCAGTCCTGAACACCAGTGTACAAAATAGTACTGTCACATCCAGAGTGTGTCTTCGCTCCTCATTGGTCCATTTTGGGAACACCTTTACAGATACATCAAGGGGTCTGTCTCCCAGGTGAGGCTAATTCCTGTCAAGCTGACAGTGAAGATTAGACAGTTTTCTTCCTACAGTGTCTATCACGTAATAAGCATCTTAGTAGTTAAATAGATAGATTTAGTCCTGTATAATTCTTCCCTCTCCCAACTCTAAAGTACATAAGTAAATATTCTTTCAGCAGCCTACTGCTGCAAAGTAGAAAAGGCTTCCCCCCATGTAAAAGTGCTCAGGTGGGGTCCCAATTTCTCAGGTCAGCCATGGGAATCTGAGAGCCAGCATGAAGAACCCCTTCCAGGTCAAACTGGCGAAAAGCAGAATCTAGAGTAGCTTCAGAACCCACTGTTAACAGCTGGGGGCAGGTCCAATGCTGGCACTGGGGTGTGGCGCATCCGGAGTACAGACAGATGGAAAGACATAGCAGAGCCACTGTGACTGCAGGTCCCTCCTCTTGCTCTTCAGGAACACAGCTGCTTGGATAATGGTGGTTTTTTGTGTTCTAGGTCACTCTGCCCTTGTTATTTCTCATATGTGCTGTTGGTTCAATGAGCCTGGAAAAGATCTGTGCCCCTGTGTTATCCACTGTGCAACCACCATTTGGGTCCTTTTTTCTTTTTCTTTCTTTCTTTCTTTCCTTCAGTCTTGGATGCTAGCCAAGAAACGCAGCCTTTTCTAACAGTGTTGGCATTCAGGAAAACATCTTATGTTTGTGGAGTGTCATCAGTTAATTGAATTCTTGGGATTCTTGCTGGAACCCAACCAAAGCCACCACTTGGCTTTCCTGAGTGCAACAGCGTGACCCCATCTATATTCTTAGATCTCTCTTTCCTTCTCCAATTTACCTTCTTTCGCATGAGTCCATGGCTTTGCTGCTGTGGACAAATCTTGTTTTTAACCTCTCTTTCCCAACAACTATGATCTAAGTGTTCTTCATCTTCATACTCTCTTGCATTTTCTCTTTACCATGAGCAAGTGCCTTTCTTTGTCTTGAATATGCTTTATCCCCTCTCTTAAAGGAAGGTGGTCTTTGTAATAGTTCCCAACAGCCAATGCCAAAGGTAAGACCATGACAAAGTGATTAAGAGGCCAGTAATGCCTGTCCCTCCTGCTCTCAGGAGGCAGAGGCTAGGTGATCATTGCAGGTTTAAAGCCAGCCTGGTTTATATGATGAGTTCCAAGATGGTGCAGAGAGAACCTATGTAAAACAGAGAAGAAAAGACAAAGAGCAAACGGAAAAACATAAAAATGTGCTTGGTGTCGACCACTCCAGGGAAATGCAAATTGTAACTACAATATAGAACCGCTACACATTTGCCAAAGGGGTTGAGCTTTAAAAGATGGATAAAAGCCAAAGGTCACTCTTACTGCTCATTACAAGTGGCAGTTCAAATGGGTACAACCACTTTGCCAAAACTGTTAGTGACGTACCAAATAGAACTAAAATATGTGCATATTCTACCGCAAGGGATGTTCATGCCTATCTAAAGACATGTCCTAGGATAGTCATTGTGGTGTCATTCATCATTTCTTCAAACAGGACTGACTCAAGCATTTGTCAACAACAACAAAAAAAATTAGAACAACAACTTGAGCTGGGTGTAGGGGCACATTCCTTTAATCCCAGCACTTGGCAAGGCAGAGACAAGCAGATCTCCGGGATTTAAAAGATGGATAAACATTCTGAGACAAGCCTGGTTCACGTAGAGAACTCCAGGATAGCCAGGGCTGTATAGAGATCCTGTCTCAAACAGAACAAGCTGACTTAGATTTTCAGAAGGGCAAACTCTATGTCAGCAGGAGTGAGTTGTACCAAACCTCTGGTAACAGCATTGCAACCTCACAAACAAAATGCTAAGCAACGATGTTAGAAGTAAGGAAATTGGTTCTACTGGGTGATGAGGAAATACTGTTTCTTAATGTGGGTACTTGTCTTTATATAAGTGGGTTCATTTCTTAAAAACTCATTAAGTTGTGCAATTATAAACAATTCGTTTTTCAGTGTTTGTGTTGTGTGGCTTCAGGGGTCAGGTTGCCTGGAAGCAGACTGAGATGGCTTCTGTGCATGTGTTTATTGGGGCAGGCGCTCTTTACAGCACTCTGTAGAAAGGAGGACATTTTGAATGGACAGAGGAACCAGGTGAGCTATATGACAAAGGCCTCAGACCTTGTCCCAGTATGACTTTATAAGGTCATCCTAAATTGGGGTTTACACATTCTCTTTTAAGCGATAAAGTCTCTTGGATTCTTTGCAAGTTCTGTCAAATCTTTCCTTTAAATGCGGGCTGCTGTGGGGAAGGAGACCTTAGCTTGGCTGCAGTTCTTTTCTTCAGTGTGAACCGTGTAGTAGAAAGGGACTCATCCCGGAGGCACAGGTGTTGCTGCTCGATGCTTTAACAGCAAATGCAAGAGCAAAGATTCTGACCTGAATCATGAAAGAGGAAAGAAGCACTGGAAAGAACAAAGGAACTAGATTGGACAGGCAGTGAGCACACAGTGACGTGGAATGAGCCTGTCTACTTCTAGGAGCTTGTCTTGTTTTCCTAACGCTAGGCTGAAGCACATGGACACACTAGTACATTGTGTCAGCAACTTATCACAGATGAAGTACAGACAGTTAAGTGTTTCTTCTTAGTTCCTAGAAACATTTCTGCAGTTGGCTCAGCCCAACCTGATAAACTTGACCTATTACAGGCCCCTTATGGAATTTCTCATATATACTCTGAAACCCCCAAAGAACGGTTAATGCTTTCAGCTTTCATATTTCCAAAGAGTGGCGCCTGCCACCAACAGTTCTTTTGTTCAGTGCTGTGTAGGGGTAAGGCTTATCTGCGCCAGCCGGGCTTGGCCTGAGACAGTTGGGTGTTTATTAGAGTCAAGGCTGCCGTTTTCTGCACAGCTGTCTTGGAGGCTGCCTGGCTCTCTGTAGCAAGCACGGGATTCTAGTAGAGGCAAGGGGCCTATTTCAAAAGCACCATCCCCAGACCTCCCTCTCCTTTCTGCCCCAGGGCTGAACTGCCCCTTAGAAGGACAGAGGTTTTACCCACACTCCGCTCTCACACATTTATCCTTACCCCTTCCTTTTTTTTTTCCTCAGAAAGGAGAGCTGCACAGGGGGAAAGAAACTGTTCCCAAGGAAGAAGATTGCATCAGGGTGAAAAGTAAAATCTTTTTCCACTCCAGGCTCTATCTTGAGTGCTCATGAGTTTCAAACAGTACGGTTGGAGCAGGAGCCAGTGGAGGCAGAGCCAGGAGCTGGGACAATCTTGGTGGAAGTGAAGCTTGCTTCTGGCAACCCCCTTCTCAAATATTGTTGCATGGATTCCCCTCTTTTCTTTCTGTTTCCCAACCCCCATTAAAACCTGAAGGTGCCCCATGTCTTCATGGCTCTAGCAGCACATGACAAAGACCAAGCTAAATAAGTCAAGAAACGTAGAACCAGATCTGTCCTCCTACATCACTATCCCCATCATATGTCTGAGAGGTGCTTGTGGCTTACAGAGATAGTCTCAGGACCTGAATGTTTCCAGAAAAGCACTCTGTCTAGGTGGAGGACACAGAAACCCGGGGAATCTTTGCTAAATCACAGTGTAGGGCTGGAGTTATCATTCAGTGTAGGACCACATCATGTGAGGCCCTGGGTTCAGTCTCGATCCAGAGGAGAGAGGGTTGCGAAAGGTCCTCAGATCCACAGCAGCCCTGGCCTCACCCCTTTCCCAGCGAGTCCCATGTCGTTTGTGTAATGGTTCCTAGGTCCAGCGCTGCCTGTGGACTTGACTACAGGTGCTCTATAAAAAGTCATCTCAGAGTATTATCTACTGCTTTCCCTAAGAGGTATTTGGAAATGTGTTGAGGCTGTTATGTTACCACAATGATGGATAAAACTAAAAAGTGATGAATGGTTGTACAAAGTGAAGAACTGTACCAGATCAAATATGAAGAATAAATCTATTTAGAAACAAACAAACAAACAAACAAAAAAGTCATCTCAGTGGACAGTTAGGGTTTGGTGTCCCAGAACTGTCTTTCTCTTTGGTCAAATGTTCCTTCAAGCTACTGGCACTCTTGATCCATAGCATGCACATGCCTTCAACACAGGAAGGCCATGTGCATGAGCTAAGATGAGCCAGTGGTAGGAATCCATCCTTCTGTCATGGAGATGGCGCCAGTACTGCTCACGTGGAGTGAGCCAGAAATTCTCGAATGAGGTATTTCACATCAAAGCTAATGAAACAGTATCTTTCCTTTACGATGGATAAGCTGAAAGAATCAGAGCCTTCTGTCAGGTGGGCTGTGTACACCTTATCTAAAAAAAATTACCTCGAGAAACATAGAAGGGAGGGAGAGAGAGGGAAAAGATTTTTTTTTTTTAATTAAAATACTTTTTTTTTTTTATTTTCTTTTTTTTTTTTTTAATTTATTTATTTTTATCTCACTCACAGGTTGGGTACTTTGAATCCCAGGCGTAGCCCCCTCCCCCGGGAAAAGATTTTTAAAGTGTGTTTGCGGGATCAGGAGAGCTACCTCAGCAGTTAAGAGCACCTCTCTTTCAGAAAACCTGGGTCTAATTCCCAGCACTCACAACCATCTACAACTTCTGTTCCCGGGAGTCTGGTACCCTCTGCTGGCCTCTGCAGTTACCAGGCGTTCATGCATACACATGCGCAGGCATGTGTACAAACGTGTTTGTGTGTGGAGTTCACACATGTGAGCGTGGATGCAAACACACAAATCCAAGTGTGGAGGCCAGAGGTCTCCCGGCTCAGTCTCTCTGCCCCTTGGTTTTCCAGACAGGGTCTCCCACTGAACCTGGAGTTCTCTGTGTCAGCTAGACTAGCAAACTCAAAGGATTAGCTTGTTGCTGGCCCTCCCAGAGCAAGAGTTATAGGTACAAGCCATAGTCACACCCAGCTTTTTAAGTGAGGGCTCTGGATCCGACTTCAGTGACTTCTGCTTGCGTGGCAAGCGCCTAGGTCATCTCTCTCAGCTTCCGTCTTTTTCCTTTACTAAATGCTAAAGGTGACATTTTTATTTACTGTTTTGCAGGCTGGCGATCAAATCCAGGGTTCCAGGGTTATGCTTTGCTGAGCTTCAGCCTGATGGGCTTTTATACAGTGAGCACCCCTGTTTCCTAGCATATGATGAGAAGCCCTCCCCCCCCCCAGTTCACATAGGCAAAAGCAGCTTAATCAGTAACTGGCCCCTCCTCTATTCTCAGAAATGTCCCAGGCAGGTGACAAATTATTTGATCATGAATTGTTTTGCAATATGACTAATAAAAAAAATTAAGTCCTTTTTCTCTTGTTTTTCTTGCTTCTTTTTTTCTTTTAAGCTTATTATTCTTTAAATTTATATTTTTTATTTCATCTTTGTGTACTACATTCAGGGTAGGAGACCAAAATTTTACCTGGTGAAGTACATTTCCTAAATCACTTATATAACCAGCAGATTTGTGTGTCTACCAGTGAAGGCCAAAGGAGCTCCTAACATCTGTGAGCGGACTGCTCACGACTGAAGGCAAGGGAACTGTCCTCCTAGAGCCCCAAGTCTGAGCACTCAGAGTGATAACAGAGTTAGTTTTCATAGATTGTGCTTACGTATTGCATAATAGCAGCACGTAAGTATAGAGCTGGTGCTCATGAGAATTGTTTTGAAATTTCACGATGCTCTCATTTCTTGCCTGGCTTCTAGCCATCAACATTGCTTTCTTGGCCAATGTCAGATTAAAGTCAGATTCCAACATCCTCCCATGATTCACTATCTACCTCAGTGACTCATTATCCAGCTTGGGTCCTTTTATTTTTCCTTCCCTTTCAAAATTAATGTACATTAATTATTCAAAATAACAGATGCCCTCATCTCTGTGTATGTGTACACTTGTGCAGGCCAGAAGTTGACACTGAGAATTGTTGCTCGTACCTTATTTTTTGAAATGGTCTTCCACAGAACCTGGAGGTAACTGATTTACTCAAGCCATTAGCCAGTGGGTACCAGGATCTGTCTGTTTCTGTCGCTCCCATACTGGAGTAGTGGTAAGTGTCACTGTGCCAGGATCTTGTTTGTTTGTTTGTTGGTTGGTTGGTTTGATTTCATGGACGATGGAGATCCAAACTTGCACAGCAAGCGCTTTTACTGACACAGCCATCTCCCCAGCTTCAAGACAGTGAATTCTATAATAACATTTTCATGTACATGTGCAGTGCACCTTGATCATATTGACCTCCACTCTCTTTTCGTGTTCCTCCTCTCCCTTCCACTAATCCCTAACCACTTTCCCAAAAGCCTCTGCCCACTTTTCTGTCATTTTCTAAGCTAGATGCCACATCTGAGGGTGTTTTCTTGACATAAAGTTCATGGCTCTATAATCTGCTTGATTCCCTTCTTTTGGCTTCTGACTACATGATTTATTTGCATAGTCCTGTGCAGCTCACCATTGCGTCTCCGGTGCCTCTAGGGCATCATACCATCCTTCAACCCAGTTAATATATAACTCAGCCTGCTTTGTCCCCTGTGGCGTTGTGCCATAGCAGTGACCCTTGTAGAACACTCCTTTGCTGTTTTTCTCAAAGCTCCTGCAATAGGACACCCTGATGCATGTCTGATCCATGTCTCAGCTCTGCTGTGGTCACTGTGTAAACTGAAGTACACCTACACCTCTCAGCAGGATGATGCTCTGGGGCTCTCCAGAACCTCCACACAGCTCTGCAGATTGCTTTCTTGGATAAATCTTCTGCCTCAGTGGATCATAGCTCGGTTGTAGAATGTGTTACATTCAGTTTCCAGCACTGAACAACAAATAAGAATTTACTGCCTTATTTGTTACTTATTTGGTAAACATATATACACATATACAGTAATTATATTCACATACATATATATTATAAATATATATATCCTTTTATATATCATATGAGTATATATATATATATATATGAACACACACATATACATGTATCCTCTTCTTTAATACCATTATGCTAAATATAAGGCCAACATAAGTTACAATAACTACCACATTCCCACTTGATACATAAAAGTTTTGTCTTCTGCTCAGCATAGACCAGTGCAAGCCAGGGTGCTCTCTTACATTGATGACTCAGGCAGGGATCCAAGCCCCCACCCACTATGTGGCTCCTCTATCACAGAATCATCCTTCCTTTCTTCCAGCCTCCTGTATATAGAGACAAGGAGGATGAGACCTCAAAGGATAATGTGTGTGTGTGTGCCCAGATGCACATGTATACATGTTTGTGTGGGGGTCAAAGGTCAACCTTTGATGTCACTCCTCAAGACATGTCTGCCTAGTGTTTCTTTCAAGACAGAATTTTTCACTGGAACCTGGGATTGACTTGGGCTAATCTGGGTCGGCATTGCACCCTGGCATCCTTCCATCTCCCTAGCACTGGAATTACAGTATCTGCTATACTAGGTTTTTTACGTGGGACTCAAACTGAGGTCCTCATGCTGTGCAACAAGAACTTAACCAATTAAGCCACCTCCTCAGCCCTCACAGGATATCTTTATAGCCAGCTACTCATACACCGTTAGCCAGAACTGAATCTCCTTTGTCCCGCCTATACGCACAGGAAGCAGAGACATAGATGCTTCCTTTGTGGCCAGAAAGAGGGAACAGGATTGATGAGCAGATGTCTCACCAGTCTATCACGGCTTCATTTCACAGTCAGCGTGTACTGAGAATAAAACAGCACAATGCTATCATCTAGTTATCTTTTTCTTTTAAACATGGAGTTCTACTATACAGCCAAGTTTGGCCTAAAGCTAACCATCTGCCCACATCTACCTCCTAAGTGCCAAGACTACAAACATATGGCACTCTGTCCAGTTTATAAACTTATCTTAACAAGTAAAAGGATACTGTATATGCCAAGAATGTTGTAAGTATTTACATGGATTATCTCATCTGATTTAATTTTGTAACAGTTCTGTGAAATTTCGTAAGGATTAAACAAGGCAAATGTGAAAATGGCTGGTACCAAGAACTCATTTCAATCTTTTCAGCATTTCATACTCCATGGAGAAACTGCCAATGCTAGGGTATTAAAAGAGCATTTGGATGCTGTCTTTCACTCATATTTAACTCATGCAAGATGAGTAATTTATATGCTAGGGATTACAGTGTATCCATGTAAATTTTTCATCACAGTGACACATAACTGAGAAACACAGGAAGGAAGGATTGGCTCTGGTTCATGGTGGAACCATGGCAGGTTCCACCGACACTGGGCTTTTGGAACACCAGGATGGAAGGATGTGGCAGAACACTTACTCACCTCACTGTGGCCAAGAAGAAGAGAGACCCAGACATGGTGGCTCGTGTATGTAACCTCGGCACCTGGGAGGCTGAAGCAGGAGCTTGAAGGCAGCTTGGACTACGTAGCGAGTTCAAGGTTAGCCTCCACTCTAGCAAGACCCTATTTCGAAGGAAAACAAAGAAAAACAGCATCCACCAGGCAAGGTGGTACACACCTGTAATCCAGCACTAGGGGAGGCAGAGACAGCCTGATCACTGTGAGTTCAGAGCCAGCCTGATCTACGGAGTGAGTCCAGCACAGCCAGGGCTACGTAGAGAAACCCTGTCTCAAAAAATAGCCATGGGTGGTTGTGCAGTTGCACACCTGTGACCTCAGCATGGGTGAGGCAGAGGCAGGAAGGTTAGAAGTTCAAGAACACCTGCTACAAAGCAAAGTTGAGGTCACTATGGGCTATGTGAAACCCTGTCTCAAAGTAAGGCAATAATAACAAAAACATACAGGAAGGGGATGGGGCAAGATATGCCCTCCAAAGACACAAAATGGTCAGGTCCACCTCCTGTCTCCCACCTGCCGATAATGCCATTAAATTTTGACTCTATCAGCGTATTACCCATTGATGGCATCTAATCACTTAGGATCTAATCACTTCCATAAAGCCCTGAAACGTGGCAGCTCACTCTTTAACACATGAACTTTTGGAGGCATTTCAGATATAATCCATTCAGAAAATATTTTTTATATAAGGAAACCACACTATACCAGCGTATTAAGATGAATTTGCCAGGGTCTTCGATTATAAGGACAAATAACCATGTAACAAAGCATAAAGATAGGTGTGCCTAGAATCTGTGGTTTAACAGTTGTTATCGTCTACCTAAAATGGAATAGGAAGAAAATTTGGATGATGTCATGCTCTTCTCTACCCATCCTTTCCCTGTAAAGCATTTTCCATATTCATTTCAGGTTGATCACTAGCGCGTGGGCCTGCCTCAGCACAGCCTTCTCAGGCCTAGGTGCTGACCTTTGCTCTATTTCCCGTCTTCCATCCCACGGGTTCTCTCGTCCAGCCTCTGCACACAGACTCTGCAGCACAGCTTCCATCACACATCTTCACTCCTAGCCTCGTATTTATGTTCGCCCTGTTATTCCCACCCACCCAGAGGACGGATGCTAGAAAGGCTGCCAGAAGCTGATAAGGAAACAGATTTTGACTGAAAATGGGGAAGGAAAGGATCAGAAAGGGGCAAAGTCGGTTGGTGGTCAAGGACAACAAAAGGCAGGGAGGATGAAAAGGAAATACTCTTGCATTTTAATTTCCCAGTCTGCATAAATTTTTTAAAAAGAAAAGCGTATAACTGACTTGAACTTAATCTTGGATATAGACACTTGGTGGAGAAATGTTTCCACCAAGTTTCCTCTGCCATTGTGGCAAGGATGCTTGACCCAGTTTCTCAACATGTCTTCCTGTAAGACTTTGAGACTCCAGTGACTCCTGGACAAGAAACAGCATAACAGTCTCCAGTCCCCAGTGGATTTGGGCGTAAACTGGTAATGTGGCCAGGTAGGACTCCAGTGGAGAGCTGCTGAGGAGAACCCATTTAAGATTCCTACACCACAGCATGACTGCATTGATTCCTGGGCCGTGAGTGAGTAGTCCACCATAATGAGCTGGGAAAGCTGACTCTCTGCAGAGCAGGGCATGCTAATTTAGAATCCAGTTCTGCTTTTCATCTGGTCTGTACAAGGGAGCTGGTTCAGCAATATACAGAACCTTTTCAGAGAAAGAAGGGAAGAAATGTCTCACCAGAAAGGCACTTATTGAAGGAGACACTATGGGAGACTGTTGATAATCTCGCAGTAGGAATTCCCTCTGGGGCATCATGGTTGGGAGTGAGAGAAGATTCCAACAGGCACATGAGGGGCAGTCTCTGTTCATGCAAGCTGCGGCCTCTGTCCTTACAGAGCCAGCCCTCTCATTGTCTGACCCCAGAAGGCTTGCTGGATAAACCAATGTGTGCTTTGTTTCTGGACTTCCTTTCATTTTAAGATGTTTACATCATCGCGAGTTACTCAGGGCAGAGTTGATGTGCACAGAGATATTTCCAAAGAGTGAGACGAACGCTCAAGCACAAGGTTGAAACTGACTGACAATGTGTACATTCTGTGACCTTATCATATAGTCAGGAAGTCTTCTAACAATGGCATGTATTGTGTTAAGCACATTAAGTGTGCAAGGACACTGGGGGTTTCTAATAATCAAACACTCCTTTGATTGTCACCTTTCTTTCTTTTTATTTCTTTCTTTCTCTTTTCCCCTCCTATTTTTTGTTGTTGTTTGTTTTTGAGAGAGTGTCTCTTTACAAAGCCTTAGCTGTCCTAGAACTTGCTGTGTAGACCAGGCTGTCCTTAAACTCACAGCACTCCATCTGCCTCTGCCTCCCCAGCACTGGGATTAAAGGCATGCGCTGCCACATCTGCTATCTTATTTCTTGATATGAGTTCTCCATAGTCAATAGCAGCAAGAATAATAAAATAAACTTTCAAGGCTCCATTGACACACTTTACTTACCTAAATGAAAACCCAGGCATTCTTCTTTGTGACTTTGATTTTATGTAGAAAAAATAAGGCCAACTAAAGACTCAAGAACTCACCAGGAATTGAAAGACAGTAGCAACTCTCACAGCTTAAATGAAGAATGCCTTGTTTTCTTGTCAGATGTTGTGGGTGTCCCTCAGTTTTTGTCTAGAAGGGATGGATAAAGTCAAGAGACAGACCATTTAACCAGAAGTTTATTTAACAAAGCAGCAGTTTAGTTAGTAAAGATAAGCAGAGCAAGTCAGGCTGTGGTGGTGCTCAACATTTATCCCAGCACTCTGAAGGCAGAGGCAGGTAGACCTCTGTGAATTCAAGGCCAGACTGGTTGACACAGCGAGTTCAGGATACCATGAAGGCTATGTAGAGAGACCCTGCCTCAAAACAAAACAAAAAAACAAAGATAAGCAGAACACTCCATTAAGATGGATTAGAGTGGTCTGTCCCTAGGTGAAGAACAGCCTAGTGGAGTTTGCATGGTAAATTTTAAAGAATTTTTATGAATATTTATGAGATGAGTATTAGAGTATCCAGATATAAGGCCCCGTGTAAAGAACTCTGCAGGAAAGCCTGGCCCTCAGCTCTGCCATCAGAAAAGGGAGCAAGGGCTACTATTCAGAGTCAAAACAACTTGAATTATAGTCTGATCTTAAGCAGCCCTATCCTCTCTCTTAGCCAATCAGCTTAACTATCTCCTGCCCAGCTGCAAGCCATTTTAGTTACCTTCCTTAATGTTGCCAACCTTTGTCATGTTTTAACACAGACATTTGATTTTACCAACCTGTTGGGAGCCACAGACAAGGTATAAGATGAGGATTGAAGTAAGGATGAGTTAAAGGAGCACCAAGAGAGGCATTAGATGGTGGCTACTTTTGACCACACATGCAAGGCAAAATAGAACACTGATATGTGCACAAAGCCCTCAACAAGTGTAGCTGCTGCTGCTGCTGCTGCTGCTGCTGCTGCTGCTGCTGCTGCTGCTGCTGCTGCTGCTGCTTTCCATGAAAAAGCTCTAGCAGCCTAAGGATTTGCCTCTGTTTCTATTCTGGTTCGAGGATTAAGTGTCTGTTTCAACAAATCACTTTGATCTTTGCCTCAGCAGTTTTGTTATAAGCTCACTTGATTTTCTCTGACCATCAGGGTCTCTGTTGCTCCACCAGATGTCAGCCTGACCTTGCTGCTGCCTTCAGGAGTCCCTAGGAAAATTAAAGGCACACAAGCCTGCCTCCAGGAATGAATAAAAGGGGAGTGGAGTCTCACGAAGGGAAAGTAGAAGCAACATCAACAAGACTTCCACTTCAGGAAAAGCTAGGAATTACAAATTTGGAGAATTTTTTTTAATAAACACATTTTTTTTTTAATTTAACAAACATCACATGACCACTATGAGCTGAAATATAAGGATTTCTTTTTTTTTAATTTATTTATTTTTATCTCAATCACAGGTTAGGTACTTTGAATCCCAGGCATAGCCCCCTCCCTCAGTCCCTCCTACCCTCCCACTCCCTCCCTCATCTCCTTCCTCCCCGCCCCC
>CM053752.1:42602586-42633291 GCA_028658305.1 Pachyuromys duprasi
CTCTTTCTCCACAGCCTCTCCAACATGCGTTGTCACTAGAGTTTTTGATCTTAACTATTCTGGAGGGTGTAAGGTGAAATCTCAGAGTCGTTTTGATTTGCATCTCTCTGATGGCTAAGGACGTTGAGCATTTCTTTAAGTGTTTTTCTGCCATTCTATAATCCTCTACGGTCAGTTCTCTTTTTAGTTCCATACCCCATTTTTTAATTGGATTATTTGGTTTCTTTCTTGCTTCTTGAGTTCTTTATATATACTGGATATTAGCCCTCTGTCAGAAGTGGGATTGGTAATGATCCTTTCCCAATCTGTTGGCTGTCGTTTCATTCGGATGACAGTGTCCTTTGCTTTACAGAAGCTTTTCAGCTTCATGAGGAAGGATTTCTTTCCTTATGTTCAGTTTGCAAACTGAAGCTCTGTAAGAAGACTAGCAAAAATGAACACATTCTTTTATTATTATTACTATTTTATTGAATTTATTTACTTACTTACTTTACATCCCAATCTCAGCCCCCTCCCTCCTGTCCTCCTGGTTCCCCCCTACCTCTTTCCTCAGAAAAGGGAAGCAACCCTCTCCCTCCACACCAACCCACCCAAGCACATCAAGTTGCATCAGGACTAAGTGCATCCTCTTCTACTGAGGCCAGACATGGCTGCCCAGCGAGGGAAACAGGATCCAGAAGGAGGCAACACAGTTCACGTCAGAGACAATCTCCCCCACTGCCACTCTTCACTTGCTAGGGGAGCCACATGAAGCCCAAGCTGCCCAGCAGCTACATATGTGTTGGAGCCGGAGGTCCAGTTTGTGCATGCTCTTTGGTTGATGCTTTAGTTTCTGTAAGTTCCCATGGACCTATTCTAAACAGACACTTAGGTCTCTCAATGTTTTTCTTAGACCACTGAAACAATAGACCCCAAATTTCCCCAGGAATCTCAAGCTATAAGAAGGAAAAGGTCCCAGTAAAACAGGAGAACTTTTCTCCCAAAGAGATTTCCCACAGTTCTAACAACTTGGCAGAGCACCTTACAGGATGACACCGGAGCCCAGGCAATGATGGGTAGGCAGGACCATGCCTTGACTGTGACTGCTTAGACGTGCATAACCTTGGCCTTCGATCTAAATTCTAATCTCATCTCCTGCAGGACCCTGAAGACTTGGGAGGCTCACTGGATCTTTTTGCCTTAAACATCTTCCTTTTCTGCTTTCTACCATGAACAACTCCTTCAACTGACTTACTGAGGTTGATGGCCAAACAGGCTATGGTTCCAAGTTTGAAAACAGCTCCAGAACTTACCAGGTTGTTTTGTTTGTTTGTTTTGTTTTTTGTTTCCCACCATAGTAATAACCACTTAATAATCAACACAGCCATGATATCCAGGTAGCAAGAGTGTCTGTTTTTTATGTAGGATGAGATGAATTGCCGACATGAAAAGTAAGAAGATCTGGTGCTTCTAGAACATTAACTACAAAGCAAACCGATCAAAGTTAATATATTTCTAGTTTTGAGGCAAAGAAACTCCTAGAGAAATAAGCATGCTGTATGGGGGTGGGGGGGTGGGGTGAGAGAGGAAAACAGGTGGAATCGTGGCTTTGTGAGGTATACAGCATGTCCATGGAAAAATGAGCCCCAGCAACTCACCTCACAGGAGGGGGGATGGGTGGTCCCGAACTGCAAACAAAAGGAACCTGAAGTGTGGGGATGTGCCTAAGTCATAGAGGGCTTGCCCAGCAGGCCTGCAGCGCCATGTTCAATCAGCAGCAGGAGGAGTTAGGGGATGGGATGGGGAAAGGAGCAGAAAAACAGTGGTACTACATCAGAAAACCCAGGAAGTAGGTAAAGTGACACAGCCCTGTAATCTAAGCACTAAGGAGGCTGAGGCTGGGGAGATTAGAATTCATCTTTAGTGTAGGATACAGAGTAAGACCCTTTCCCTAAAACATAAGTTTAAAAAAATTTAAAAGTGGTTTGTTCTCAAGGAACAAGTTTTGTTCTAGATTTTTTCCCTGACTTAAGTGCATGCCATGACCTTGTGCTCTTGGTTCTTGCCTATAAATTGGGAATTTTATGAGTACCTGTCATGGAATTGTTATAGATCTTCCTTAGAGAATATTTAGCAAAGCAACTGGCATATATTTAGAATGCAATAAATATTAACTTTTAAATGTGCAAATGTGGTGCTGAGGTTAACACTGAGGTCTTATAAAAGCTGAATAAGTTTTCCACCACTAAACTATATTCACTGACCTAATATTACCTATTACTTCTCATTTCTACTCTTTTTTTTTTCCTCTTTTTCTTTTTTCTTGACAGAGTCTGGCTATGTATCCCAGGCTGTCCTCAAATCCCTGATCCTCCTACTTCCTGAATGCTGCCTGGAGATCCCTATGATCGGTTCCTACTGGCTCTTTCTAAGAATGTTTCTCTGTTCTCAAAATGGCTACCGGAACCAGCAAACGCATAAGGTGTCTCAGAAATTTTAAAAATATTCTATTATGCTTGCTGTTTCCCCTTGTGGACTCAGCCAGGAGAGTGTGCCTGACAAAAATAAAAATAAAAAATAAACAAATAAAGAGGCAAAGAGGCCACTGAGTGACTAGGTAAAGGGGAATGAATGGATTAGCTTGTACTTGTGTTAAGAAGACACCAAATCTGCTTTTTAGAACCTTCTGCCATGTCAAATGGAAAGTGTTAGAGCTTTCACAGTGGATGCAGCTCATACTGGTGGTGAAAAAGTCTGCAAAGAAAACAAGGGTCCTTTGTGTTTCTTAACCCCTGCCAATCTCAGTGGCCCATGTGCCTTAGAGCTAGCTATGCTTGCTTGTGTTCTTCCCTCTCTGCTGTAACATTTCAGATCTGGGAGTTCCCCTTGCTTAATATTTAACTAGCCTGGACGTTCCTGCACCACTCGGTTCAAGGACTAGCAGGGTTGACTTTAAGGACTGCGTGTCTGCTTGTGTAGTTTGCACAGCCGCAGAAACACACAGATCTTACATAATCTGGCCTTACCCTGTTTCAGCCATCCCCACCCAGACACGGCCAATGTTAAAGTAACAGCAAACCAGACAGCGCCCAGGTCATCTGAAGCCCCGCCCAGTCACACTGGACCACAAGGTGCCACTCGCCACCTTCATTAAGCCCTTGTCAGGAACTGATCTTTGTGGACCCAAGCATGGCTGACTTCCAGAAGTGGGTTTAATATTTAACCCTAAGGGAGCAAAGAACAATGAGCAGGAAATAAAGTCCCACTAAGCAAAGATAGAGCCACACAGGACGAAAAGGCAAAGGAAAAAGTTGTCAAGCTCTGGAAGGAAAGGAGACTCTCAAGTTCTTGACTGAGTGCGTCCTTATTTTTCTGGGTGTTTTGTTAGACATTCCAGCAAGCAGCAGCCTGTGCTTCCGCTTTCTGACCACGGAAAGCGTGTGTGAACAGAAGCCCTAGGAGGTGGTGTGGCTTGCGTCATCCCAGCATGAGTCTCCAACACCTCTAGACTTAGAGGCCGCCCCCGGAAAAATGATGTCTCAACTAAGGTGTGTTCAGGACAAGAGACTTCACTGTAATCAAGACTAAATCTCCAATATATCCAGAGAGTGTAGCTGTGGGATATCCGCACTGCAACTCTACACATGCTAACTACTCTATTGCTTTTGTAACAGGCTATAAAACTCCTTGGGAGTCTGACAGAGCAGGACATAGATACTGCTAAGCAGTCTTGTGAAATTATTTCACATGGAATTTTGAAGTACTTACTTATTTAGTGTGTGTATATGATGTATGTGTGGGTGCACGTGTGTCACAATGCAGTTCATGGAGGCCAGATGACGACTTTTGGACTGGTTCTTTCCTTCTACCATGTCAGTTTCATGGGGGATCAAATTCAGCCACCAGAGTTGGTAGCAAGGATCTTTCCCTACTGAGCTATCTCACCAGCCCCACATTTTAAGTGTCTGTTTTTGTTTTTCAAGGCAGGGTTTCTCTCTGTAGCCTTGGTTGTCCTGAACTCCCTTTGTAGGACCAGGCTGGCCTTGAACTCACAGAGATCTGTCTCTGCCTCTGCCTCTTTGAGTGCTGGGATCACAGGAGTGTGCCACCATGCCCGGTGACACATTTTAAGTTTTAAAGGTTATATTTGGTTAGTTATCTCCACCTAACTTAATTTTAGCTGATTAAGGTTTGAATTTAGGTAGAAAAAAAAGGACAAAAAATGTAGACTTGCTGTCGGCACTCTTAAGTTGGACAGTGCTTTACGGCATTTCGCCATGTCTTGTTTTCTCTCTTTTGATATGCTCACTGGTAGCTCATGCTTGGGTCTAACTCATGGCAAACTTCCTGGTCAGCCTCAGCTTCTTTGAATACAGCACAAGCCAATATGTCTGGCCCTATGATTTCGTATTACCCCATCAATGGAAACAAACTTCTAGGAGTCAGGCTTACGGGTGACTGAAGAATAAAAGAGTGTGTGCAGGGACATGCTTCCAATGACCCTAGGGCTCACATTCAGTTCTTAATAACCAAGTGAGGTTTCTTAAATGAATGAATGAATGAATGAAGACTGAAGTAGATAAATGACAGAAAAATTTAATGTCTTTTAGTTAATATTAATGCATCTGAAAAGATACTCTCTCCTATACCTGTACTTCATTCTCCAACACAGAATTATGTGTTTATCAACTGACTGAAAAAAAATCATAAGAAATTAAATGCATAGGGTAATACCTGTCAACAATGCCCTTCGAAATCTGAAGTCCCCTGAAAAAGATAAAGGTTTCCCCAGCTTGACTGAGTAGAATGTCATGATTGTGGTGTACAGTATTGCAGATTTAGGGCCAAAATGACCCTGGGCTTTCTTTAGCTCATTAATAGCCATTTATCATCAATCTTTGTACCCACTCTTCTACCCTTTTATTAAAAATATGCTTATTTTATGTGTATGAGTGTTCTGTCTGCACAGCAGAAGAGGGCATTGGATCCTATGGAACTGAAGTTACAGGTTGTGAGCCAACATGTGAATGCTAGAATTGAACTCAGGTACTCTGGAAGAGCAGCCAGTGCTCACCTCTCCAGCTCCTGACCTTCTATCCTTTTAACTGTCAAAAGCTGTGGAATGTTTTAATCCTCAGATTTAGGAATATCATGCATTTGAATCTGAGACCCTTAGCATACCGTTCCCTGCTTTACTGTCACTGCTGCCTCAGATCCACACTAAAGTACCTAAAGGCACTGGCTTATGCCTCTTCTTTTTAAAGGCTTACTTTGTGAGCCTGATCATATCTGCACACACACATACACCCCTCACAACACACATGTATGTTGTGCCACACATATACAGGTACCTACTGTTGTGCTTTGTAGAGTCTCCAGGAAAGGGACTCAGTGATGTGACATCAAATAAGTAAGGAGAAAACTTTAGTGCAGTTTTCCAGGCAGGAGTCCTTCAGAAATTATCTATCCTGAACATACTCACAGGGGGTCGTTTGGTTCCTTTCGAAAGTAAGAGAGGACCCGATGTGTCTTCTCTGTTGGATCAGGAGATCAGCTGGAAGGGCAGCCCTTTCTTTGGATAAAAAGTGGTCAATTTGTTTTAAAAGACAGAAAAAGCCAAAACTGGAAAGTTATTTTAAAAAAATGTAACATTTATTTCATGCTATACCCCCGTGTTTTCATACAATTATCTTAAGTATTATGGTACAGTTTTAATAAAGATAGTGAATCACTCTCACCAAATTTTAAAATAAAGCTATATATTAAGTACTTTTTAAACTCATTTGACAATACTATATGTGATCTTTGATGTGAACTTCATTTTGGCACAGAGCTCATTTGTCCTTTTGGTACTGCAATGAAGAAATATACATCATACCTGAAGTTCAGGTGACAGGAAATCATGATTAATGTCAACAATCAATTTCAACAAGTCAGCAACACCAAAGTGCTCTGGAGTTAGTTATTCTGATCATTTATAGGCAAAGTAAAACAGAGTTCTTAGCAGCTTGCAGAGAAGAGTCAGTACCAATGGTTCAAAATAGGCCTTGAAAGTTGATCATCTCTACAATACATTTGAAAGGAAAGATTTGGAAACTCAAGGCCCCTGTTTGAATGGAAAGCAGTGATATCCGTAAGCTTGGTGCCTGTGCTTTCAAAGCAGCCCCTTGTCACATGATGGTGTGAAGCTGGCTGCACCTCATCTAAGCAAAGATGGCATGTCCTGCTGTGTGTATATGTGTTGTGTGTGAGAGAAAAAGAGATACAGAGAGACAGAGAGAGAGAGTACTTGAGGCAAGGGGGACTAGAACGGGTTTGAAGATAGCCTATGCTATATAGCAAGAACCTAGCTTTGCTTGTTTTTCAAGACAGGGTTTCTCAGTGTAACCTTGGCTGTTGTGGAACTACCTCTGTAGACCAGGCTGGCCTCGAACTCACAGAGATCCACTTCTCAACTAGTTTCCTTAATTATTATGTCTTCTGGGTACTACATGTAACCCAAATTACTATTTTCTAGACAGGGTCTCTGTGTATAGCCCAGTATGGTCTCAAACTCCATTCTCCAGCATGAATCTTCTCCTTGCTGTGGGCCACCATGCCCAGTTGTAATTAAACTCAGAAGGTAGGACTAGCCCAAAAGACTACAGCAGTTTCCATTCCAATAAAAAGATGGCCTTCTAATTTACACATACTGTGCTAATGAAGAAACAAAAACAAAAACCATCTTTCTTTCCGTCATCAAAACATAAACATCTCACACAAACATCTAAAAATCTACATTTTTTTTATTAGTTTTGTTTCTGAGACAAAGTCTCTGTAGCACAGGCTGGCTGTAAGCTCATGGCAATCCTCCTGCCTTAGCTACCCTAGTGCTAGGAATATAGGTGTGAGCCCTCATGCCTGGCTTTGAAAATATTTAAGAGAACAAGAAGGAACTTGTCCGAGGTGTGCAGGGAAATGTTATCTCCAGCAGTGAATACCGTTTCCTTTTTGAAGATCACAGGCACACACAGACAGATGAAAACCACACAGGCATGGTAATTCCATCTTGGAATTCTAGTCCTCCGGAGACTGAAGCAGGAAGATTGCTGTGCATCTGGAACTAGCCCGTGCTTTACAATAAGTTCCCAGCCAACAAGGGATACATATAGAAAAGATCCTTGTATTTAAAACAAACAATAATAAAAGATGATATTCCCTTCCCTTCACAGATAACTGCTGCCACTTTTGGCTTTTGAGTACGTCATGCTATTCACCTGTATCAGCTGTATGAGCCTGTGCTGCAGAAGGCTCTGTTACAGGGATGGAAGGCAGGAGGCTCAGAAGGCATTCAGCTCCTGCCTGACAAGCTTCACAAATCTGGTTATAGCATAACATTTTTTAGGCCTCATTTGCTAGTCAAATGAAGTGATTAAGCTGGCATTTTAAGGTCTATGGACTCTAAAGGTTTCATTAGAAACCCAGCTTCAGACACTTCAATTCCACCCGAAGATTAGATAAGAACTTGAGCCTAAAGCTTTCAATAACTGCATTCAACTAATAATGGCTCCTTCTTTGCATTTGTTTTTAGAGAATTAAAAATGGCCACAAATGCAAGTTTCATAAAAGGTGATATCTATTTCTCCATTCCTGGTTCTGGGCTAGTTTTTTTTATTGAAAGATTTAGTTTCATTGTATGTATGTATATATGTCTATGCACCATGTGTGATCTGGTGTCCATGGAAGTCAGAAAAGCGGGCCAGATTCCCTGGAACTAGAGTGACAGTCAGTTTCATGCCATTGTGGAAGTGCTATGAATCAAATGTGGGTCTTCTGGAAGAACAATTTGGGCTCTTAACCACTGTGCCTAGAGCTAGTTTTATAAATTGCCTTGGTTCATAAAACATGAAAGTCAAGGTGTTCAATTTATAAGCCAAAGGAGAGAAGGTTGCAGATTCTTTCTAGGTTATTTGGGGGCTATATGACCTGGAGCTATGGCAATCCAAATTAGAACAAAGTTGGTTTGGAGATGTATGCATGAGGCCACCTGTGTTAGACATATTTCTGTTGCTATAACAAGATACCCATGATAACCAACTGATAAAGAGAAAGGGGTTATTTTGGCTCACAGTTTTTGAGGTTTTAGTCCATGATTGCTTGGCCCCATTTTGTACTAACTCACCTTTGAGGCATATGGCAAGTTAGGACAATGTGTGGGAGCAAATTGTGGAACCAAATTGCTCATCTCATGGCCAAGAAGCAAAGAGAGAGGGCTACCCCCTACCCCCCCCCCCCCCCCATCAGTTACCTGTGGTTCTATCACTAGGTCCTATAACACATGAGACAATATCTCATGTGACCCAGCTTGGCCTAAGGCTACCAAGGCTGCCATTGAACTCCTGATCTTCCTGCTTCCACCTTCCAAGTACTGACATGTGTGCTTGGTTCTCTGACCTCCCAGTGTTTGCCTCCCTGGTGAAAAGAACTTGTTAACACACAAGTTTGGAGGACATTCAATATTCAAAAGACAGCATTTCTACGAGCAAAAGGCCTCAGGCACTTGCACACTGAATACAAATGTGTGTGTAGACCTACTGGCATCTTTGGAGCAGTGGTTGGTCATGCCCACCAAATCCTGATAGCCATAGAGTCATGAACAAATAAATTATGCTGCTATAGGTTATAATTTGGGGCTTGCTGATCAGACAACAGTGAGTAGTGAATGTGCTACTCTGGATTAGGAATAGATAAAGGCAATAAATGCGTCGGATACCAAGACACAGTCCCCATTCTGCAGATGCTGGGGGTCTATGTACAGAGACTGACATGTGACCAAGGAATGACACTGTAAATGTCATTGTGCTCCAATACAGGTTTGAATGACATCTATGGGTCTGTGGGGATTTGGAGAATTTAGACGGGGAACATCTTTGGGGACCTGGCAAAGATTTCTCTAAGGAAATAATAACCAAAGGATCTAATAATAATTTTACTCAGCAAAGAGGGAGAAATAACACTCTAGAAATAAGATACCATGTATGCAAACACTGAACGAATGAGAAAGGGTCCTTGGATCCAGTGGAATATTCACTAATTATATATGAGACTGTGTGTATGTGTGTGTGTGTGTGTGTGTATGAGAGAGAGAAAGAGATACAGAGAGACAGAGAGTACTCAGAGCCAAAAGATACCCCTTGAGGCAAGAGGACTAGACTGGGTTTGAAGACAGCCTGTGCTACATAGCAAGAACCTATCTAGACAGAGTTTCTCAGTGTAACCTTGCCTGTTGTGGAACTACCTCTATAGACCAGGCTGGCTTCGACCTCACACAGAACCACCTGTCTCTATTTCCAGAGTGCTAAGATTTAAAAAAAAAAAAAGGGTTCTTTGGCACTTCACCTTTAAATTGAGGATGAACAGAACCAAATAAGAAAACAATAGAACTGTTCTTCACTCCCTCTCTGATGGACAGGAGGCTGTGTGGATAAAAGAGCTTCTTCTGTGGAATTACTTTGCCTAAAGGGAAATGATGAGATCTAGGGTTCAAGGCAAAGAGCATTTGGAGGTGAGCAGCAAGAATATAATACTGTACAGGTACAGCTTCTTCTTGTCAGTCAAGGAAAATCTAGAGACAGAGAACATCCTGAGACTCACCTTTTAAGGTGTTATCATATCTGAGAGCAGTGCTGTGTGCCTATAATCCGACCTAGGCTCAGGAGCTTGACACTCTGCCTCAGCACACACACAGACACACACAGACACACACACACACACACAAATATGAAGGCCGTGTGTAAGGTCCCCTATGGAGTGGCTGAGCTGTTTTGAGGATGGTGAACCAGCCTGTCTATGAGTCGGTTTCTTCATTTATAAAACGGGTGAGGATGGTATTAGCCAATAAAACAACAACAAAAGCCTTAGGGTCTTAGTGTGGCACAAAGTGAGCGTTGAATTCAAGACCTCTAAACAGGAAGTCTGGGCAGACAGGCTAAGGGGCCTCAGCATTGACGAAAAGGGCTGTGTGACACGGCAGTTACGGCAGGTGAACTTAGGGAACATTATTGAATTTGCTCAGACCTAGTCTCCCCACCTGAAAAATGAGAGTAATAATATCTATCTTAAAAGGCTGTGACAAGGAGTGAAAAAGAACATGGACAATGAATGCCACAGCACAGAGCCCTGCTCATGGCATTAACACAAGTACATGGAGTGACTCTCCCAAACATAGATTAACTCATAGCACATCAAAATCCTATTTTCTTACTAAAGTAGAAAAATTGGACTGGCATATATATATAGATATGCTAATAAAATCCATTCCACCAGTACCAATGCATGATGATCACCTCCCATTAAGAAACCGCTGAGGCACAACACTACCATTCTGTTAATACATAATAAGAATGTAGCTTCTCTCTGTTCAAAACTCATTATGGAAAATTATTCTCATTTGGTATTTTGAGGAATGACCTCTATATACCAGTACCTCTAATGTACTCCCCTGCCCCTCCTAGGTTTTTTGAGACAGGGTCTCCTATAGCTCAAGTCCCCTTTGAACACCTGACCTTTCTGTCTCCACTTTCCTGGGTGCTGGGATTACAGGAACGTGCTCCTGCATCCGGTTCAGAGGAAGTCTTTTCTAGATCAAAGAAACAGGCAGAAGAAAGAAAAATTCTAACCCATGATGGAGACTGCAGTGGCAAGCAGATTCTTAAGCGAGCGGCACAACCCGTGACCTTAGAAGGCTTGCAAAATCCAGGCTAAGAAGGCATTTGAACTTTCAAGTTTTGTCATACTAAAGCCAAGTCCCTTAACAGCAGACCCTTGCAAAGTGCAATCTTGCTGGAGGTTTGGGAGGTGTGACTTTGAGTCTTAACATGGATACGTGGGTATGGACAGACCTCTTTGCTTTCACACTCAGTCCATTTCAAATAAACGCCAGAAAGCTGCTGGAGCTGATTGATGGGGGGAAACCCACCCAGGCCCACTGAGAGAAAAGAGAGGCAGGCTGTTGTGGGCAGACTCCTCTGTCCATCCCCACCACCCATGACACAGCGTTCTGTCTCATTTTTCACCTCATGCCGTAACTGAAACTGGGCGAGCTCAAAGTTACTGATAAAGGCAGAAATTTAAGCAAAGTCAATAGCTGGAGCTACCTAGCAAGGCAGTGCTTCCCCCCCACCCCGCCCCCGCCAAAAAAAAATAGCGAGGAAGAAAGTTCCTTTGTGATAATGGCCTTTAAGCTCCTGAGTGCGTGTGAACCTTCCTGGTTCCTCTCGTCAGCTGGTCACATACCTAGGGATGTTGCTTTAATTTTGAGCTGCATGAGATCTAGACCTACGTAACAGCTTCAGGCTCATTTTGGTGCAAACACTTTTAGTTAACGTGGAGGTCTCGCGATATTGCTCAGGCTGGCCCAACCACCAGAGCTCATCTTCCTGCCTCGGCGTCCTAAGCAGCCCCGACTGCAGGTCCTGCCACGAAAGCTCAACGGACCTGATGGAAACTCTGTAATAACTATCCCACGAACGTCTAAATATGGCATTTTTTCCATGTTGCTGTTTCAGTTTTTCGACAACTTTCTGCAAACATGAAAACCACTGATTGAGAACTACAAACTGGGCTCTAGTAAGACAGTTCCACCATGTGGGAAACTATTTCCCTACCATCATCTACGTGTGTGTGTGTGTGTGTGTGTCTGTACACGTGCACAAACATCACTTGTTGGGCACGCATGCTGGTAGCTGAGGCTGGCCTTGAACTTGCAGCACTCCTCCTGCCTTGGCCTCCTGAATGCTAGGATTATAGACTGAAGCCACCACACCCCTGCTGTGTTCTTGTTTTTTCTAAGATGTGTTACCCAGTTCTTCCACATTCAATCAGTGTATGAAGGTTAAGGTGTGTATAGACAGAGGAAAGATCTGTATGTCCCAATTATCCGTTTCTCTAGCAGTCTCCTCATGCCACTGCTGTGTTGTTCGGGGCCAGGGCATCAGCAGGCATGTCTCCTTGCTCAGCAGTGTAACTCCTCCATGACTTCCATGACGATTGTCCTCGGGCCTGTCAGAATCAGGTTGCTCACGGTGCGGTAGTCTACATTCAGCACGTTGAGGCCATTGACAGAGACAACAAACTGACAGACCTAAAGGGATGATGGAAGGAAAGAAGTCAGTTTGGGTTGCGGATGTAGCTTAGCTGATAAAGTACCTGTCCAGCATTCCCATAATCCCAGCACTTGGGTAGAGGCAGTAGGTTCAGAAGTGGTTATTCTAGGCTACATAAAAAGGTCAGGGGCAACCGGGGGTAAAGGAGATCCTGTCTCAGATACAGAGACACAGAGACAGACAGACAGACTGAAAGACAGACACACTCACAGACACACAGACAGACGGACTGAAAGACAGACACGCAGACAGAGACAAACACGCACGCATGCACGCATGAACACGCACTGTTATACTCGTCAATTTTTTTTTCATAGACTTTATAAACAGTGTGTGGCCCAAACAGGTAAAATCATTTTTAAGAGAACCAACCCCAATCTAGCTAGCTACTCAGATTCAACAGTTTCTAAATTGACACACTTTTCCTACAGGGAAAAAGCATTTGTTTTAGTATTTCACAAAAACTGGGCTTAAATCCTAACTCTGAATTTTATTAGCTTACATTAGTTATTCACGTTTCTCAGCTTTATTTCCACCTACTGTGTGGTACCCACCTCATACAATTGTTGTAAGAATTAAGACAGTCAGAGTACATAAATCTTCTATTATAATGGGCCAACCTCTGGGGACTCACATTCTCACAGCTGTTATGCCTATGGACGTAATTATTTGTATGGACTTGGTATTAATTTTCCCCTCCTTTTCTACACCTGTTGCTCCTACATGTGCTAATAGTGTTACCTTTCTTGGCACCAAACTGTGTTGTGGGATGCAGGACTGATTCAGATGGTCCACAGCAACAGACTATATGCCTCATGTGGGCTCTGAGAAAAGCTTTTTGCCAGCTGCAGATAGTTTAAACCTGAGGACACAGATCCTTTGCCTGGGATGACTAATCCCATGATGCTTTGTCCTTGAGCCTGTGAGTGTATTGCCTGGACAGTTACCATATACGCCTGCGTGAAATAATAAAACTTTTAGGAACTTACCATTTATTTTTTAATTGATTTCTGGCAAAGTAATGTCATTATAAACTTAGCTTAAAACTTAGTATCAAGTTCAAAAATATCTGTACTTATTTCATCTACACACCCAAATTGGAAAACATCAGAATCACAGTTTTGTTTCTGATTTTTAAAAAGAGTTATAGGATTTGGAATCTTAAAAGGGAAATTTATGTCCTATGTTCCTTTGATGATGACCTTAAATAGGTCACTTTTCCTCTTCTATATCATGTGCTTTGGAGCTATGTATGTAGCTCATTTAGTAGTGCATTTTTTCCTAGCATGTACATTGTTAGGGTTTGATTCCCAAAACCTTATAAGCTCACAGTGAGGTAATGCACTAGCCCCTGGAGAGGGGAGGCTGGAGGGTCAGAAGTTAAATGATAACCTTGGCTATATAGTGAGTTGAGGGCCAGCCTGGGCTACATGAGACTCTTTCTCAAAAAAGCAATAAAAATAAATAAGCATTCCTCATTTGTAAAATGGACAGGCAACACTATATATCCATAGAAGTTTAAGTTACACAGCGAATTTAAAGCATTCTTGAAGACATCACACAAATACTGGCTTTCACTAATTTCTGTCCCTTTAAAAATGGTCACTTCATAGCCAGTGTTTGGTGGCGCACACCCTTAATCCAGCACTTGGGAGGCAGAGACAGGGGTTTCTCTGAGTTTGAGGCCTGGTCTCTGGATAGAGTTCCAGGACAGCAAAACTGATACAGAGAAACCCTCTCTCAATAAACAAAGTTATTTCCTTCATGGTTACATGAAAAACTGAGTAGGAAGTGTAATGTAGCATGCACAGTCTTTATTTCTGGTTGCTTCATGAACCCTGACATTTCCACTCCTTAACCTCTGTTACTGGGGTGTCTTACTCACACACACAATCACCATTTCTCCTTCTCCATCCTCAAAGTTGGTCATCAAGAATACAGGGCACGTCTATTATGTAATCAGCAGTTTTCAACCATGGTCATAGTGATAACTCAGGTCACATGGCCCGCTCACAACCCAACCAGAACAGAGCCATGAGCACTCGTGGGAGCATTTTAGCACTGACTTAATGAGGCTGTTCTCTTTGCTTTTCTTCTGCCAAAGAATGAGAGGAATGCCAGTCCCTCCCACCCAGGGCGCTAGCCTTCAGATCTGTGTTCTTTCCTCCACAGGGCTGCCTTTGTGTTGCTACCTGGGAAGACAGGAATTGCCCGATAACCCTTGACAGGCTCTCAGAGAGCATTTGTGTCTCTGAAACACGCAGTGGTCATATTAGTCATCCAGTCTTCACCATAATTATGCCTCCACTGTCCCGCACAGTTTGTCTTAACTGGCCAACACTTTACATAGAAATCTAGACAGATTAAGGTGTCTCTGGGACAATATGGAAATCCCATGCTTTAACTTGAAGACAGCCTTAGGGCTGATCACACACCCATGAGTAGTGGTAGGTTCCCATAATATGAACTAGTTAGGAGGTTGAGAGCTCAAGTCCTGACAGGACCAATAGTAAGAGTCAGCCTCAAAAATCCAAAAAGCAATGGATGTGGTATACACTCAGAACGCCAGCATCGGGAGTTAGAACTAGGAGATTCAGGAGTTTTACTACATAGTGAGTGTACACCAGGCGGGACTGCATGAGACTCTAGCTTACAACACCTAAAGAATAACACAAAATTCAAAGATGTATAATGTTGATGTTTAGGCTCTCTTAATTATACATAACAAGATTTTTATTCAAGCAAGCTTGGATTATAAAATAAGCATGGTATCTTAGTTAGGGTTTCTATTATTGTGATGAAACACCGTAACCAAAAACAAGTTGGGGAGAAAAGGGTTTAGTTGGCTTACACTTCTACATCATAGTCCATCACTGGGGAAAGTCAGGACAGGAACTCAAACTGGGCAGGAACCTGGAGGCAGGAGCTGATGCAGAGCCCGTGGAGGGGTGCCGCTTGCTGTCTTACTTCTCACAGCTTGCTCAGTGCCGCTTGCTGGCTTACTTATCACAGCTTGCTCAGTCTGCTTTCTTTTAGAACTCAAAACCACCAGTCCAGGGTTGGCATCAGCTACCATGGACTGGGCCCTTACCCATCAATCACTTTTTAAGAAAATCCCTTACTGCTGGAAATTATAGAGGCATTTTCCCAATTAAGGTTCCCTCCTTTGTGTGTCAAGTTGATATACGGACAGCTAGTACACATAGTAATATATACTTGTAATCTTGAACTTGGGAAGCTGAGACAGGAAGATGGTGAATTTGTGGTCAGCCTAGACTATGTAGGGAAACCTATCTCCAAGATAGGAAAAAAAAAGCTAACTATACTGTTTACATATAAGAAATAATTACTGTACCTTCTGTAACATTTAGGGACCTGCCAGGTCTACTGAGCAAATCTGAGGCCAACCTTGGCTATACAGTGAGACCCTATCTCAAACATAAGTCCCAAACAACACTAACAACAGAAAGGGGGGGGGGTGTGATTGCTTTTTTTGCTCCACTTTCCTTTTACTTATAATTATCACAATCACACTCTTCCAAAAACCAGAGGGGGGTGAGGGGAATGGCTCAGTGGGTAAGAGTGCTTTCTGCAAAAAAAAAAAAAAAACAAAAAACAAAAAAAAGGACATCTGAATTCAGAGGCCCAGCTCCCATATAAAAGGTAGACATGACTTAGACAAGCCTGGGATTCCACAGAATGGTTGAGGCTCACTGGCCAGCCAGCAGAGAGAGAGGGAGAGAGACAGAGATACACAGATAAAGAGAGACACATAGAGAGACAGAGAGAAACCAGTGAGTTCCAGGTTCACGGAGAGACATAGTCTCAGGATACCCAGTGTTTCCTTCTCATGTATGTCAACCCTGTACACACACACACACCGGATAAGATCTTAAATCTTGGGCTGGAGAGATGGCTCAGCTGTGAAAGGCTAGGCTTACAACCAAAAACATAAGATCATATTTCTCCCATTTTTCCAGCTCATAGCAAAGGAATCATTTCTCACCAATAACATAAACTGAGAAGTTATTTCAAACCTTTTCCCAGAATTGAAAAACCTATTCATGCTTATATCCACCATGGTATTTTTAGAGCCTGGCTGTTGGAAAGACGTCATCTTTCCCTAAGTTGCCTCAGTAACTGCAGTTTCTACGTCCTGCTGCTAAAATTTTCCAGATGATCTAGCTCCGTAGGTCCCACTGTGTACCCATGAGGTAACTCACAGAGACAGGCTTTTCAGTTAGCACCTTTGGTACACCATGCTTTGCGAACCAACACACATTACAAGTAACAGCAGGGAGCACACAGCCTGGGGGAAGTTAATTCCCCTCTATGCTAAAAAGCACAACCTCACAAACACACAGAACACATGCCAGCTTCTGGACAGGCCACCTTAGAAACATAATTTCTCCCCCTGGGCTGGAGGCATAGATGTCCAGCTACTGGAAGCGACGAGAAGTATTCTAGTGAAGTGGGCATGCTTTCCTTTTACTTTATGTATATTTAACATATGTTCCTGTTTATAAAGATCATACTGTAGTTCCTAAGTTCTGTCTGTTTGCTTATGCATGGGTATAGAAACCAGGGGTTGATGTTAAATGTCTTCTTCAGTCACTCTCACTGAGGAGCTCACTGTTCAGCTAGATTGGCTGGATAGCCAGGCAGGGAGCCACTATTTCTACTTAGCTAGTGTTGGCATTAGAGGCACACTACCACCCCTGGCTTTTCCATGGGTGCTGCAGATCCTAACTTAAGACCTCAGGCTTATGTGACAAGTATTTTACCAACTGAGCCATCTCTCTATCTCCCCCCTTCTTATTTTGAGATAGGGTCTCCAGTAGCCCGAGCTTTGAACTCACTCTAGAGCTGAGGCTGCCCTTGAACTGCTGATCCTCCTGCCTCTACCTGGAACTGAACACAGAGCTTCACGAATGCCGGGCAAACAGTGTACCAACTGTGCTTTCCCCTCATTTCCTGTGTTCTAAGAAAAGGGACCAATCTCATCACTCACAGGGACATAGCGCTCTAACATCCAAATGAGAGGGCAGGTGCACATTATCATTCATGAAGATGAGGAACAAAACCTTCCTGTGACACAGGAAGTCGAGGTGAGGATGGAGCTCTGAGCAAACAGGCTCAGAGAGACAGAGCAACAACACTGGTCGTTAAAAGTTAACGGGATGAAGGAGGCAGCACTGAGCACATTTCAGGTGTGACCAAGTTGGGATGAACACCCAGGCAGAAGTCCAGCCTTCCTTCTGATGGAAAGCCAGATTAACTAAATCATCCAGCTTCTTTATTCTTCTCCCTGCACCAGGCCTGACAGATGTGACATAATTCCCAGACAGATGGCATGCCCGAGGGACAACTGTTCACATGCTCACACACAGTGGGAGCCCATCGCAGTCACTCAGCTGTTTCAGCAGAAGCGGAGGCAAGATGGAGAAACCCAGCACCTCCGGTGCACCAGTGTCTCTGCAGCACCTGGAAGTCCGCAGTCACCAGCCACTCTCCCAAGAGTGCTGCATTCAAGCCAATGCAGTCTTGACCGATCAGGAGAAGGGCAGGACAAGCACAGGTGTGAAAGAGTCTGGTGATGGAGAGATGGTTCAGCTGTGAAGACTGCCAGCTAGTTTTCAAGAGGATCTGAGTTCAATTCCCGGGACTCACCCGAGAGTTCACAACCATCCGCAACTCCAGAGGTTCTGCTGCTCTCTGCCGGCCTCTGCGGATACTGCGTGTATATGGAGCATACATGCAGCAAAACACCCGTATACATAAATTAAAAATAAAGAAAATCTCAAAAAAAAAAAAAGAGTGAGGAAGCCTAATTTAATGACACAGATAAAGTGGTTAAATACATGAAGAAAATAAACGACACAGAAAGTAGAGACGAGGTGAGGCAGTAGACAGCAGTGAGTGAGACAGCAGTAAAATGCTAAAGCTCTGAAGCAGCATCCCAACCAAGTGCCTGTGAAGAGTGGGACTAGACTGGGCAGATGGCTCAGTTGGTAAAGTGCTTGCTTTGCAGGCGATCTCAGCCCCGAGGAAGTGGAGACAGAAGGGCTCCTGGGTCTTGCATGTCAGTGAATTCCAGACCGATGACAGACTGTCTCAAACAGAAGTAGAGAGTGTTTCTGAGGAAATCTGAGGATGTCCTCTGGCCTCTGTATGCACATGTAGCACCTGTACCTATATCCATGTGAGCCCAAATGCACGAGCAAGTGCACGCATGTACAATTATGATGTACATGTACACGCACACACATGCACATTTTAAAACAAAGTGCTTGGGCATTGTGACACATATCAGTAATTCCAACATTTGGGAGGCTGAGGCAGTAGGAATGCTGTAAGTTTAAGGCCAGTCTGGACTACAACAGAAACACCCTGTCCATAAAACCAACCAACTCCTCAAAACCAAAAGCAAAACTGTAGAACCTTTTTCTAGATACCCTTGCCAGGAATCTAGCCTGTTGTCTCTTAAATATGTCTCGTGCCAGAAAGCACATGAGTTAAGGAGATTGGCTACATGTCAGACGGGCTAACTCTGCATCTCATTAACATGGCTTAGTTATCCATGTTCACAGCTCTACATTGCTCAAGTGAAAAGCATACTCAAATATAAAAGGATCACTTTCAATCTGCAGTGCACATATGAGGTACTCTGGAAGCTTTTGAAAGTGTGTGTGTGTAATCTCAGATCTTACTTAAGGCCTACCAAGCCAGACTCCATGGGAGAGAGCCACAGGGACCTGAATTTTCAGTAACACTAAGATGCAATAATGAGGTTATAATGGCTCCTTGAATGTAGAATTTATAGATTCCAAGAAGAAAAGGTATGACTATAAGGTGTATGACTACCCTTGGTAACAATGTGTATACAGTTTGGTCAGTAGGTCCCCCAAATCACACCATTTATCTAAGTGACTAGCTACATGATCTCACCTCTACTATCAAGCAGCATTACCAACTCGACTCTCAGTCTTTTGGGTGCTGTAGCCATCTCTGTTTCGTAACAGAAACAGGACAGGAAAAAGATCAACATGCCATCTGTCTTTTGTAGGAGGGTGAAAAGTGTGGTGATCCTCAGAACATTCAGTCATTGTTGAGAAATGAACACCCTTAGAAGTTTATCTCTGAAAATTCTCCAATTTAGCCTTCCTTCCTCCCCCTCCAATTGGGGCATCCTCAAGGGCAAAACTAAGTATAGGGACCAGAGAGTTAAAAACTGTCTCAGACCAGTACTCCTGAAGCTAAATGTTATTTCATTTCTCTAAGCTCCCCTATTGGATACACTGAGCAGAAAAAACAAACATACAAACAAATAACAAAAAACCCGAATCTTTAATAACTTCTAAGTATTTTTTCAGCTCTAAAATTCTATTGTTTAGATTTCATTCTTGAGACATTGTCTTGCTCTGTAGAGCTGGCTGGAGAGGAAGTTGTTCCATTAACCTGGTTGGCTTCAAACATGCAATACTCAAGAGCCTCTGCCTCATGAGTACTGGGTTTAGAGCTTGCACTACCATGCCAGCCTTTGACTTTAAAATCCTCAGTGGGAAAAAGGAATCAGGCTTCTACTTAGTGATGAACTTCCCATCCACCAGGAGAAATATCATGAGCCCTCTGATTACTCACATGCCCGGACACAGACGGGCATTTGCTTTTATTAAATTTGTGAAAGAAATGTTATTCTTCCTAGGAATGTAAACTGAAGTTTAGAACAGTGTAAACGAAAGAACAACAGAGGCTCTTTCATGCGTTAATGTGTTGTAGACTTATATATGTTTTAAAAACTACAGCCAAAGGGCTAGGATCCAGCTAGGCAGTGTAGTCTTCGTACAGACAAATGTAAAAGAACTAATCCATTCATGGGCACCTGCCATGATTGAGGTGGCAAAGTAGCCCTCACAACCAATAGCCCATGTATCTGACCAAAAGGCCAAAAAGCATGTAAAGCAAAACTCAAGGAGCTCAAGAGGTAGCAGGTAACTTAACAGCGCTTTCAAAAGGGTAAGATTGAAAGAGCAGTCTTACACACACGTGACACATCATGCCATGCAGCTCATCAGCAGTTTTCAACTCTGCACCTAATACCATTATCACAACCACCAACTCAAATATGGTTCAAAAAGCCAGTTCCTCAACTGTGTTTATACTAGCAGCTCACATTGTAACAACTGCAGATATGCACAGTCTTACATATCTTGATGTGGCTCATAAATTGTTTTAATGCCCACCTTTGTACTTTACTAGCTGCAGAACTTTGCAGAAGTTGAAAATTCATTTCCTTTCTCCTCTCCCATCTCTACAAGTGTGAGCACATGAGTGTATTCGTGTGTACATGTGTGTATGAGAAAGAGAGTGTGTGTTAGTTTAAGGGTGACCTTCAACGTCTGGCCTCTTCGCTCCTTCTAAGGACTGGGATTACATAAGTAAACCACTATACTTGGCTTCCACTAGTGAAAATTTAAAGTAAACAGAGCAAGCCTTTGAGAATTGGTAAAGGCATGCACACGTGCATGCAACCCCCCCTTTTATTTAAGACTATACATAACAATTCAGGAAGGAATCATGTTCCTGTCCATTAGGTATTCACATGAACAAAGTTGCTTCAGAATGGAGAATGGAGAATTTTACTCAAAAATAGTTCTTCGCCACAACATATTAGACACAGAACCAGAGTGTAGACTTGCCAGCGAGTCGTAATCCATCACACTACCAGACTGCCATTTGTGAACTCACTGCCATTTGTGTCCATGACTGGTGTGAATGCACGGATACTGCAGAGGAGTTCCCCAAGCTGCTGTTGTGGACAAGCTGTGTTTGTTTGGGTGAGGAAGAGCCTGCACAGCAGAACACACTTCTCCCCAAAATACATAAGATAAGAAAATGTGCAGCTGTGTGTCCAGCCACATCACTCTTTCTGCCAAGTGAGCAGCTGGTCAGAGAGCGACTAGTGTGGCAGGACGCTGATGGCCAGTTTTCAAACGAATATAGACTTCCCACTCCAGAGAGCCAGCCTCCTCATGCTCTACGCGTCTGAACATACTCTGTGTCCCATGTGTGCCCATCACCATCGAAGGAAAGTCAACTGTACATGAGAATGACCATCCTTCACTACAAGACAAGAACAAGCTATACAAAACTGCACAAAACTTTCTTCTTACTTCAAACACAAATTTGAAGAGCCACCGAATCTAAACAGAATCCGCCTCCTGACCAGGCCATCACTGTGCTTTAGAGGTAAGCTCACTCCTAGTCCACTCTCCTAGGCAGGTAATGCACAGGAGGTTTGAGGAACAATGAGGGGTCTGTGGGACCTCTAAGGAGAAGTTGGGATTCTCAAAGTTAAAACACGAACTTTCTGAACATCCTCTACAGAGGTATGCAGCAGGCAGAGGACTTGGGCACACTGATGGTTCTAGTCACCGTCCAGCAGGTATATCATGACTGTGCAAGGAGGATCTCCATTTTCACTAAAGGAAGGCAGTGAACGCTCAATCTGAGATACATATCCCATGTTTAACCCAAGGGCATAAAAATGTTCAATGGCCAAAAGAGCACGTATGCGTGCTATAACCACAGGATTGCACGGCCTTCCGTTGATAGACCTCCAGGGAGCGAAGAGTGAGAACTGGTTCCCCAGGCCCGAGACAAGCCGGCTTACTCTATTGATGCAGAAAGTTGCTGAGAACTTCTCATGATTGGACCTGCGTTATGGTTCAGTGGGTAAAGACTCTTGGACGGTCTTGTGACTAGAGTCTGAGCCTGGGTACCCACTTGAAAGAAAGAAGCAACTTCAGAAAGTTGTCCTCTGACCTCAACACATGTGCCCTAGCACACAAGTACACCACTCACACATGCTAAATGAAGAGATGAGCAAATGAAACATAAATAAATCCTCCTAGATTTTCGTGTGAATATGTAGCAGTGTGATAAGGAAATTCTCAACACACTCATCCACCTTCACAAGGCCCCACAACGTCAGTCTTCCTCAATTTTTTTTTTATCATAAGAATATTTTATCTGTTCGGTTTAAAAAAAAAACATTCATTTATTAATGTTAGGATTTTGGAACAAAACCTGCTTCTCCATTACCTAGCAATTTATGATGTCATCATGTGTCACCAGCCAGATGGCCACACCTGGAAGGCGTGGTTACCTTGCCCCTTAAAGGGACAATCCAACATGTGGTCTCTCTTTCTCTCTTGGTCCTTTCTCTCTTGGGGGCGCCCCCTCTCTCTTTTCCTTTCTTTCTCTCTCCCCATCATGTCCTGCTCTCTCTTCTCTCCCTCTCTTCATATCCACCTAATCAACCTCTTTCATATAAGATCTGCTGTGAGCCTCATCATTCATTAATTGGTCCCAACAATTAATTCTTGAGACCCAGTACTTAATACTTTTTTCCGATTATGGTATAAATGCAAAATTTACATAACAGAAATTTAAAAAGATCAGTCATTAAATAAAATGCCGAATATTAAGGTTACTCATCAGGCAATTAATTATACAATACCTTTATTTTCACAAATATAAAGTATTTCCACATATTATTTCATTTACAGTGGGTAGGCTGCAGTGTGTTGGTGATGTTAACCGATCTTCACAGGTGAGTTCTAGTCTCTTTATTGCCTGTTCCTTATCCAGCGTGGTGGTATATCAATAAGGATCAAGATCAATCCTGCACTGGAAGGTGTGGGGGTGGTGCTGTGCACATGTGTGCACAGAATAGATGCACAGTAATGCCACAACTTACCAGTGATTGTGGCAATATAATTTTAGTTTTGAGGAGACTAAAACTTTTTCTGGACTTCAGAGCCAAGTAATCAATACACTTTGAGGTCACTTGACAGTCAAAATTGCTGTCCTACTGTGTATCCATCCTGTTTGTTTGACTTGTCTCAAGGAGAACAATGTAACAAGCAACCTTATTTGCCTTGGGTTTCCCACCCAATGACCTCTTACAACCTAGGCTAGACAAAGGGTTAATCCTAAATTATGTACTCTTACATGCCCCTGACCCAAAAAGAGCAATGCTCGGGGGTTGCTATGATGATAATTTGCTGAAAACAGCAGATAGGTTAAAAGTGACCTTATAGAGCAAATACCTACCATAAAATGCTGGAGACAGCATGCTTATATAGTACTTGATGCTGATGATGGTTTTAGAGTCATGTTTGCTTTTCTGAGTGCTTCTGGGTCATGTGAAGTCAGTAAAGGTTTATCCCCTACAAAACTCTGTTAAAGATAGCTATAAAGCTTTCCTCCTTCTTGCCCAATGTGATGTTCTCTGTGCTGTTCAATAGAAAACAAAACTCTTGTTCCTGACAAGGCAGACATCAGCAGGAGTAAGACATAAAAAAAATAAAAAAAATAAAAAAAAGATTAAAACCAAGGCAGAAATGGTAATGATGACTCATGAAGAAGTAGAGAATTCAAACTTGGACTCACTCTTGATCAAACTAATCCATGAAGAAATCTGTGATTTCATTCCTTAAGTGACAAGGATGCATTCTTGGTGCCTAGTGTGGGGAATCTCTATCACATCGAAACAGGTGATGACCTTTTCTTTTGATTTAAAAAGAATGTTTTACATTTGTTTATTTGTGTGTGGGGATGGGCATGTGTGTGCCATTGTACATATGTGGTGGTCAAAGGTTCCTTTTTCCACTATGTGGGTCCTGGAGATTGAACTCAGGTCACAAGCACCTTTATCCGCAGAGCCGTCATGCTGAACCTGTTCCTGGCTTTTTGAGACAAGAGTCTAACGTAACCCAGGCTGGGTTAGAACTTGCTAGTTAGTGAATGACCTTCAAATCCTAACCCTCCTTCTCCAGTAATTGGGTTACAACATCGTCATGCAGCTCTAGTTGGAAATGATACAGTAAGAAAGTAAAAAAGATTACAAATGGTAATGGCCCCACGTCAACCTGTTTCTTTGGTATGGTGAGGCTGTGTAGTGGCTAGTATTTATAACCTGACACCTGTAGGCCCACCGGGGAGGGACTATATGGGTTAAGGTTAACCTCTGAGAATGTCTGTGAGAGAGTATATTGATTAGGTTCATTGAAGTAGGAAAGCCCACCCCCTGAAGGTGGTACCATTCCCTGGGAAGGGGGGCTCTGAATTTTGTGCATGCATGTATTAATTCACTGCTTTCTTTCTCTTGACTGTGGATATATGTGACCAGCTAACTTAGGTTCATACTACCCTACCTTCCTAGAAATGATGGACTGTAGTCTAGAACCATGAGCTACAATAAAACCTTTCTTCCTTAAGTTGCTTTTGACAGAATATTTTATCATAACAGAAAAGAAACTAGGACAGCATCTTCAGGCATCCTTCATTGGACTTTTCCAGGGAAGAGAACTTGCAGTTGACTACTGCTCCAGAATTCCTTTCTTTCTTTTGCAAGTATGTTGTCACATTCCAGATGAATAAGTTGTGGGTTGTCACAGAATGAAGCTGTCACTGAGGCTACTTGGGACTGTTTCCTTTCAAGAACTCAAGCACTCAAAGAGTGCTCCACGGGGGTTAGCTCAGTTGTGTGAGTCATTGCTTAGCATGCAAAAAGTCATGGGTTGTATGCTCAGCACCCACAAGCCAGATATGGTGGTACACAGCTGTAATACCAGCACTTGTGAGTAGGATTAGAAATTCATAGTGAGTGAGATGCTGGCCTAGGCTATATAAGACCCCATCTTTTAAAATAAAACAAACAAAGAAAGAAAATAATAAGAGTCCCATACTAAGCTTGCTTCAGACTGGGAGTAAAGCATTCTCTAGCATTTAGTCAGTGGGCCAGTATGTCATCTGGACCATACCGTCGTTAGTATATCTTACATACAAATCCTGGAACTGTATGGAAGTCCATAGTGGGAGTCTTCTAGACCTCCATTATTAGAGTATATCTGACCTCTGGAGGAGTGGCAAACTGTTTTTTCCAGATGGAGACACTTAAGACCAGAAAAGTAGACTCATTTCACCATACTTGAAGAGCTCCGAGATATGATAGATGATCATTACTCTGAAGCCAGAAAGACCTACACTAGCCTGGCTTCTGCTGACTATTTACACAAATGCGACTCAGTTCTTTCAGCCTCAACAATAAAATACAGCTAATAGCCAGCTTTTAGGTTGTGATAAAAATTAGAAGACAGAATACATACCAGGCAACTTTCACAGTGTCCAGTACAATGCCAACAAAAACTGTCTCCTTTCCCTCTGTCCCTACAGAGCACAGCAGATACAGAGCTTGATCCAATGTTTTTTTTTTTTCCCCCTCCAGGACAGCTCCCACACCTTCAATGTTTACTTCCAGAGCTAAACCACAGTACTGTTAGCCAGGACCAAACTGTCTTTATGTAAGAGAGTGATTAATTTGTAGACTAAGCCTGGAAAACAGACTTCATTATGGATATTCAAAAGGGCTTCCAGGAAAGTCTTCCAGGCAGCCCATTTCAATTTGGCCTTGTTACTTCTGTCTTTTACAAAGTGACTGAAGTGAGCCATGTTGGATATGCAGTCATGGGTCTCTGAGATCTGTCTTTTTTTTTTTTTAAACAGGCTCAGAAAGGAAAATACTAAACAGAAGTAGTTTCTCTTGTTTTGTTTTATTTATTTTTTGAGACAGGTGCTCACCTAGCCTAGGCCAGCCTCAAACTTTCTATGTAGCCAACTGTGATCTTGAACTTCTAATTCTCCTATGCCTGCTTTTCAAGTATGAGATTGTAGGCACATGGTACCAGGCCAGTTTTGTGCTGTGCTGGGATCAGACCCAGGGCTTCATGAAAACTAAGCAAGAACCTCAGCTAACACTTTTTTCTTTTTGAGACAGGGTCTCATGTAGACCCAGGCTACCTCCTTCCTTTATTTTTCAAGTGCTGGGATTACAGCTATGAACCACCACCCCTGACTCAGGAGTCCTATTATGAACTTTTTATTTTCTGCACAAGAAGCCACAGAGAATGCTTTCTCCTCCATGATGCAGAGGGTTCTGTGTCCTCTCCTTATCCAGATGACATTCTGCAGCCCCCTTGGCTTAGGAGGGAGCCCTATTTAAAACAGTGCCCTGTGGACTTTTCATCAGTCAGCACAAACTTCTGCCAAAACTAAGCGGACACAGATCTAGGTACAGAGAGGGGCAGGAAAAGTCAATATTTTCTCTGGAGTAGAGAAATATTCACAGTTTAAAACCAAAGCTCTAAAGCATATTAGTAAGGGACTGCCCTCCTTTAACCAGCTTCAAACTTTCCTAGGGGTTTGTGGAGATTTCCTTGTCTCTAAAAAGCCTGTGCTGCTTAAGAAAACCACGTGGAACCTTCCCAGGTGCAAGAGCACAGCTGCCCACTGGCAGCCTCCTTGGTGTGGTACCTACAAGAGCTATGCACCACACTGGTAGTTAAGACAGGCCAGGCTCCTCAAAGGCCACAGAGCCCAGCTGCTATGATTCAAAGCAAGCAAGCTGAGGGCATGAGCAATATTTGGCTTTGAAAAACTGTCATTAGGAAGTGGGGGCAGCTGCTTTGCCTGGATTGCTCTGTGTGAATTTTGACATGCAAGTGGAGCTTGTAAATTTCCAAATGCAAGTGTGACCTGATATACTACAAGCTCAAAGTCCAGGGCCAAAAACACACTAACCAAATGCTTTCACCATGTATTTAAGAAAACAAACAAACAAACAAAAAACAAAACTAAACAAAACTATACAATGTGGCTTTCAGTAGAAATTGGAGGCATGTGTCCAACAACACAGTATCTATGCAGTGTCAGAGACATCTTTTAGGGGCTCTGTTCTCTCTCTTGGCTGCACACACACAAAGACCTTGGCAACTTCTAATCGCTGCTGGTGCTGTTGACCAGGTCTACATCTTTGGGCACTTGCTATGAGTCCTCCCCGGTGATGCTGATGCTTGGCGGATGCTGAGAAACCCTGCCTGGGCATTTCTTCAAGGTTGTCTGTGTTGTTTATGCTTGCTTTAAACAAGATGATTATATTCAAGGCCAGTACCCTGAATGGAATTCATGGTATGAGAGGAGCTGAACTTCACTAGTAGCTTGGCCTTGAATGACTCACTTGAGTCTTCAGAAAGTTTTATTTTTTTAAAAAAATAGATCTTCCCTGTACAGACCCCACTTGGCTTTGAACTCAAAACTTTCATGACCACCCTGCCAGTGTGTTGGGGTCACAGACAAGAACCACCACATCTCATTTGAGTTTTCATTTTCTTATGTGTAAAATAGAGTACACTTAGCTCTACTTGGGGGGATTTGTGAAGACTATGGTAAGAAGTAGAACATCCTTTGACAAAAAAACAAGGCATTTTTATTATATAACCCAAGTGAAGATAGTATGAAGTTAAAACATGCCAGGTAATCAGTTGCTGGGTTGACTCTGATAGTGAAAGTGAGGTGAGGATGATTTTGAAAATAAGGTAAATTGAGTTTCCAAAGGGTCAGCACAAAAGCTGGCCTATTTCACACCTTTCACTCAGCATCCTGGTCGAGAGTGATCAAACTCAACTGCTGCCATCTCACTTGGCCCTGAGAAAGTAGCCCTACTCCTGCAAACCTCACTTTCATTACCCTTAAGATGAATAGATTAAAACTAGGTGTAGTAGCTCATGTCTATAATCCCAACATTTGGGAGACTGATGCAGGATGACTGCATGAGTTTGAGACCAGCCTGAGCTAGATAGTCAGTTCCAGACTAGTCTGGGCTTTGGAATGCAGCTCTTTCTCAAACAAACAAACAACAAAAACCAACCATAGTGCTGGAAGGTGTTATGTAAGCTTCTAGAAGAGAAAAAAATGTCAATAAGCTTACCCAGACATGTCTAGGCACTACAATATCAACCTGCCTGTTTATACCCACGTATGCAATAGTGGCAAATTGTTATGGGGGTAACAACTGCTTGATGGTTGGATTTGAAGCTTACTCAACAAGAGGGAATCCATACCAGGTGTGATGGCTATTCCAGGTCATCAATTTGATGACAACTGAACTACAATCCAGAAATGGAGGGCATACCTGATCTGGATCTTGTCTGCCTGGCCACTGCCATGTTTCCCACCATGATAATGGGCTAAATCTCTGAAACTATAAGCCACACCCAATTAAATGTCCTTTATAAGAGTTGTCTTGGTCATGGTATCTCTTCACAGCAGTCGAAACTCTAACTAAGACCCCTGGTATTGGAAACCTAATCAGAAGCCCATGGTAGGACGGTCGTAGGCTCTAGAGGGTAAATTAATTCTGCTGTTTAGGGGAATTGACATAGTGTTGAACCACCTTCTAAACAGACATGTTCATATCTACAGAGAGTTAGTGTTGGGATCCGTAAGCAGGCATCTCTCTGGCCAGCCCAAAAGGACCTGACAAACCAGATATCTGGCATCTGTGAAGCCACCTATGGACCGCCTGAAACCACCTGTACATGCTCTGGAACACCTTATTAGAGAACTGGTACCACCTTCAATCTCTCTCTCTTGCCCTACCCTGAGATGGTCTCGGTGACCCCTTCCCCCTTCCCTCCCACGTGGAACCAGTCAAGTGGTATGATTTGTGAACCAGCCATGTAATTTTGCTGCACAATCCTAACAGTTACCACTCTCAGCCTTAATCCAAGAAGCCTTCTTCCAGTGAACTACAATGAAGGCAGAGACTCATGGCTGTTGAGAATAAGAGAGGTGAAGGCTCGGCCCCAAACAATATATACCATTCCTTCCACAGTTTAGGAGCACGAATGTAAGAGACAGAAAACAGGGAGACTGTGAGAGGTCATCTCCTAGGAAAGACACAGCCATTGTCATGGTGAACTCAGAGCAGCTGAGGATGACCGCGCTGGATCTGCACAACAGCAGAGCCACAGAACTGACCTAATTTAAAACACGTGAAGAGACTGGAGTTCAGCAGTTAAGAGTGCTTGCTGCTCTTGCAGAGGACTGCAATTTGATTCTAATTGCCCACATTGAGCAGCTTACAACTCATAACTTCAACACTAGGGGGATCTGTCGCCATCTTCTGGCCACTAGGAATACCCACATACCCTGGTGTGGATACTAACATAAACACACAAAAATTTAAATGCACCTGTTAGTTTGCTTTGAGACATTGTATCGCAGTGTAACCCTGGCTGGTGTGGAGTCTTACATAGGTTGACCTTGAACTCAGAGATCTGTCTGCCTCTACCTCCTAGGAGCTGGAATTAAAGTCATTACAGCTGGCCAAAGTGTGTGGGGGGGATGTGGAGGGGCAGTTGGCAACTTTTATAAAAGGTATAAATAGGTTAAATGAGAGGGTTTTCCTGTTAACGATCTATGCTTTTTCAGACGATTCATGAACAATATAAAACTGTGCAAGTGTAATATACATACGCAAACTCTTTTTCTGGGAATATGCTCTATACCTTTTAGTAGATGCTCAAACAGGCATATGATTACAAGAGTCAGAGAAACCTTTCCAGTTCTAAGCTTCTAACTACTGGGTAGTAAAGATCACAGTCTGGAAACTCAGCCACGTATTTACAAGTGGATTTCAAACTTTTTTTAACAAAGTTATCTTAACTCCAACATACTTGCATTTACAAAACTACACAATTTAGAAACTGAGATAACAGCTAAGCACTTAGTTGAGATGATGCCTACTAAGCTGCCTTCACTTCTAGGGAGCCAATTTGGTCTGAAGGTGATCTCAGGAGACCTGAAAGCACACAGCAGCTTGATGGGAGTCTGCATCCATTTGGGTCCCTGGAAGCTTTTTGTCTATTCTGATCTCAAATTTCACAGTAGTACTGACAGAAGGAATATACTCATGGATGGGGCTAGGAGAACAGACAGGGAAGAAAGTAAGATTTTCAGGCAAGGAAAGACAAGCATTACTATGGGATTCTACAAGAACACAGCTGGGACCATTATTAGGGAAAACACAGTGGAAAGGAAACAACACATGCTGGGACCAGAAGGATGGCTTGGCAATCACCTTTTGCCAATTCTGAAGACCTGAGTTTGATTGATAGAACCCACTTACTGGGAGGAGAGAACCCTGCAGGTTATTTTCTGACCTCCACACATGTGCTGTGGAACGTGTGACTGTACACACATGCACACATACACACACAAAATAAATACTAAAGACACTAGATAAATGCAAAAGAACTCTTAAAATTAACAAGAAAACAAAATAGATGCCAGAGCAGTGGGTGAACCAAGTAGAGCTTACTTAAGTATCCATGGTGGTTTGAATAGGTATAGCCTTCATAGAACCATGAGTTTGAATGCTTGGCCCATAGCAAGGGGTACTCTTAGAAGGTGTGGCCTTGTGGGAGGAAGTGTGTCACTGTGTGTGGGGGCAGGCTTTGAGGTCTTCTATGCTCAAGTTGTACCCAGTGTGGCACACAATCTCCCTCTGCTACGTGCAGATCAAGATGTAGAACTCTTGAAGGAAACAGTACAAAGCATGAAAACAGAATTAGAATCTATAAAGAAGACACAAAGGGAGAAGAACCTGGAACTGGAGAACTTAGAGAAAAGATCAGGAACCACAAAGGTAAGTATCACCAATAGAATACAAGAGATG
>CM053752.1:42633791-42701521 GCA_028658305.1 Pachyuromys duprasi
AATGAGGGAGGAGGCTATGCCTGGGATGCAAAGTACCTAACCTGTGATTGATATAAAAATGAATAAATTAATAAAAAAAAAAAGATGTAGAACTCTCAGTTCCTTCTCCAGCACCAACTCTGCCTGGAAGCTCCCATACTTCCTGCTTTGATGATAATGGACTAAATCTCTGAAACTGTAAAATGTTTTCCTTTATAAGAGTTGCCATGGTCATGGTGACTCTTCACAGCAATAAAACCCTAACTAAGACAACATCTATAAGCAAGTGAGCAGGGTCTATTTTTATTCTCCTGTGGCGCTAGCTAGAGAAGTCATGGTTTTTGGTGTCAGACCAACAAAAAATATTTACCCAGGAGACCAGCTACACTTTGAAGTATCCTATATGCCAACACATTTAGGCAGCTCAAATCCTTGCGATACCATATTCTTTCCCATTTCCAGAGCTCAGATCTTTTAATTTTAAACTTTTTATTAATATGAATATATCACTTCTCCAAAATGCTATGATCAGGGTTATGTTCTAGGAGAGTATAGCCACATAGTGTGAGCCAATACGGTGGCTCCAAATGTTGATGTCACTTCTTGCCACAAGTACATTAAATCCTTTGGCCTACAGATATTCTCTTTTGATATAATCATTTCCATAGATTTTTAACAATCACAGATAGATAGCACAGTATCTAGACGTAAGCAAATATGAATCCTAACCTGAGACTCATTTTCCATCTGTAAAAAGAGGCATATCCTAGAATATTACTTATTGGAAAGGTGGGATTATATTCCAAACATTAAATTTAAAGACTACTGTTTTAGTAGTCTCTTGGGTTCAATGTTGCCTGCAACTTCCTCTCCCTGACTGAAATGTTACCTGGGTACCCAGTGTTATGCTTCAAGTGGAGCTCATTCACTTAAGTACACTTTGAAACATCTTAAACTGAAGGGAAAAGCATGCATGGCCTTCAGATAGATACCTGGCCTGAGAAACTCTGAGACTCAAGGGACTGGAGGAGGATCAGGAATCTGCAAAACTAAGCATTCAATCAACTTGGTACCCAAGCTTCCCACCTCAGCCAGCTGTCTCTCTGCCAGACCAGTGTTTTCATCACTCTTTTCCTGAGACTGTCCCCAGGAGACCATAAGCCGTAACTATGATACAGTCAAAATTTGATTTCATCTGGCACAAAAAAAGGAGGGTAGAATAAAGAGACTGAATTTGAAGCACAAGGCAAAAATGAAAGACTCAATGATACACTCTTCATTGCTGAATTCTGAAAACGAATGAAATGTGCAAACTTACTGTGTCTTAGAACCCAAGGTTTGCAGTCAGTAAGCTTTCTGCCAAATTTATACATCACAGCTTACTACTCAATATGTGTAGGTACTTAATAGTTGCATGTAGTGACATCATATGTAGTTAGGTATTTGGAAATTATTGAGCACTGGCTTATTGATAGACCTGAAACCCCGAGGGCAGGGACCTTGGTTGGCCTTGAGCACAATCTAGACCTACCAATCGTGAATCCCAGGACCTGCCACAGGGCACTGTAGGTAGCAGGCATTCTATAATATGTAAAGAATGTATGTGCAGTTTTTGCAACTGTCCACTCTCCCTTCTTTAATTGAGCTCTGATTTACCTGGACACACAGCCACTATATCCACTCTTTAGGGGTTTTTAAAAGAAAACATCCAAACCAGGATGACTTGAAATGGAACATTTGTTTTATAGTTCCAGATGCTAAAAATGTGAAACCAATTTCAACCATGACCACTTTCCTTCTCAGCACTGTAGAGGTGAACCCTTCCTCAATCTTGTAGTTTTTCTAGTCCCAGGGACGTGGAGATAAGAGTCCAGGATTGAAGAAAGCTTCTGGTTTACTTTACATACTGGGTATTGCTGGTTGTCTCTTAGAAACCTGCCATGCCCCTTTTTGGGGTCTTTCTATTTTTAGGGAATGTACACGCCCACTTCAACATACACATAGAAACATCACCTTTTTTTTTTTTTTTTTTTTAGCACCATTCCATTTTATTTGTATTTCCACGAGATTAATGGCGTTACACATCTTTTCATGCACTTATTGGCCATTCATTCTTGATTTTTATAGTTTATTTTCAGAGTAGTTTCTTGTTTTTTGTTTTTGTTATTTGTCTTTTGAGTTATGTGTAGGGGTTAGCCTCAAGTGCTGTGTATTCAGATGTTGAGGTCTGTGCCCAAAGGTCAAATTGCAGTTCCGGCAGGGCATCACAATGACCCACGTGCTGTAAAGAATGCTCCCCAGTTATCTCTGATTGGTCAATGAAAGGATAGAGTAGAATGACTGGGCAGAAGATACAGGAAGCCTGGACTTCTGATTCAGTGAGGGGTATCAGGTAGGGACCATGATGTAGAGAGAGAAAAGGTAAGGAAGATAAAAAGGGGAAGAAGAATGTTGTCATGGGTCACGATGAACCATGAGCACATGGCAAAGAGAATTTTATCCTGAGGATAGATTGCAAGAGCAGAAACAGCCCGGGCAGGACAATTTGGCAAGTAACAGGGTATTTATCTGGTTATTAACAGCCTAGATGGATTAGAATAGTTCAGAACCTACCTAGCATAGTGCTAGCAGCTTGTTAATAAAACATGATGTTTCTGTGTCATTTATTTGGGAATTAAACAGTTGAAAGTGGGATAGAAACCCCCATAGACACTAAGAAGCAAAAAGGGGTATAGCAGACCCCCCTAAAAAATAATTCCACTTTAGCTATAACTTTTTAAAATTTGTTCTTGATATAGGGTCTCCTATAGTTCACAATGGCCTTGAACTTGCTATGTAGCCAAGAATGACTTTCAACTCCTGATCCTCCTGCCTGTATTTCCCAAGTACTGGGATTATAGGCATATTCTCTCATGCCCAGATGAGGTATGAGAAATCTTTACATATATTTTAGTTATTTTTCCATTTGTATTCTCATTATTTATGAAACTGTATTCCTGACTTTTGCTTTGCTGTTAAAAAAAATAGCCAATAGAAACAATTGATAAGAGGGAGGGTTTACTTTGGCTCATGGATTCTGAGGGTTCAGTTCATGATCACTAGAACCCATGAACTTAGACACAATATCATTGCAATGGGACTATGGGGCAGAGGTAAACAAATTATTTTCCCTGTGATTCAGAAGAGAAGTACATGCTCTAAAGACACTCTTTGACTTAAGTGTATACAGTGCATAGACACACATTTATCTGATTTCTCTTCATCCTTTTTTTCTCTTCCTTGCCCTGCTCCTTCTCCTCCTTCTCTTCTTCTTTGAGACAGGGTTTCTCTGTGTAGCCTTGGCTCTCCTGGACACTTTGTAGACTAGCTGGTCTTGAATTCACAGTCATTTGCCTACCTCTGCCTCCCAGAGTGCTGGGATTAAGGGCATGCACCACTGCACCTGGCTTTCTGTTCATTCTTTAGACCTTGGCTCAATTCTTCTTTCCTCAGGAAAGCACTCCTATTCAGACCCCCTTCACCCTGTAAAAATTGCAAGCACTCTTTTCTCCTTCATAGTTAACAGCACAGATATATGTAATTATTTGTGTATGTAATATATATGTAATTAAAATATATGTACATGTGATTATATATTTAGTCCTGGATAACTTGCTTAATGTCTTCTTTGCTCAGCTATAAATCCCATGATGGCCCAGTGTGACAGCCAGCACATGGCAGCAATCCGTAGCTATTGACTACTATTTATTTAAGCGCTGCCCAGAGCCCAGTGTAGTTTGTTCCCATCTGTTCTGATGGTCATTCTCCAACTGTTACTTACTAATTAGCTTGACTGACTGGCTAGGAACCTGGCCTCTCTTGATTTGAGAGGAAAATTCCACTTGTACAGGGTTGTCATGAAGTGGGAAGACCAACGATTGGCGTTTTGAAAATGTTTTCTCTAGGCAAAAGGAAGGTTTCTGCAGTGCAGGAGGAGGCAATGCCATTCGTTCTGTATTGGGACTCAGGTAGTTGTTTTTATATAAACACACACATAAAAAAACAAGCAACCTAAGGAATGAGGAGCAGTCAGCCAACATCCATCAATTCATCTCAGCAGGAAACAAGAGAAGAAGCCAGGAATCTAGAAATGCCTGTGAGACTTGGCACAGGGCAGCATGAACACTTGAGCACTGTTTCTCACAAAATCTAATTATTCCCACAAGAAAAAAAGAAACTTTCCAGAACAGTCCTTGGGCTCCTCTTGTTCTGTGTTTGTAAGTGCGGCCCAGGCTCCACTGGAGGCAAAACCATCGGCTCTAACAGGAGCCTGATACAAGGGCTTGATCAAATTAACAAGACGGAATGTTTTGGACTGTTTCCTTGGGTGACCCTGAAAGATCTAGTCCTGGTTCAGGTGAGGGGCTGGAGCCAAGAACAAGTTATTTATTTGATCTTCTTCAAGTCAGTCCAGGTGAACATGTAAATATTCTCTGTCTCTCTCTTCTTTCTCCGTCTCTTTCATTGGGTTTTCAAGACAGGGTTTCTCTGTGTAACCCTGGCTGTCCTGGAACTCACTCTGTAGACCAGGCTGGTCTTGAACTCACAGAGATCCATCTGCCTCTGCCCCTCCATTGCTGGGATTAAAGGTGTGCATCCCTACACACAGCTACAGCATGTGACCATTCTAACTATGTGCTTTGAATAGAATATAAATTCCCTTATGCAGGAGAGAAAGGTTATGCATTCCTGAGTACTTTAGCAAGCATTTAATAATTTAGTGTAATTTATCATCTACTGTGGTCTTCCTCAAAGGTTTATATCTCCTAAAATAATACCATGGTCCCAACCCTGGGAAAACAGAGGCAGAATAATGAGATCTAGGCAGCCTGGTCTACAATATGGGATCTTGGCCAGCTTGGGGTATATAGTAAGACTCCGTCTCAAAACAACAGCAGCAGTAGCAGCAACAGCAGTAACAACCACAACCACAACTACCGCCAGTGTAGCAATTTCAACAACATCCAGCATTATAATTTAAATCTAGTCCTGACATTTACACAATGGATGACACTGGGAAAGGGATTAACTGGGTCCTTATCTCCTCACTTGTAGGAAGCCTGTTTCCTTGCGCCTTCATAAGAGGTTGAGAAAAATGAAGGCGTGATGCAGATGCTAAGCACACAAATTCCCCAACCCCTTCTACGGAAATACTACTGGATCTGTCAATAACCTTGCTTCAAGCAAGCAGTTATTAAATGCCACAGATTGTTCTAGATACTCAGACTACAGTTATTTAGACAGATAATGACCCCTGGGGCAGGTGCTGGAAAAAAAATATGTAATTACATATTTTCAGATTCTGATTATACAGAAAATAAGTATTCTCAAAGTTTCTATGCTAAATTCCTGTCCCTATCGTGAGATGGTAGCAGTAGGTAGCGTGTGCAGGCACCCTTATGAATAGGATTTGTACTTCTTATAACGAGTGACAGGAGAGCTTGCTCTTGCCCTCCAAACAAAAACCAAAACAAAAAAACCCAAACAAACAAACAACCCTCCCCCCAAAAAAACAGACCCTAGCAATAAGACAGGGGTCTGTAAACCAAGAAACTGACCCCCACCATATACAGAATTAACCAGAACCTTGACCTTGGACTTCCAAACAAATGTTTGATTGCTTAAATTGCCCAGTTCTTGGGATTTCTTAAAATAGCCTGAGATGACTAAAACAGCAGGATTATACAATAAAGAACAAGCAGAGAATGGTGGAGAGAAATCTCACAGTGTCCTCAAGGAAGGCTTCCCTGAGAACTAACACAGTAGCTGAGACTTGAAGGACAACAGTGGCTCCAGCTTACTTAGCCAGGGCAGGAAGAGGCCTTGTGTTTGCACGTTAGAGAAAAAGCCGAGGGACTGTGGGCACCAGGCACAGGATATATGGTTCTGGTGGGTAGGGCCAGAACAAATGAATGAATAGCTACATCTGGCGTTTAATCTCATGGCAACAGGGAGCCATTAGTGTGCGTTAAGTGCCAGAGCTAGTTAACTAGATTCACTTAAGAGCCAGACACGAGCTATTTGTGAAATGTAAATACTTGGACCCAACTTGGAAGCAAGGATGTCTACATTCAGTGGGGTCTAGAATCAAGGTTAGAACTGATGTGATAGCAAAAGAGAGGCATGTGACATGAAGGCCCCCAGCATCCTCATCAGACCGTAGCAAGTGAGATAGCAAGAGAGAAGGAACTGCCTTCCTTAAGAAAGTGGCGGAAAAGGGTAAAAGAAGTGGGGTTGGGGATGTGGTTCAGGCGGTAGATTCCTTGCCTAGCACTCACAGAGCACCTCCTAAACTGAGAATGGTGACCAGAACCCCTGGGATCCCAGCAGCTGGTTGAGGGTGATAGCAGAAGTAGCAGAACCAAGGTCATCCTTGGCTACACAGCAAGTCCAAAGCCAGGCTGAAATACATCAGACCCTGTTTTGTTTCAGTAAAAAAAAAAAAAAAAAAAAAAGAGTGGGGGGTGGGTAGAGGGTGTGGGGAAGGGAGTTTTTTTTTTTTTTTTTTTTTTTTTAAATAAACTTGGAGTAGCTCAAATTCAAAGATGCTAGCTGGAAAGATCTTGAGGAAACTAACACCCATTGTCACCAGTCCAGGGCCTGTCCCATCCTCATGATAATGGTCTATATCCTAAAGCATTCTAGTCCCCATAACAAGGTGAAATGATGGAGAGGGAAATGATAAACACCAAAAACTTCTGAGATGACCTCTGCTGCAGGTACTTGAAGCAGTGAAACTATGGGGCTCCAGAGACAGGATACAAACTCTCCCACATGGGAAAAGTCATGATGGCCAGATGTAAGGCTTTATCCCCATAAAGACAGAGATCAAGAGAAAGACAGAGGCCTGGCATAATGGTGACTAGTTACTTCTCTACTCACTGTGGTTAAATTCCAGTAGAAAGCAGTCACTGGAGGATATTTTGAATTGGGCTCAAAGTTTCAGGGACCTTAGTCCATTTCCCGTGGGAAGGCGGGTGTGGCAGGACTTAGGGCCATGTAACTGTTCACAATGCAAATAACCAGAAGTAGAGGCTACAGCTGGCTACAGTAGAGGGTTTAGCCTTTATAACACAATTCCAAGCCAAGATTTGAGCATTCAAAACATTTTAGATTCAAACCAGAACATAGGGTGATGACATTTAGTATAGAGTGGATCAGTGGGGGTTAAAATGGCCATTTTACATCTGCTAGGGCAGCTTTTGTTGATCAGAGATGGTGAAAAGACACATCTGGGGCCAGGAACATAACTCAATTCTAGACTGCTTGCCTAGCTTGTAGGAGGCACTGGGCTTGATACCCAGGAACATGTAAACCATGACTGAGCAAGATGGCTCTCACTTGTAATTCCAGCAATCGGGAAGAGCAAGAGTTCAAGGTCACCCTTGACTACATAGAGGACTCAAGGCACGAGGCATAAGAGACTGGGTCACAAACAACCCAAAAGGAATGGAGCTAGAAAAAAATGGTTCAGCAGTTAATATTATTTGCTGCAAAAGCAGAAGGACCAGAGTTCAAATGACAGCAACCATATAAAAGCTAGATGTGATCCACACACTTGTGACTCCAGCCCTAAGGAGGCAGGGTAAGGAGGATCCATGGAGCCTGCTGCTACCCGTGATGTAGAAAGGGAGCTCCAGGATCAAGGAGAAATCCTGCCTCAAAGAACTATTGGGGAGAGTGAGAGAGGAAGGAATCCAATGCTTTTCTCTGTCGTCTTTTCATGCACATAGCTATGCACATTTACACACATGTGTGTGCTAGATACCACACACAATCACCCTATATAAAGACATATAGTGTCTTAGTTTCAATTCTAGTCGTTGTGATAAAAACACTGTGACAAAAGCAACTGAGGAAAGAAAGCGTTGATTTTGGCTGATACCCCAGGGTTACAGTCCACAGAAGGAGCTGCAGGGAGCATGTTATATCACATCTGTAACCAGGAAGAGGAAGCAATACATACATATATACTTGTGCTCAGTTTGCCTTCTCTGCTCTTACAGTTTAGACACCCCTTCCTAGGAAATGGCACCACCCACAGTAGACAGCTACCACCAACTCAAACCATGTAACCAAGACTATCCCCCATATACTTGCCCAAAGGCCAGCCTTACCTAAACAGTCCCACACTGATACTCCCTTTCCAGGTGATGCTAGATTGGGTCAAATTAACAAGTATCACTTACACACACGTGCACACACACACACATACACACATGCACGCACGCACAAATAAATAAATACATTTAAAAATAATTAGAAGCAGCATCTGTCCAAACATAAGGTGTAATTTCTTGTTTGTTTTTTTCTTCCACTTCCACTGTCCCCCACCCCCAACTTGAGTACTTGGTCTTAAACATAGCACACCACATGTCCTACCTCTAAGCTCTATCCCAAATTATACTGGAAAATACATACCCCCACAACCAAGGTCAGTAAATATACAGGTCCACAAATCCTTCTTCAAGGATACCTTGTTGAGACCTCAAACACAATATTATACAAACTAAAACCCCAAGTTTCTATATGAACATTAATATGAGAGGTTAGTAAAAACAAACTATAAATATTAGATTATACAAATCACTTTAACTTTTTTACATTTATGTATTTGTCTGTTTGTAGGCACATATGTCATAGCATGTGTCATGATCAGAGGACAACTTGTGAAAATCGGTTCTATCCTGACACCATGTAGGTCTGTGGGCAAACACCCGCTGAGCCATCTTGTTCACAAGCGGCATTTTATGGAAGTGAAATTATTCTATAGCAATACACATGATAATAGGACACTCTGTGCTTTATGTAGGAAAATATACAAAATAATTTCTAGTGAATATACACAGCTAATCTATATAAAGGTATGACACTCATCATCATTTTCCTTAACCAACAATATGTTTCAAAAATGTATGTTGCATGCATTTAATCCCAGTACTCCAGAGGCAAAGCCAGCCAGATCTCAGAGTTTGAGGCCAGTCGGGTTGACAAAGCAAGTTCTAGGACAGCCAGGGCTATACAGGGAGACCCTGTCTTGAAAAGCCATACCAAACCAAACCAAACTAAACATCTCTAAGCTGGGAGTGGAGTACACACTTTCTAGTACTTGGAAGAGGCTTGAGGCCAGTGTGAGGTAGGTGAGACACTCATTTTAAAACCAAACAAAATCAAACAAACCCATGTTGGGGGTTGGTCTGGTGCTATATATTCAAATGCTGATTTCAGTGCCTTCAGATCTGGTTACTGCCCTGTCATGGGCATTGTTTTTAATGCTGAACTATCTCCTGTACCCTTGAGATGAGAAGAAATGTGCCCAATTATCCCTGATTAGTTGATTAAAAGGCCTACACCTAGGAAGGGCAGAAAGTAGCAGGCTAAGGTTCCTGGGTTTGGGGCGAGGAAGGGGACAGAAGGATCTTGGGAAGGAGACAGGTAGTGGAAGGAAGCAGAGGGCTGCCACCATGGGTTAGCGTGGGAGAAGCACGTGGATGGAAGAAGTGGCCCAGATCAAGAATAAGCAAGTATTTATGGAATTTTGAACAGAAGTAGCCTAGAATGGTGTTGGGAGGTAAAGGTAGTTTAGAGGGTTAATATCTGCTCTGCCCGAGGTACGATAAGACTATTCTAAAATCTCAGGTGTCTATGTCTTTTACTGATTATAATGGCAAGTTAGATAATGCTGTCATAATAACTATTGGGCTAATAATAACCTGTATTGGAATACACACACACAGTCTTAAACATAAATATACTCACATACATATATATTTATACAGAGTCATTACATACATACACACACACACACACATACATGCAGTTTGACCAAGCATATGGGTTGTTTGTCCCCACCCACCTTCTCTCCCATCAGTGTCTTGCTATGTTGCACAGACTGGCCCTGCAGTCACAAACTTCCCACTCTTACTCCTGTGCCCCAGGATTACAGGCATGTACCAGCGCTTCTCTTACATGATAAACTAATAGGTTACATAATTTAAAAAACATGGCCCCACCTTGCCAGAGTTAGAAGAGTCATGAATATGCTAATGTGTCTAATATGTTTGGTTTCCAAGAAGAGGACAGAAAGTGTTTAAACAGGGATGGTCAGAGAAGGACTTGTTGCTGAACTTGAATGCTGTGCAGGCAGTTGTAGAAAAGCTACTCTGATAAACTCTGTACTGCTCTGTGGAATATGAAAATCAGTCATCATATACCTCCAAGAAGATGGAAATGTGAACAAATAATGGGGAAAATCAGGAAAGCAACTACTCAGACATAAAGAGTCAGCTAACCAAGCAGTTGTCAATGCCTAAGAAGGTTATGCTTCAGTTAATCAGTAGAGAGAAACTAAAATCAATGAAGTTCCCAGTCTGCTTGGCTAAATAGGCAAAGCAAGATCTCCAGCTGCCAGGGGAATCCATTGCTTTCCTTCTCAGAGAAAATACGTTTTAAGCCAAATCTTTCCTCATGTGAGGGAGTACATGCCCAGAAGAAATGGTGTAAAAATAATTTATACTGGGTATTTGTTGTGGAAGTAAAATATAAAATCCTTCTTTTAGCCAAAAGTTCCACTAGAAAAGAGAAAGCTCAGCCTCAGCTGCTTTCTCTTTGCACCCTAGCCAGCTCCTCCCACTGAGCTGGTGCTGTACCCATTCTAGGAAGGGTCAAGGAGGCTGCCGTCCATTGGAGCACAGGACCTGTTGAGATTGTTCTTCAAATGGGGGTGAGGGCAGAGTCAGACCTGAATCCTAGACCAGCGGTAAGCCGCTCTCTGCTTCTTTGAGGCCGGCTTAGTTGCCCCACTTCTAAAAGTGTGCAAACCAATGCCAGGGTCACACACTGGGATCCAGACAGATGCCCAGGTTAGGCTATGATGGAGGAGATGGAGGCAGTGAATGAATATATGGGAGGAATGATGGAATATTCCAATCTCCCGAATCCTCCCATCATTCCAGATCATCCAAGATCAGCACCCTCTTTGAGATGTTCCTCAGAAGATGGAACAAAATTGGGCTAGATAAAGATGCTTAAAAGCAAAACAATAAATAAATAAATCACAGGGAAAGGCAGGCATATCTCTGTGAGTTCAAGGCCAGCCTGGCCTACAGAGTGAGTACCAGGACAGCCAGAGCTACACAGAGAAACCCTGTCTCGAGAAAACAAACAACAAATAACCCAGAAAATCACATTTGTGGGTAATATTGTAGGATAAAGATTTAAGCTGAGATAAGGTGAGGGAATTCTGGGGAAGCGGGGATAAGAGGTACATTAACCAAAACAGAGGTTTATGAAGGACCCTTATAGAAGCCAACTGTTCTGTATGCTGATTAAGAACCTAATTTTGTTAAAAAGAAACTTGAGGACAGGTTCCCTGCAAATGTATGTAATGCTTTCTCCCAGAATGCAGAGACTGATTATGGAATTTCAGTGCCAGGCACGGGATAGTTCCCTACGAGTTATTATCAGTCAGGGAAGCCCTGAGGGTCCGAAAAGAACACAGGTTATTGCCATTACTCTTGTTTGTCCACTACAGCTAGCTAGTATGATTGTGTGTGATTGCTGAGACAATCAGCACACAGACATAGAGAAACCAAGCTGGAACTCAAAAGAAAAGTTATCGCTCGATCTACCCAGTGGTGGAATCTGCATGCTAGAGTACTAACCTCCTAAGCCTAATGTGTCTCCTTGTGCAATAGAGGCAAGACCATTGTGGGGGTAGCAACTAGTTTCTGATTGGATCCTCCTGCCTTTGTGCCCCGATTGCTGGGACTCCGGGCACGTGACACTATGCCCTATAGATATGACTCTTTCTGAGGGGAGGGCATACACGGGGGTAGGGGGGAGTTGAGATATATGGAAATTAAGAGGAAAAAAAAATCACAATCAATGAATGTTCCTCGAAGGAACCAGAGCAGAGAGGAGAAGGAGCAAGGAATCAATCAACTGTACCTTCATCCCCGCAGCGGCTGCAGGCCCACTGGGGTCCACAGCCTGGATATGGCATGGCTTACTTCCTCGTACTACAAAGCCCCAGCCAACTGCATCACCAACAATCTAGAAAGGAAAACCACCGTTAGCAAATCGTACACTGTCCCTGGCAATTTGCTTGTCTTTCCAAGAGAGTGAAGTCTCTCCCAGGATTAACTAACTATGTGTCTTGACATATATATATTTTTCTTCATTTCATCTTTATGTTTCAGGGGACTGAAAATGTAGTGGAGACACATAACCTTTTTGGCAGAAGGAATCTGTACTGGGGAGGCCACTCCCCAGTCAGCTAGCAGCATACCTCCTCCTCGGGCTGCCTGCCAATTTCCTATCAGTATTAGTCCGAGAAGATCGCAAAAATATCATTGCACTTTCTTTCTAGGTTCAATCTGTATCTCCATATCATCTTTCCTTCATATCCAAATGATAGACTTTGACCCATCAACCTTGACTCCTAGAAGAACAGTTTAAACTACTAATGGTGGGAGATGTAAGGAGGCCTGGCCACTTTTGAAAGACAGTTTTCCATACTGAGAAAACCAAGTGGAAAAGTAGAAGAAGTTCACAAATTACAAACAGCTTCTGATCCAAACACCATTTGGTGCCAAAGTGTGCCTTTTGCTACAGAATCAGAACTGGCAGCAAGGTTCCCTAGATGGTTTCTGAGGCATCCTTAGCACATACGCCAACTGGAGTACAGATGAAACACCCTCCCTGTCAAATATTAGTGATGTTGGCACGCAAATACAAAGGAAAATGATCACTCTCAAAACACAGCCATCTCGCAAAGGCTGGAGACTGGGGGAAAGCAAGAGGGCAAGAGGGAACGTGGGTGGAAATTCTTAAGACTGTCAGCCACGTCCGTGGTTTCGGGATCCGCTACCGTGCATTTATTATATCCAGTTTCACTTTCTAATGTACAGCGTGCCTTCTTCCTTGGTACAGACGTATTATAACAGCCCTTCTTTTAACTCCCCCATGCTCAGCAAAAGTCTGGGGTGTGAGTAAATGAGCGGGGAAAACTTCTCTTTGAGGTAATAGACAAGATTTGTTGGGAAACAGAGGAAGAGAGGACATGCTCTTCTAAAGTTTATAGACATACGTGTTGCAGGCTAAGAGAGGAAAGCAAGCGGAAGGCAGAGATGGCACCAATAAGAACATATGGATGGGCTCGGGCCCGTTGCAGTTGGTACAGTACTGGCCTAACATTCACAAACCCAGGGTGGTCTGCATTCCCAGTACTACCGAGGAGGAGGCAGGAGGATCAGAAAGTCAAAGCCATCCTTGGCTATGCATAGTTTGAGGTTATGTGGCTACTTCAGAAGAATAACTTAGATTCCATTTGGATAAAATCAACGGGGCATGTGGAGGCGGAAAGAACGCACACTAGGGAAGAGTGAGTCCACAGCTACATGGGACCCCACAGGGCTCCCCAGTCAGGTGGCTATACACCTCAACACATGTGGAGATTTATCCCTCTGTACGGCTTTCCAACATTTTTTAGAATTAACTGTAATGAAGAAGAAATTCAGGTGTTTTTTCGTACTATCATTTATCTTACAAGTACCTAATTACATTGGAATAAGTTCATAGCAGATACTGAAAAGGACAAAATTCAAAAAGAATTTAAAACATCACATAACAAATCAAGGGACCTTTTAATGAATTTCACTTCATTAGAGTTCAGGAAGTGTATTATAACCGTGTAAAAAACAAGATGTGCAGATAGGTGGGGCAACACATATCTTTACTCAAGGGTTCAGAGGCAGGAGGATCCCTGTGAGTTCAGGGCCAGCCTAGTCTACATAGTGAGTTCCAGACCATCTAGGGCTACATAGTGAGGCCTGTCTCAAAAAGAAAAGAAAGGGGGTGGGGGGGTGGTTAGAGAAAAGTGTTCAGTTTGGTCCCTAAGCCACACACCGACAGATGGGTGTGCATAGGAGCTACACTTACCGTGAATGTCTTCCTTGCATACGGAGCCCCAGGAGTCAAGAGTTCCTCAGAAGTGACAGGTCTCTTCAGCACTAAGAGATAGACATTGTGTCAGAGAATACACCTTTGTAAGTCCTTCTCCCAATCACAGCAATTATTTCTTGAATGCCTTCTCTCGACTGGCAACCAGAAAAAGACCTCCACCTCACATTCATTCTTTAACTGAGCAGACAGGAAATACCAGCAAAAAGCTTAAACCTAACTTATAGAACCATGGGGATATAGGGAGGATGGGGAAATGAGGGGAAAGGAGCCAAGATACCTTTAAGGGGATAAAGGGAGGAACAGAGTCTTCCTATAAAGGAAAAGGCTATGTTTTTGATTCATCCTTTCCTTCTAAGTTCTTATATGTACCTATATATGTCAAAACTGCAGATGGCAATCATGGAGAACTCCTCCTTTCAGTGGACTCGGGGAAGGGGATAAGGGGAAGAGGGAAGGAGGGTGGGACCGGGGGAGTTAAGGGAGAGGGCTTCAATCAGAATATATAATGAATAAATTGTGAAGAAAAAAAAAACTTCAGCAGTTTGATGACCATGCGGCAGATGCTGGTTCCACCCAACTCCCTGTCCTCAACATACTATACACATCCCATTCACTAAACTTCATCCTTTTCTCTAATAAATAACCTAGAAACATAAGAACGCTGCCTCAAGCTCTGAGGAGCCAGACCAGGAAACTTGCCTGAGTACGCTTCCTGGGCTTGGATCCTGTCAAATCTGATATTCATTTAACTGCTACCTGAGCTAGTGACCTAAAGCGGTGGTTCTTACCCTGGGGGTTTTGATCTCTTTGGGAAACAAATGATCCTTTCACAGGGGTTGTCTAAGATCATCTACATATCTGATATTGACATAACAGTAGCAAAATTACAGTTATGAAGTAGCAAAAGCAAAAAAATGTTATGGTTTGGAGGGGGGGGGGTCACCACAACATGAGGAGCTATGTCATAGGGTCAAAGCATGAGGAAGGTTGGGAGCCACTGATCCAAAGAGCCTGGCTCATCACTGTATTAATCTTATTGGGAGTGGGGGTATTGTTTGTTTGAGCCAGGGTTTCTCTGTGTGTAGCCTTGGCTGTCCTGAACTCTCGTTGTAGACCAGGCTGGCCTCAAACTCACTGGCCTCGAACTCACAGAGATCAGTCTGCCTCTGCCTCCCAATTAAAGGTGTATGCCACCACCGTCCAGCTTTATTTGGTTTTGTCTGTTTGCTTTGTATTTGTTTGGTTAAAAAAACAAAACAAAGAAACAAACAAATACAACAGGGTCTTGCTTACATAACATATAGCCCAGGCTGGCTTTGAGCTCATTGTAATCCTGCCTCAGCCTTCAGAGCTGGGATTGCGTTTGTGTGCCACCATGCTTTCTTCATTTGAAAGTGAAATTAGACATAATAAACTCATAGTAGAAAAACTAAAACCACAGAAGTGTCTGAGAGTCTTCAAGCTTAAAGATATAATGCCGAGTATTATAACTTTAATATTTTTTCTTTTTTGCCATTAATTTTACATATGGGAAAACTGGATCAGAAAAGTTAATTTGAGCATGCCCAAGATCCTGTAGCTAAAATGTGAGCAATAAAATTAAGATCAAATTCAGGCACTGGGGCCAGGTCCCACATTCTTAGCAACTGCCACACTGTCCTCCTGTGCTATGCCGTCTCGGAACTGAGAAGATAACAATGTGGAGTTTTGTGCGCCTATTCTTGGCTCACTGCTGTTGCCTAATAGGGCAAGAGACAGCTGCGTGAAACCCCCTAGTAATGAACTTCATCATACTCTAGCGATGCATTTCCCTGTCTATTCTTTGATAACTTGGAAGTAGAGAGCGGGTTGTCTTAGCATCCCAGGGCAGCTAATGGGGATAGAGCACAGGGACCATCCTAACATGGGTATATGCACAACAGAGATTTAAGCGAAAGGAGCCAGGGCCATGGGCCAATCTGGAAAAAACGCCCACCTCCGATTCCCTTTGGCAGTGGCATTCACTCAGAGGTCAGACTCTGGTCCCTAACAAGCAAGTGTGCAGCAGCCCCCCAGCAGCAGGGGCAGGAGAGCAGGATCCCCAGGCAGCTGGGTCCACCTGCCGGGTGAGCCCCAGGCTTAGGAAGCACTTTCCTAGTAGAGAACCAAGAACTGCTTCTTGGGAAGGGGGCAGGTGGTTGGGATTATAACTTTTGCTTTTCAAAAAGCTTTGAAAGTGAAGCGACATTTGCTAAGATGAGGAGCAGGTCAAATATCAAGATGGGAAACACATCTCTCAGGCCACACAGAAGAGGTAGGCAAAGCAGTCAGTGTCTGAGGGATGAGACCTTATTGCTTAGTAGACAAGCTCCTCTCCATGCCTGTGACTCCTCAGGGGGTTATGAAAAATTGGTGATATTTTGGGCAAAAGGACTGGCTGTTTATTTTAATGTGCTTTTTCTTTGCATTGTGTTGAGAAACAGGAACTTTAATACCCAGGTTAATTATCCTGCAGATTTTTCTCTTACTCATCCCCATGACACAGATTATAGCAACAGCTATGCTTTGTTCTCCCTTTGGGAGAGTGGTGAGGCCAGATATTTATATTTACTACTAAATATATATACAGCGATGGCTAATAGTTCTATTTTTATTTATTGGAGAGAGTGTGTGTGTCTGTGAGGGAGTGAGACAGAGTGAGAGAGATAGAGACACACACACACACAGAAGATGATGTGTCACATGTGTGGAGGTCAGAGAATTCTGTGCCATGGCTTCTTTCCTTCCATCTTTCCATTAAGTCCTGGGTATTGAACTAAGCTTGTCAGGTTGGCATGGCAAGCACTTTCTTGTTCTAAAAACCAGCCTTATGATGGTTTAAAAGTCTTCATGGAGGCTGATGAACAGGTTTTGAAACAGCAAAACACCAAGAATAGGTGGGCTTGTATATACCCACTCTTCTTCCTCATGCCAGTAATTCCAGCATCCAGCAGGAAGAAGTGTAGCAAGTTCAGGGCTAGCCTGGGCTACATAATGAATACCAGGCATGGCAGGACTACATAATAAAACCTTGTCTCAGTAAACAAACAAATGAGAGAGAAAAACAGTGAGAGAGGAGACAAGGCCACATAGATCCTTGCTTGCCATAGTCTGAGAAAGCTGTTTTTGTTTTCTGCTGCAATTACAAGCTGCTGAAGCCCCTCTTAGACAGTGAGCACCTCTCAGCTGCTGGTTCCAGCTACTGGGAGTGCTACTATTGGACAGTCCTCAGTTGACCTTGAGAGCCATCTCTAAAGGCAGCTGTCCTGAGCAAAGCCATGCCTTCCTTTCAGGGGAATCAAGGATGAATAACTCCACAAGAAGGTCCTTGCTCAGCTCTCTCTGAGCCACTCTATGCAGTTCTGCAGGGTACGCTAGCGCTGGTCAGCAGTAACCTTCCAGGAGCCTGCGTCATTGCCCGTGTACGATTCTTCCCCAGACAAGAGGATGCTTTTGTAAGAGTCCTGCTCCTTTCAGCTCTATTTCCCAAGGAACCTGGCCTGCACATGCACCCAAGCCTCTACAGACAGGAGCATGGCCACCCTATTTTCACCCACCAGATTTGGGGTTGCAGAGCACAGGGGGGCTGCTGCTGAGCGTCGGGCTGCTGCTGAAGTAGCCGCTGCTGCCACAGCTACTCATGCTGCTCCTCCGCACGGCAGACACAATCTTGATCTCCTTGCTGGGGCTGACTGTAGAGAGGGAAGCAAACACAGTCACTGAGCAGGTGGTCTCAGGACCTAGGACTCCTGGGCTATCAGCTGCAAAGTCAAAATCTGATGTCCAGTTCGGCCACACAGTCACAGACAGCATAACTCAAGCCAATCCCTTCCAGTTCATTCCCTTTCAATTTCCTGGACTGTCAAAGGAAATAATATTATTTCACAGGAGGGGTGTGAGTAGAGGATCACATGATGTAGATAAACATCTTTCTATCTTTCCTTCTTTCTTTTCAATTAGGGCTCATTATGTAGCCTACGCTAGGCTCAACCACCAGAGTCCTGAATTACAGGGCACAGCACACCGACAAGTTTACAAGATTTTTTTTTCCCCTGGAGTATTTGTGTATTGCTGTGTGTGTATACATGTTCAGGTGTATATTGTATGTAGAGATGCACATGTGCACATGTATTCTTGCATGTAGAGGTCAAAGGTCAAAATCCAGAGGCTTCCCCAGTTGCTGTCTATCTTATGTTTTGAGACATGGTTTCTCTCACTGAATCTGGACCCTGATGACTAGGCTAGATTGACCAGCAAGGCCCAGTCATCTTGCTCCACCTTCCTAGCACTGGGATTGTAGACACACGACAATACATCTTTTTATCTTTTTTTAATCTTAACATCTTTTATCTGAGTGCTGCGGATCTAAACTCAGGTCATTAAGCTTGAGTGTTGGGCACTTTACCAACTGGACCATCTCCCCAGTTCCTTCAGGACATGAATCCAAGAACTACCAAACCCAGGCTTTCCCTTCCTGTGGATAAATCCAATGCTGGCGAGGTATGCGGTACTTACTATACAGAGGTAATAAATGGCCCTGCTTTAATGACAGCCAGCAATCATTTGGAAGCACAGAAGACAAAGCGCAAGATGGCGCATACTGAAACTCTTGCATGAGACAGAGACTCTAGTTTTCAGGCTTGGTTCTTCCTGCCACAAAATAGGGTGGTTCTGAAGGCTGAAGGCCTGGAAGTGAGGGAAACAGGACACTGGTCCGGTCGGTGACTGGCACGTGGCAAGAAAGCAAATTAGCAAAGAACTAGTGTTGGCTGTACAGGGCTGTGCTAGTGTATTCTCCTCTCATGTCTACTGAACCTACTCAAGACGCAGGCAAGGCCCTGTCCCAAAGGAAGAATGGACTGCTCCTCGGCATCTGCAGAAGACTGCAGAGTGTGTCCCTCAGGTGACCTTGGGGCATAAGCTTGGCCTGCTGGCCTTCAGCTGGCTTTACTTTCTACTCAGCAGCCCCTGCTTCATTTTCATCCTGAGCCTGGCTGTGTGTGAGGACTTGGCATATATGGGACTTGGAAGAGGAGAGGATGCAGTGGAGCTGCTGGGATGAAGCTATGTACCACTTGGAACCGTACAGTACTCTAACGCCAGAGTGTTTTCTTCATCTGTAAAAGGAGGACAGGAGCAATCACTTTCTTAGGGTTAGAGTAAGAATTAAGTGAGAGAATCATGCAGCCGTGCCCGAGGCATGGAAATATCTTGATTCACAGGGCTAACTGTCCTCGGTGTCAGTTCCTGTTCAAAAGTAGGACATGACAAATACGCTTGTTACTGAGCTATGTCCACTGCTTATTGTCTCTCTCCTTCCTTCTTCTCTCTCCTACTTCCTTCTTTACTTTCTTCCTTTCCTCTCCCATTCCCTCTCTTCCTCTCTTTCTTTTGAGGTAGGGTTTCAAGAAGTAATGTCTCCAACCCAGACCTTGAGTTCCTTATCTCCATCTCCCAATAACTGGGATGACAGGCTAGTGCCCTACGCCCACCCTGTGCTTTCTGAACTTTAAGTCACCAAATTCCCTAAGTCAATGCCAAGTTTCCAAGAGGAGTTGGAGATCCCTTTTAAGCATCTCACACTTCTGTATTTGGGGTGGTGGGGTGTGTGTGCGTGTGGGTACAAGTTCTCGTGTAACTCAAGCAGATCTCAAATACTGTAGTGGAAGATGACCTTGAGTTTCCAAATCCCCTGCCTCTTCCTGAGATCTGGAATTTACAGGCATGTACCACCTCACCAGGGGGTTGCCAGGGATTAAACTCAGGGCTTTCTGCTTGCTACCTGAGTCACATTCTCAGCCCCACTCTTTATTATTTCTCAAAGGACACAACGCACGTGCACACAACGACAGCGGCATACCTGACATAAAGCTGCTAGATTTCCGATTGTCATGGCTCTGCTTCCGCAGGCAGAAGGGACTGTCATGTGTCTCCTGGGAGGACGGGGACTTCTCACTGAGCAGCTCCATCAGCCTTCGCCTCCGGCGGAAGTTCATTCTGAACTGGTACAGGAGATTGCTGTCCACAAATGGGTGCTTGTTGGACACTGGGGAGAAGAAACAACCCATGAAGAATGTGTGGCATGCAGGCCAGAGAGCAATGCAGGCAGAAGACTCTAGCCAACAGGGGCAAAAGTCCCAAGAAAGAGACTACGCAAGTGCCACGTGGGCTTGTGGAGTGCCCACACACAGACCCAAATGCTTGTCACATGACATGAATTAAAAAAATTTTGGTAGCCAGCTCCTCTTGAAACAGTTCTTGACTTCATGTCAACCTGAGTTCTCTTCATAGTGTCCTGCTGGCTCCAGGGTCCCCTCCATCAGATCACCTACCTCACTGCACACTCTTACTGTTCACTTTCCTTGTTTTTCTACCTAAATAAACACTAGGCTCTCTGGGAGGTAGTCACAGCTTCATTTAAACCTGTGTGCCCAGCACCCAGCACAGCGTATGTGTACGCCCCATACCAACACTTCAGTTCATTTCTTTTCTCTCTGAGACTGAGTCTACTGTAGCCCTGGCTTGCCTCAAACACATCGTATGTAATCTAGGATGACCTTGAGATCTTGATCATTCTACAAAGCTCCTGAGTGCTGAGATCACAGGTCTGTGCCACTGCACACAGCTTAAGCATGCTAGGTAGACACTGTACCAACTAATCCATACATCTGGCCTTCAATTCATTCTTAAAAACTGGGGAGCGTGAGTGTGTGTGCGCGTGTGTGCGTGTGTGTGTGCGTGTGTGTGTGTGTGTGTGTGTGTGTTGCTGGGGACTAACCCCAGAGCCTTGCACATGCAAACCAGATGCACTGTAAACTATAGCAGCAGACTCATAGCTTTTCATTTTTCTCTTTTAAATTATGAAATAATTACAAACTCTCAGAGAGTTTCAAAAATACAGAGAACACAGCTTTATAACACCATTATGGTCAGATGAAACACATATTCAGAATAGGACTTCTCTTGGACTGGAGGGTATCTTGGTGGTTGGCAGAGAGGTTTCACATGATATAATGGATTGTTTTCCTGAGTTGATGAAAATCTTCTAAAATTACCTGTGAATGATTATACAACTCTGCATATATGTTTAAAAAACTACTGAATTGTACACTTAATTATTTACTTTTATTTCTCTTTCTGTGTGTGTATGTGTGTGTGCTTGTTCATGTATGTCTAGGTATACTTGTGTGTGTGTGCATATTGAGGCCAGAGATCATTTCTCAGGTGTTATCTGCCACTTTAAAGAATTAGGGTTAGTGCATTTATTTATTTACTTGTGTATGAAGGGGAGACACATCACATGGTGTGCATGTGGAGGTCAGATAACTAATTATGGGAGAGAAAGTTCTCTTTTTATAGCTTGTAGGAACTGGGGACCAAACTCAGGTCTTCAAACTTGGTGCACTGGCCAGTGTGCCCCAGGGATTCACCTGTCTGCATCCCCAGCATTGAGATTGCTAGAGCTACCATGCCAGGCTTTTAGAACTGGGTTGTGGGGACTGAACTCAGGTTCGTCACGATTACAGATCAACTATTTCTACCAACTGATCTATCTCCTCAGTCTCAAATTATATGCTTTAAATGGATGGATTTTATAGTATATAAATGTTCAATAAAGTTATTTTTAAGAATCAACAACATACCAGGCATAGTGGGATACACTTATCTTCCCCACACTTGGGTAGGTAGAGGGAAGAGAAACTCCAAGGTGGACATTACACATTTCTTAAGAAGTTCTATCTAAAGTGGACTGGAAGTTCAATGGAGAGATTATCTATAGCTTATGGTAAGAAAAAAGATTCCTTAAAAATTAACTGAAAAAGAATAGACACATATTGGATTATTACATCAGAAGATGGGAAGGGAAAATCCAAGTCAATAATCAAATTGAAAGAATTTTAAAGTTCAACATAATTTTAAAACCACATTATCATAACGGATCTTCAGGTTGGATGTCAATCTTTTCTCTTTTGAGGAAGAAGTGAGACGAGGAACCAGTGGAGTGCTGGCAGAGCATCCAGTGGACTGAAATCAAGTCCACTCTTCTCTCCTTGACCCTGAAGACATCTCAGGTAGAGAGTTTTTCCATATGGACAGGATTGAACTGGTGTCTTCATCACATAGCTCAGGATGGCTTCGAATCTGCAGTAATCCCCCCCCCCCCCATCTGTTTGTTGAGTGCTGGAATTTCAGGTCTGAGCCAGAATGCACAGCAAATGCTGGAGGTGGATGCAAAGGTTGCTTAAAATCAGGTGAGACGGCTCATTGCACAAAGATGCTTGCTTGCCGCCAAGCCTGATGACCCGAGTTTCATTCCCAGGACCCACAGGAAAAAAGGAAAGAACTGACTCTTGTAAGTTATCCTCTGACATCCATACATGCCTCATGGTACACCTGTACCCCTCGAAGTCCCAGCCACCCACAGATAAAGAAACAAAGATATAAGTGGACAAAGAAATGTTATAAAGATAATCCTCTCACTTAAAAACAATATTTTGTAGCCAGGTGATGTTGGTGGCCCCATATGCTTTTAATCCCAACACCCAGGAAGCAAAGGCAGGTGAATCTCACAATTCCAGGTTAGCCTGGTCTACAGGGTGAGTTCCAGAAAAGCCAGGAACTACACAGAGAAACCTTGTTTTGAAAAACTAAAATAACAACAAGAATATTTTGTTTAATAAAAGCCTGAATATCTATGTTTGCCATTGATTGCTCATCTGTAGGAAAAAATACAAAAACTTTAAAGCTACTCATTATTAGGAGATTTCTTACTTAGGAATGTGAGATGCAAAATTCTATAAACTGGGCTGGAGAGATGGCTCAGAGGTTAAGAGCACTGACTGCTCTTCCAGAGGTCCTGAGTTCAATTCCCAGCAACCACAGGGTGGCTCACAGCCATCTATAATAACATCTGGTACCCTCTTCTGGCATGCAAGTATATATGCAGACAGAACATTGTATACATAATAAATAAATAAATCTTTAAAAAAATCTATAAACCACAGGAAAAATGACATAACCCACTATGTACTCCATTAACCTCTTTATCTACAACATTAACTGGTTCACAGCTTCCCGTGATATCTCACAAATAGTATGCAGAGGGCAGCTGCATTTATCACCCACATTTATTAATTAGTGTTATCATTGGTAGCAGTATTGCTTTGCAGTGCTGGGAATTGAACATAGGATTTCATATGTACTAAGGACCTACTTCACTACTAAGTATATTCCCAGTCCTTTTTTATATTTTTTATTTTATGACAGGGTCTTACTAGGTTGTCCAGGCTGACCTTGAACTCACTGCACAGCCCAGGTAACACCTAAACTTGGAATCCTCTCGCCTCAGTCTTCCAAACTGATAGCATTGCAGATTTGTGCTAATAGGCCCAATTCCAGTTATATTAATGTTGGCGATTTATACAGATGATGAAACGGACATTAAAATAGAAAAATAATTTACTGGTATATTCACCCAGTACCAGTTTGTAAAATACTTTGCTATATATATATGAATTCAGAATGTAGGATCCCTATTAGGAGGGTACCAATATTTAATCCAATGACTCTTACCAGAGAGTCACAATCTCAAAATGCTGATGAACTATTTGGTAAAAAGAATAATGTTGGCCTTAGAAACAAAAACACTGGATTAAAGATGTAGCTCAGTGGCAGAGAGTTTGCCTAGCACACACAGGGATGAATTAAATCACAGACACTGCCAAAACCCAAAATGAAACACACACACACACACACACACAAACATACATACATGCACACCTTCCTCCCAAAAATACATGTACACTGATTTGCTGGTAGTTTTATATGTTCTCAGATTCATCTGAAGCTAGCCTAATGTACTGTAGACTGACTAACAAACCAAGTGAGTTATCATATGAGTATCCAAATTCCTGTTTTCTCTGTGCATAGCCACATTTTTGCATAAATGCACAGGTAACTTATTTTGTGTGATCTTGTCCTCAGTTTGGAGATTTAAAAAAATCCCTCATGGTGACTCTCACAACAGCATTTTGAATTATGACCTGCATGTATATTTATATAACACTCTGTATATGTTGACTAATCTCTGCTGCTTTCCCCTTGGCACCAGGAGTTATATGAAACACTGGCTGTGGAATGAATACAAACAGACAGCAGTCTCAATGCAATAGATCCCATAACAGATAGAGACAGTACTGTATGAGAATTCTTTGTTCTGGGCTTGACATGACACTTGCCGTCATGGGGCACAGCAGCTCTGGTGACCTACCAGAGACCTCTGCCTATGGAACTAAATGGCAGACAGCTAGCTGGCTTATGGGAGTCAAGCTCACCTGCTCTAAGGGTGGTGAAATCCTCGGATGCTCTCCTTCCTGTTCACATGTGTAATCTTAAAAATATGTAGGGGGTAGAAATTCAATGTGGATGGGACCTTTTGGTGGTGTAGTTGTCTGTGGGTCACTCGGGTTCCTATAACCCCAACAAGTCCATTTATCTCTCCTGACAAATTCTTTCTTAGGTTTCTGTGCTCCCTACGTATTTGAGATCAACAGGTATTTCTCTTCTGCCTCCCCAGGGAGGTCAGGCAACAGTCTGTCAAAAGTATTTTTCAATATGGTTCAGAGGCAGACCATTTGCCTAGCATTGAAAAGGCCCTGGGGCCATAGCTCAGTAGTAGAATGTTGGCGTCACATGTGAAGGGAATGCAGCGGAAGTTTTGGTGTCTTTAAAAACTCAGTTATGTTATGTAAACATGTTTTTGTTTTAATCCCAGGTTGGGGTAAGGAGCTGCTCCAGACTGTCCACAGCAGCAGACTATTGGCCTTGAGTAGGCTCTGAGCGGGGCGTGATCTTTGCCAGCTGCCGATAGTTTATTTCTGGGGACTCTGGAGAGTGAATAAATGCCAGAGCCAGGAGAGAGAGGGGCCTCTGAGAAAGAAGGCTGCTGCTGTTCCCCACTGCTGCTCCTGGTTGTTGTGACACAGTTTGACAAGAAGTTGGAGATATCCTGAAACAAAGATTGGACTGGCCCCATGGAACCAATGACCCTAACCAGCAAGAGGTAGATAAAGAGAACTATGCCCCCTCTCACCACTAACCTTTTTTCTCTCCTACCTGATGTTGGGTGTTGGAAGGAATTGGGGATGGAAAAGGGAGGTAGAGATATAAGAAACCCCAATAAAATGAAATAGATTTTTTTTATTTTAAAAAAGCACCTACAAGGGTCTTTGTTTCATCTGTGATTGTAAGAAAGTTTCAAACTAATGAAAAGTACAAGTCAACTTGTAGCCAGATATGATGGCATATGCCTATAGTCCCAGTACTTGGAAGCAGAGGTAGCAGAACTTTAGCAAGTTTGAGGAAAACCTGGTCTAAATAGAAAGTTCCAGGCCAGCCAGGGGTCTGGGATATGGAAACAGCCTGCTTTTAAATAAAACTAAGGTACATTTTTTTACCACCTGTGTTGACACTAAGACACTATTTTACCTTGAAAGGTATTTTTGTTTCTCATTACATGTTTAATGGCATAAACACTGAATTTTACAAGTTTGTGTCTGAAGTGCAGTTCTAAGTATAATGCATGTGGTTACAGGTTTAAAAGCTAACCAAGTTCACGTTGGGGCCAGGCTGGGACACACGGCAAGACCTTTCTCTAGCAGCCAAAAGAAAAAAACCACAAAATTAAAATCTGAAAAAGTACAGTTAGCCAGTCATGTGATGGCATCATAACACACATTGATTCCACAATGGCGCACCTGTTAAGTGTCATGCCTGGCCCCAGATTATCTATCTTAGCACTGTGATGGGCAGATGGCACCATCTGCTCATTGGAAAGTTTACCAGTTCCACAGTCTGCTAAAGGAGACGTCATGGCTTATAAAAACAAACAATCTGGGATTTTACGGAAGCGGTTTGGTGTTAAGCAACTCTTAGAAAATAATCTGCTTTGTATCATTTAGGAAATTTTTGCGTGTGTGTTCATATGGGCATATGTGGGTGCAGGTGTGCATTTTGTGTGTGCATGGGGAAGAGTGAGGTTAATGTTGAGTGTCTTTCTGAATCACTCACTTTTTTTTTCTTTCTTTCTTGAGACAGATCTCGTCACTGAACCAGGAGCTCGGCAATTCAGCCAGACTGGCTGGCCCACAAGCCCCAGGGAGTCCCCTGTCTTCACTGCCCCAGTGCTGGGACTGCATGCTGTTTTTTGGCATGGCACGAGTGGAGGTCACAGGACAACTTTATGGAGTTAGTCCTCCCTTCTGCCTTTACATGGGTTCTGTAGACTGAACTCTGGACAGCAGGCCTGTGGGACAAAGACATCCCTGCTCCACCTTGCTGGCCCTGATCTAGTTCTGTTTTGGTTGTTGTTACTGTTTGCTTTTGAGACAGAGTCTTGTGTACTCCAGGTTGCCCTAGAACTTGCTAAGTAGCTGATGACCTTGAATGATTTTCTTTCAAGTTCCAGTAAGGGCACCGGTTTTAGAGTTAAATAATCTGAGTTTCCCTCCCTGCCACAGCCACTGCCTGAGTGGGTGAGTTGGGCAACACATTAAACCTGTCTCTCCTTTTGTGCAGTTTTTATGTGAGAAGCAAAGAGATCTGGCATGTACCTGACCAGGAGCCCTTGAGAGGTTCTTTGTCCTAAACTTCCAAAGACTGTTACCAGCCTTGGCTCATGCCATTCTTCCCTCCTGGGCTGTACTGTTACCTTTCACCCACTAAGAAACATGAACTCAAACCACATATCTAGATCAAGTTGATAGATAACCTCACTGAAGACATTTAAATCTCTTAAGACAAAGACAAGCATGAAATAAAGGAATGTGTTAAGACACAGTACATTTTAAGATATAACTATGTTAAGGAAGCCAAAAGTCTCTTTTATAGCCACCTATTACATAACATCTGAAGAAGTAACAGCTAAATGTGAAGGTTTATATTCTAAAGAAAGAAAAGAGAATTTTTTCTATACTTTAACATGGCATTTTTCCATATCAAATCCAGGAATCATCTGCTAGAGCTGAGGCTGGTATCGTGTGCCTATAATTCCAGCAACTGGAGGGGGGGACTGAAGCTGCATTAGTTCAAGGTCGCTCCCTCCCCCGGTACTTAGGGAGATCAAGGCCAACCTGGTCTATATTAAGACCCCATCTCAAAATAGATAACTTGTTCTGAGTACTTGTTCCTTTGTCATGTCTTCTGTGTTGCTGAGGAACTGGCCCCTGAGCTCTATGCACGCCCATCAGGTAAGCATTTATCACTGACCTACCTCCTCAGCCGTTTCATAATTGTACTTTGGATGTGGTTTAAAAACATTTTTCCAGGCTTGTCAAAAGCATGCAATCCCTCTACCTCAGACTCCCGAATAGCTGGATTGAAAGCATCTGCTAACAGCCTGGCACAATTTCTCTTGATGTTTGTGAAACCCAGAAGAGCATAATCAATGATCTGGGAAAAGAGAGGATAGAAAAAGGATGAAGGAGGAGAAAGAGTCACTGAAACTCTGAATTTCAGGGTTTGATAAATCTGTTCCTCGGGACCACTCATTTCTCCTATTATTTATTTATCTGTTTATCTATTCTTTAAATTTTATTTAGGTCTCAAGTAACCTAGGTGGGCCTTGAACTCCTGATCCTCCTGACTCCACCTACCTACTTCTGACCTTGCAGGCGTGCATCCAGGCAGATGGGGGAGGGTATGAGAAGACTGAGTGTTCAGAGCTCATATACATCTTCTTTTCCCTCTCTTTTTCTTTTTCCCCGCTTAACAATGTTTATTGACCTATCATGAAGGGCAGGTGGGGTTCATTGGAGAATAAAATGGGAGGAGCACATCAGTCCCCAAGAGGATTAGGCGACAATCTAATAGGAGCAATGGTTTTTTTGCCAGCAAATTACTTATTATGACTTTATCATTCTGTATCTCCTTAACTGGTCTTTTTTTCTTTTTCTGTCTCTGTGTTTTTTTGTTTTTTGTGTTTTTCCTTTTTTAATAAAAGGGAAATTTGAAGTTTCTCGGGCTGGTTGGTCATGGTGTCCTTAATCCCAGCACTCAGGAGGAAGAGGCAGGCAGATCTCTGTGAGTTTGAGGACAGCCTGGTCACTGTGTACAGTGAGTCCAGGACAGCCAGGGCTTTGTTACATAGAGAAACCCTGTCTACAAAAACAAACAAAACAACAGCAGCAAAATTCTCACACAATATATCATTAGTTCCCCATCCCTCTATTCTTCCTAGTTATTCCCCAACTTCTCTCTCCTCTGAATCCACTCCCTTTCTGTCTCACATTAGAAAAACAAAAACAAACAAGGCTTCTAAAGATAACAAAACATAACAAAATAAAATGTAATATACAACAAAACTCATCAAATTGAAGTTGGACAAGGCAAACCAACATGAGGAAAAGAACCCCAAGATAAGGCCCAAGAGTCAGAGACTCAGTGTTTCACACACTCAGGAGACCCAGAAAAATACTAACCTGAAGGCTATACTACATAAGCAGAGTTGCTGGTTGCAGACCTGTGCAGACCACCTGCTCGATCCTTCAGTCTCTGTGAGTTCATTTAAGTTTTGCTCAGCTAATTTAGAGGAACTTGTTCTCCTGGTACCTTCCATACTCTTTGGCTCTTATGCTTCAGCCTCCTCTTCTTACACAGGGTTTCCTGAGCTCTGAGGGGGCTGGGGGTGGGTGGGATTTGATGGAGACATCCCATTTAGAATTGTAGGCTCCAAGGTGTCTCTCTGTGTAAGGTCTGGTTGTGGGTCTCTGTATTGTGTTTTCATCTGTAGTAGGAGGAAGCCTCTCTGATGACTATATACATTCACTTTCTTTAATTAATTTATTTTGAGGCAGGGTTTCTCTGAGTAACAGCCCTGGCTGTCTTGGAACTCACTCTTTAGACCAGGCTGGCCTTGAGCTCACAGAAATCCACCTGCCTCTGCCTCTTGAGTTCTGGGATCAAAAGTCACAGACCACCATGCTAGGCCACATTTTCTAATTGTGATTTTATCAATAGCTGTCCTTGACATATTCCCTCCCTCCCCCCCCCCCCGATTTCCTTTTCCTTTTGACACCATGGGATTTGAACCTAGGGCCTCCAGCATGGTGAGCAAGTGCTATACAACTGAGCAACTCTAGCCATAGAACAAAAATTTTCACTGTCCCAATTTCTAATTTCTGTGATCCTCTATGTCTTCTTTGTTGCTTTGGTGAAATTCGCAAGGCACATGGCTTGGTTGGGAACTGTTTGTTTTTCTTTGTATTTGAGTATTTACTCATCTAAACCTTTGCTGTTGCTTGGTAGTTCTAGGGCTCAAACCCAGGGCTAAGAACATGGTAGGCAATTGCTGAGCCATATCCTCAGTTTGCTCTGGCATTAAATGGGATATTAAACAGGAAAAGCAGACATGGCCAGAATGGTGGAGCCATGTGAAGTGGCTCTCATGGCCTAGGATGCTTGTAGCAGCACTAACCTACTGGCTAAGGACCAGACTCCTATTCACCATGTACCACAACTAGGTGAAGGTAGGAGGGATATTCCATCTGACCTACCAAAATAATACTGACAGTACAGATGTATTCTTTTCAATATGAATAATGAGGCTACATTTTACCCCTTACAAATTAGTAAAATGAGCTGGGTATCGTGGTATACACCTTTAATCTCAATACTTGGGAGGCAGCGGCAGGTGGATCTCTGTGAGTTTGAGGCAAGCCTGGTCTACAAAGTGAGTTCTAGGACAGCCAGGGCTGTTATACAGAGAAACCCTGAAAAAACAGAGGGTGGAGGGACCAGTTAGTAAGATGATGTCAGCAGACAAAGACATCAAAGGAAGCTGATTATCTAGAGGGGCACTGGTTCATCTCACCCACACATGAGATCTAATGATAGCTCTCTGAGCTCAAATGAACTTGTGACTGTAGCCACTAAAGGAGCAGGGAGGAGGATGGTCACTTTCATTCATCCCCGAAAGGTTCGTTGGGATGGGGTGACAATACCACACACCTATAATCCTAACTTGTAAGAGGCTGAGGAAGAGGAGGCTAAGTCTGAGGCCAAAGTTGGCTGTACAGTGACAATCTAGGGTGATAAAGTCCAGAGAGGGATTTGCAATGTTTTGTTTCAAACCAAGCACATGATCAGTGTAGCATAGTGTGACGGGGCCCAGACCATAGCACATCTGACTCATATACCATTCAGGAAGTACCATTCAGGCTTTAAAGCTTAGTACAGAGACAGCACCCCCTCCAACACTAAAACAAAGGCCTATTCCATCAGAGTCCATATAGTTCTGGGAATGTCTCAAAATGTAATAATCTTGCTTTTTAAGCCTCTGGAGTTCTGCTTCTGGCTAATTGTTCTTGTTAACTGCAGTATGTCAACCCAGAACACAGTTTCTGTGCTTCAAAGTTCACCCTAAGAAACGGCTCAGTGCTCTACTGGGATCCCGAGCAATCAATGTAGTTGCTGGCCAGGCAAGGACATCTATACATCTCTGCCCCTGATTTAGCTTTTTTTTTTATTTAAAGACAATCTGAGCTGTATATGCTTCATGCCATAACCACCGACTTCATGTCATGAGGAGGCAGTTGAAGGACCCTATTTCCCAAAGCAGCAGAAGTCCTTGATGGAAGAAGAGAAGCAATTGTTTTCGAGTTCCTACTCCTCAGAAAGATGATGCTAGGTACTTGGGATACAAGGCTTTCCAAGAGGCAGTAACAACAGTGAGTCACGGGCTAAAATAATTACTTCCTCAGCCCTGACATTTACAAAGAGGATGTGAAAGCAGGAAATTGATTTTAGGGCACAGAATCCTATTAGCTGATATTACTAGAACAAAACAACACTTGAAGGCTCCAGTTAGGATACACTTAAAATTGTTTAGTTGACAGAAGGGAAGAGAAGATAGGAACCAAAAGAGAAAAAAGGATTCATAGTAACAGCTTAGATAATGGGAGAGAAATTAAAAATGTTAACTCTTCATTGTAAAGCTTTTCTGTTACTTCCAATTTAAGAACTGAACAAAAAAAAGTCAAAGTGTGAGCATGGTGGTCGCTTGAGGAAGGTCTTATTTGACTTGCATTGTAAGGAAACAGGCCATCATGATGGAGAAATCATGTCTGCAGGAGCCCTGAGGACCTGGTTACACTGCATCCACAATGGGGAAGGAAGAGGGAGATGAAATCTGGGCTCAGCCCATTTTCTTCTATAGTCCAGGATCTCAGCACAAGCAATAATGCCCCCCACAGTGGGTGGCTCTTCCTACCTCAATCCCAAAATAATAGCCCACAGGCATGCTCAGGGGCCTGTCTCCCAGGTAATTCTAGATCTTGATAAGTGATTAAGCATCACAAATTATGTTTTCTGTTTCTCCATGCATTACTAAACAATAGCCACTTGCATTCCCAACATCACCAGTCTTTCTTAGTGATAACACACAGGACAAAGGGTGGGTTTTCTAGAAATGAGGTTTGTTTTTCAGACCCAGAATGTGCTGTCAGAGCAAAGAGATCTAAAGACAAAAGTATTTTGTCATTCCAGCCTGAGAAGCACAAGCCTAAACAACTCTAGAGGATAATAAATTCAAGTCAGCCTGGGAAACTTAGTGAGACCCCATTTCAAAACAACATTAAAAAAAAAAAAGGGCAGGGATACAGCTTATCAGTAAGGTATTTGCTGAGCACACATGAAAACTTGGGTTCCAACCCCAGCACCAAAAGCAATCAAACAAATATGAAACATAACCAAAAACACCTCACAGTTTTTAAAAAAATGAAAAATGGAATCCTTCAGACAAGCTTAAGAAATTAAATTTACAATAATACTCTATTAGTTACAGTTCTATTGCCGTGAAGAGACATCATGACCAAGACAACTCATATGAAAAGCAAGTATTTAACTGGGGGCTTGCTCACAATTACCGAGGGTCAGTCCACAATCACCATGGCTGGGAAGCAGACAGGCATGGTACTAGAACAGTAGCTGAGAGCTTCACATCCTGATGGACAGGCAGCAGGCAGAGAGACAGACAGAGAGATAGGCAGACACTGAGCCTTGTGTTTTGAAACCCCATCCTCAGGGATATACCTACTCCAACAATTCTCAAACAGTTCACCAACTAGGGACTAAGCATGAAAATATATGACCCTATGGGGGGCATTATTATTCAGATCACTACAAACTCTATTCTTGAGCTCTTGAAACTGTTGACATGAATCTGTGTGAAATACTGTTTAAAAGTGCCATCTGTCAGGGGCATGGCCCTGGGTTCCACCCTCAGAGACTGCAGGAGAGTGAATGAGAGGGAGGAGGGATTGAGATTTTACGTAGATTAGGTAGTATAAGATATTAAGATCACCAAACTACCGTGGGCCACATCTGAGCGGGGGTTCTATCTAGGCCATATCCATACATGGTCCTTGGTTGGAGAAACTGTCTCATATAAGACCCCTGTGCCCTGCTCAGTTTGGTCTTTGTGGAGCTCTTATCCTCCCCAAGTCTTACTACCCCTATTTTTATTATTTCCCACCCTCTGCCAAAGGCTTGCTTGTGAGTCTTAATATCTGCTTTGATACATTGCTATATTGATTCTTTCAGAGGCCCTCTTTGGTATGCTCCTGTCCTGTTGCTGGTGTCCAACTGAAGACCCTAGTAAGGGGAACAGGAACTGTTTCAGTCATGAACTCGATGGCTGGCTCTTTGACCCTCCCCCATACATGCCAGGGAGTAACAGCCTGGCTAGATCCCAGGGGAGGACATTGCAGCCAACTCTGAGGAGACAAGATGAACTGGGGTTGGATGGAAGGGGAGGAGGTCCTCCCCGCATCGGTGGACTTGGAGGGGGTGGGGAGGAGATGAGGGAGGGATGGGGAAAGTGGGAGGGAATGAGGAAGGGGGCTACGCCTGGGATGCAACGTACCTAACTTGTGACTGATATAAAAATAAATTCCATTTAAAAAGATATTAAGATCAGAACTAGATTAGGTCAAAACTACAGGACCCTTTCCCTGAAAGGCATCAGGTAAGACAGATGTTGATGATGATAACAAAGGCAAACAGCTAACATTGAATGATACTTTGTGCCAGGTCTTGTGTATACTTCCCATTAGTATCATTTTGTTCTATACAATCTGTCTAGGGAGTTATTGTACTGTTCTAGGGTTGGGAATGCAGCTAAGTGGCTGCATGTACATATTCCAAGGTTTGATTCTCAGTGCTACAAAAAGAGGGGAGAGTAAGGACGAGGAGATGATGAGCAGAAGAGAGGAGGAATGGGGAGGGGAAGGAAGGAGAGGGAAAGGGCAGGAAAGAGGGAAGGGAGGAACGAAGAGAAGAGCTTGACTAGTTCTGATGTATTGACACTGAAATGTCAACCAAGAAAACTGAATTAAAATGAGGGGTTCTATGATGGCTTTTCTTGGTTATCAACTTGAGTGTATCTGGTATTAACTAAACCCTAAGCTGCTGGGTACAACTATGAGGGATTTCTGCTGACTGAAGATCCACCTGAAATCTGGCTCACACCTTCTGGTGTCAGCCTATATAGAGAATACGGAAGAAGGAAGCTCCTGCTTGCCCTCTTTTTTTCCTCCATAAATTTATTTATTTTTATATCAATCACAGGTTAGGTTTTTTGCATCCCATGCGTAGCCCCCTCCCTCATCTCCTCCCACCCTCCCTCATCTCCTCCCACCCTCCCTAACCCTCCCTCATCTCCTACCTGCCCCCTCCAAGTCCACCAATGGGGGAGGATCTCCTCCCCTTCCATCTGACCCCAGATCATCTTGTCTCCTCAGGGCTGGCTGCAATGTCCTCCCCAGCTGCCCTCACTCTTGCTGCCAAATTTTCCACTGGTCTTAGAGCCTACTTCTTTTGTTTGTTTTCCTTTTATTATTCATTTATTATTTATTACAATTTATCCACTTTGTATCCCAACTGTAGCTCACTCCCTTAACCCCTCCCAATCCCATTCTCCCTTCCTCTTCTCCTTCCATGTCCCTCTCCAAGTCCACTGATAGGGGAGATCCTCCTCCCCTTCATCTGACCCTAGCCCATCAGGTCTCATCAGGACTGGCTATATTGTCTTCCTCTGTGGCCGGCAAGGCTGGCCCCCTCAGGGGGAGGGGGTCAAAGAGCCAGCCACTGAATTCATGTCAGAGACAGTCCCTATTACCCTTACTAGGGAAACCCACTTGGTGATTGAGCTGCCATAGACATTGGTTGGAATATCAGTATCAGAAAAGACCCCTGTGCCCAGATTTTTTTGGTTCTGTTGCTCTCCTTGTGGAGCTCCTGTTTCCTCCAGGGACACTGTCATCAGAACAAAAGGATAGCCTACAGACTGGGAAAGGATCTTTGCCAACACTATTATCTGACAGAGGGCTAATATCTAGAATATATAAAGAACTCAAGAAGTTAAACAACAAATCAAATAAACCAATTAAAAAATGGGGTACAGAGCTAATCAGAATTCTCAATAGAGGAATATCGAATGGCAGAGAAACACTTAAAAGAAATGCCCAACATCCTTAGTCATCAGGGAAATGCAAATCAAAACGACCCTGAGATTTTACCTTACACCCATCAGAATGGCTTAGAGCCTACTTCTTAGGGATTCTCGAATATACTGGAGTAGCTGAGACATGGGGTCTCATGACCCAAACAACTCTTGGATTCTTTAACTGTCAGAACACAGCCATGGTTAGAACAGTTGGACCACAACCACTCTAATCAATCCTCTTTATGTATAATAGATACTTTCTATTAGTTCTTTTTGTCCAGATAACCCTGACTAATACAGACATAGAATCAAGAGCTAGAGAGGCTCCTGGGAGACTCTCTAGAAGATGTATGTAAGGCATAGCCTAACAGCCAGGATGAGATGCCATGAGTGCCATTACTACAGCATAGGTGGGCCCAGGTCACAGAGAGCCCCCATCCTCAAAGCTGGGAGGGCCGGACACCGGGACCTACTGATCCAACCAGCGAAAAGGCCTCTGATGGAAACGATCCACGCTTTCATTTGTTTTGTTTCAGACATGATCTCTACAAAGAAAGCTCAGGCTAGCCTTATACTTCCAATCCTCCTGCCTCTGCCTCCCTGGTGCTGGAATTACAGGCATGGACTGTCATGCCTGGCGCTGGCGGACTCTTTGAAAGCAAGTTTCCTCACTGTCTTCTCATTACCCTCCCCAAGCTGAGTGGTTCAGCCAAACTAGTGCAGTAACGGGAAGTTAGTACTGAAGGAGGAGGGGAGGGGCAGGAGCATGCCGTAATCCATACTTTGAACTTTCCATTACATTATGGCGAACCTGGAATGCTCTGTTAATTAAACCTGAGACCCAGCATGCGTGTCCCACTAAATACCATCACTTAAACCAGCCAAATACATAAATTACTAGTGCAAACTCAAGCTGGGTACCCAGCAGAAGATTGTATACTTCTAACATACATCCTCCCTCAGTAACCACTGGATAGAATGCAAGACCCCTAGATACCAACATCCATGGATATTCCAACCTGTTATACAATATAACCCCATATTCCCACATAACCACTACACCTTCTCCTGTAAATTTCAACTCTCTCCGAGTTCATGTACAATGCGGAATACAATGTCAATGTCATACAGTTGCCACTGTATTGTCTTAGAAACAATGACAAATTCAGTACAGGCTCAGTACTGATGTAATCTTATTTCCCAAATATTTCCACCTATAGTTAGTTAAATCCCCTGATGCAAAACCTGCAGATATTGGGACTGACATAGACCAACTGCACAAAGAATGAGTGCTCATATTTTAGGACATTCTCACGCTCTAACAAAAAGTACGTGGCAAATATAAAGAGCCAGACATGGTGGCTTATGCCTGTGATCCAATGCTTAAAAGGCAGATCCAAGAGGACTGTTGTGAATCCAAGGTCAGTCTTGGTTGTGTAGTGAATTCCAGCCTAGCCTAGGCTACAGTGTGGTTAAACTGAGGACTAAAGCAGGAGATGAAGAGTGGCATGCTGTTAGGAGGGCATGAAGGTAAGTATGGGCGGGCACCTACCTACGACACTACCTAAACACGGTCTGGATCTATGGGAACAAGTGATGCACACCCGGAAGACACCGTACTGATGTTGAGAACGATAGAAATATAGTGATAGCATTTCAGGAAAGAAAACCTTTCATTCAGAGCCATGTTCTCATTCCGAAGACTGCACCAGAAAGAAGTCTCCCCTTTATGCTTTGGAACACATTAAGGCTTGGTGCAACTACAGGCCTGGTTTTACCAAAACCAACACTGTATGATCTGTGCCAACATCTTTGCCGATGACGTTACCAGGCAAGTCTGTCCCCCTAGTTTTGACAGTGCAGTGGGCTTCTGATTGTGGCCAATTTTCTTCTTCTCGATTAAATTACAATAAAGTAGAAAACAGACCCAAAGCATGTAACACCAAAAAATTTCTACCCCTATATACCTTGTTGTTTGTGTTGTTTAAGGCAAGGTATTGTGTATCTTCCACTGGCCCCAAACTACACTATATAGCTGAAGATGACCTGAACCTCTCATCCTGCCTCTACCTCTGGAAGGCTGTCATTAGACATGTACCACTATGTCTGGTTCCTGAGGTGTGAGGGATCAAGCCCAAGTGTTGTACATGCTAGACACACTCTTATCAATTGAGTACCTCCCTGGAAATTCTAAATAGAGAAAACAAACATTTTATTAGATTATGGCTTCTGAGAAGATTATATTGGACCATAAAGAACAAATAGAAGAGGAAAAAGGAAAGAGGAGAAGGAGGAAGCAAGGAAGAAGATGAAGAACAAACCCAATTTACAAACAAGCAAATGAGCTGAATAAACACCTCAAAAACAAAAACAAACACTAAAGTTGGTGCTGGTGGTGCTCACCTATAATCCTAGGTTCTGGGAAGACTAAGGCAGGAGTATAACAAGGTTAAGGCTGGTTAGGTTACAAATTGAGTTCAAAGTCAACCTAGGCGCACAAGGCTTTAGGTTCAATCCTCAGGAATGTAGAGAAAAGAAAAAGAAAAAAAGGAGAGCCTGGTGGCACACCTTTAATCCTAGCGCTCAGGGAGGCAGAGGCCAGCTACACTCTACAAAGTGAGTCCAGGAAAGCCAAGGCTACATAGAGAAACTGTCTCGAAAGACAAACAACCATATGAAAAGTTATTCCATTTCATTATCTCAGCCCATTTATAATAATTACAAATCAAATTAAAATTTGTATTTATTTTTTTCAGAAGTAACAACAAAAATAAATTTTTGGGGGGGTCACCACAACATGAGGAAGTGTCTTGAAGGGCTGCGGCATTAGGAAGGTTAAGAACCACTGGTATAGAAGTTCCTCAAAAACCCCAGATCTACCATGATTCAGTTGTCTTGGGTAAAATGAAGTCAGCATATAAAAGAGTTACTCTCACACCCATGGTGGACTATTCATATATGGACTATTCATAATAGCTAATATATGGAATTAGTATAGGTGCCATTTAAAGAGAAATGAAGAAAATATAGTGTATCGATACAACAGAGTATTATTCAGGCACAAAGGAGAATGCCGGGGATTGGGAGATGTCTCAGTAAGTAAAAGAAAAGGAAATGTGCTGGCTAGTTTTACATCAACTTGACACAAGCTAGAGTCACCTCAGAAGAAGCCTCAATTGAGAAAACACTTCCATTGGATCAGGCTGTAGGCAGGTCTGTTGGGCACTTTCATAGTTAGTGCCAACGCTGGGCTGGTGGTCTTGGGTGTCATAAGAAATCAGGTTGACCAAGCCCTGAGAAACAGCCAGTAAGCACTCCCCCATGGTCTCTGTGTCAGTTTCTGTCTTGATCACGTGTTCTGACTTCCTTTGATGGTGAACTATGATGTGGAAGGATAAGCTGAATAAACCCTTTCCTGCCCACGCTGCTTTTGATGATAGTGTTTACCACAGGGACAAAAACTCTAAGACAAGGAAAGAGGACCAAGCAAAGACAGCCTCACTCTCCAAAAGCTTCTCTCTAAGTGTACTTCAGTCAGGCGGCTATGATCCAGTCTCCCATCCTGTAAGCCTAGTTTTAGCAAAGAATTCTGCTACATCATTTTAGCACAACCCTCCTACCCTTGGTGTCTTACTCACCTTAATATCTGACCAAGCTCCTCAGCCTTTATATTTATGTATATGTTAGGAATTAAGACCAGGGCATCATGACGCCATCGTGAAGCTAGACAAGCACTCTCTCATTGAGCTATATCCTCAGCTTCTGTTCCCCCATCACTGATTCACAAAGAGAAATAGACACAGAGAAACACACACAAACACACACACACACTTTCAATGTCTTTGGCATGCCCTTAGTGAGAAAACAGGAATGGTTCAATGAGGAGCCAGAATAAACAAAAAGGAAAAATAAAGTGACATGGGATTGGAAAGGACCCCAGACACACGTGTGTGTGCCTACACACAAGAATGCAAAGGCCCTTCATGGCGGAGGTGAGGACTAAGAAAATTTAACGAGCACAATTGTGGACCATGTTTACAATCAAACTATGTCTTGGCTTTCTTGATCTATGTATAATAAAAGTTTTTTTGACCAATTTTTAAAATTTTTATTCATCTTTTCAGTCTAGAAACCTATACAATAAACCTCAAAAGAAAAACCCTGAAAAATCTTATTTATGAAAGAGAGACATTTTAGATAAGGATAGGATCAGCACATTTAATCCTTAAAGCTTTTAAGCAATGGAACTCCAAAAGCCACTAAAACCACACACAGCGCTAGAGTTCTGTTTTGCCACTAAAACCACACACAGCGCTAGAGTTCTGTTTTTACATTTCCTCCTTTGTATTCGCATGTGTGTGTGCTGACTTGCACACACATTCATACGGATGCCAGAGGACAACCTGAGGGAGTCTGTCCTCTTCATCATGGTATCCAATGCAGGTAGTCGGGGTTCCTTACTTCTCTGGGCCAGCTCCTTGTATATAAGAGGCATACGTGTTATTAAACTTCGCTGGCTTCACACTATGCATAGTCAAGGATGACCTTGAACTTCTGCATTCCCCCCATCTCTTTATTTTTTTTACTATTTATTCATTTTGGTCCAGTTGTTTGCAGCCTTAGACTGACCTCCATCAATGACCTTGACTGCTGGAATGGTGCCATCCATCTCTATCTGAACCTGGCATCTTTGCTGGCTCTCAAGCAAACGTCTCAGACACTATCTTCCCCTAAGACGGTATAATCATAGCTACCCAAGAGGAGAAGAGAGGATTGGAAAGATATATATGTGAAACTGCTCTTCTGTGCATTTCAAGGTTTAATATAAATACAGAGTTAAAAGGAAAAGCCAGAAGGCTTTATAAAGTTGCTATCGCTAAGTGCTCTGGCCAAGGCGGAAAAGGAGGAAATGGTATGTGTGGAGGCAGCAGCAGGAGCCTGATTATCCAGGGTCAGCTGCTGCAGCTGTGAGTGACTTACCCTTGTGATTATCTGGCTTCCATCTCTCTCCACTTAGAGCTAAGATAGCCAGTTGACAGCTAAGGCAGCTGGGGAAATATTTAGTATCAGGAAAGTCTGTCCACTCTGCTTGCAAAAGTTGCACAAAACCTCCAAGGTTGTTAGTGTTTTTAAAAACGTATATTTTTGTGGGCTAGCAATTCTTTTTTAAGTAAGTTGCAGCATCTGCCAGACCATGTGAGCTGCTGCAATACAATCAACACAGTTAAGATTTTATGAGCTAACAATGTTTTTTTTTTTTTTTTCTTAGTCTAGTGGGGCTAACAATTAGCATCTGGTCCTCCTCAGTGGGTAAGAGGTAGCTTCTAAAACTTCACTGCCCTGATTTGAACCTTGAACCTATTACTTTTTAGTTCTCATCTTTAGCAGGTTACTTAACCATCTTAAAATGACCAGTGAGATAGCAGATTGACTAAAAGTACTTTCATACAAACCTGATGACCTGAGTTCAATGTCCAAAACTGATGTAAACATGGAAGGAGAAAACTGGACTCCTCTGACTTCACACACACACACACACACACACACACACACACGCAGAGCAGCAATCAGGGGCAGGAAGCTGACAGTTCATATCTTTAAATGCAAGTTGAAGCAGAGAGAGCAAACTGGAAGTACTGACAAATTTCTCCCTGCAAGGGTACATGCACTACCTAAAACCCAAAAGGTGCCACTAACTTGGAGCCAGGTGTTTTAAATAGTGGAGCCTATGAGGACATTTCCCATTCAAAAAGATTCCTGTGCCCAGATATTTTGATTCTGTTGCTCTCCTTGTGGAGCTCCTGTCCTCTGCAGGTCTTACCACTTCCCCCTCCTTTCATAATATTCCCTGCACTCTGCCCAAAGTTTGGCTATGAGTCTCAGCATCTGCTTTGATAATGGGAACAGGGACTGTCTCTGACATGAACTGATTGGCCTGCTTTTTTAATGACTTCCCCCTCAGGGGGGTGAAGCCTTACCAGGCCAAAGACAATGCAGCGACTCCTGATGAGACCTGATAGACTAGGATCAGAAGGAAGGGAAGGTAGACCTCCCCTATCAGTGGACTGGGGGAGGGACATAGGTGGAGAGGAGGGAGGGAGGGTTCGACAGGGAGGGGAGAGGGGAGAAGGCTACAGGTGGGATACAAAGCAAATAAAAATAATAATAATAAAAAGAGAAAAAAGAAAAAAAGTTACTGAGCAAAATGAGAATGAAAGGAAAAGGCTAGTTGCTCCCACAGGGGCAGAAAGACTCACTATAATTTATAGATGTCCAGATGACAAAAAAATAATAATAATAATAAAGCTGGCATTTGAGGCCATCAGGGCCGAGCATTGTGCTGAGAGCTTTCCCTAAGTGCTGTGAGTTGATTCTCACTATCAGATGATTCAGGAAACAGCAATTCACAGCCCTAACAGCAGCACCTGGTTCTGTGGCTATGCTCTGACCAGCTTCAGGAAAGCTAGCTTCCGGAAGGCTTCCTAAGACACTGACTGATGAGGCCACTCTGCCCACTTGAAATTCTACAGTGCACTATATCCACAGGTAATGTGTTTTAAGAAGAGCACCTGCTTTCTTTCCAAGAAATTTAGAATGCTACCAGTCATGGCTGGAGAAGCAAGCAGTATGCCAACAGGAATGGTTGACAGTAAAGCACCCGGGCTTCAGTCTCCATAGGGCTTCTCTGGGCAGAGGCTTTGATTGTATGTCACTGTCCTGCACAGGAGGCAGGAGCTAGTGCTCTGAGAGCATATGGGAAGCGTGTGTCTCCGGTTCTCCAGATCACGAGAGCTCTTGCTGATCCTGTAGTGTGTATTCTTGCACTGTAAGCTATCTAAGGCATTAGTACAACTATATGATCAACCCTTCTAGTGCAACCTTGTTCATGTAGGTGCTCAGAGGCTTGCTGGTCAGGAGCACTCAGAAAGAAAATTAGATGCTAACTTCATAAAGTAATAAATCTGTAGGTGGGAAAATTAAAGATGGTTACTGAGTAGACAGCTAGGTTCAAAAGCCAGGCTATATATTTTCCACAATGGGGCTCATTCTCTTATGCCAGAGCTAAACCAACTGCACACAGACTGCCTCCTCCTCTTCTTTCTTTATGGGTTTCTGGCTGTCAGAAAAGGGCATTGGATCCCCTGGCATTGGAGTTATGGATGGCTGTGAACCACCATGTGGGTACTGGGAACTGAACCCAGGTCTCAAGTACTCACCACTGAGTCATTCCTCCAGCGCCTCTTCTTCATCTTGAGTAAGGATCTTATCTAGCTCATGCTGGCCTGAAAAATCACTGTGTATCCAAGGATGAGCTTGAACTTTTGACCCTTCTGCTTCTACCTCCTAAGTGTTCAGAGGATAGGTATGTGCCACCACGCCTAGTTTTGGTGGTGTTGACCATCAATCTTAGGTTGTCAGTCATACCAGGCAAGTATTCTACTGAGCTGTATTCAAAGCTCAAATAAGCTCTTATTTTAGGCATGGCGTATGTGTTTTTGAGACCAGATCCCACTCTGTAGGCCAAGCTGGTATGAAACTTACTACACAGGTCCAGTTGTACTCCAACCTACCACCTTCCTGCTGCAGTCTGCATTTCTTCCCCCAGAGCTGCTTTTTCAGACATGTGCTAAGCCTCCACAGGGTTAATAAAATTACACACACACACACAAGACTGGGTCTATAACTCAGTGGTAGAGCACTTACCTAGTGTGTGTGGTGCCTTTAGTTAAAAAAGAAAAAAAAATGAACTAGAAAATATGAACACATTTTTTCAGTATACACATGTTTGTATAAATATGTACATATGCCTGCATACACACATGCATGTCCATAAATATGAATGCTAGCTAATTACTCATATAACAAGTCCTGCCTTGATAAGAGCACCGTTTACCATTCATGGGCAGAACTAAGTATTTCCTAAGAGGCCCTGATGATCACACTGTCTAGTTTCAACCGAGGGAAGCACGTTCATTCAGAAACCTTCCTTGTAGTCAAAGCCTAAGGGCTAACTTGCTTTAATGTTTAGCCTCTGAAATTAATTACTGGCTACATAATTCAGAATGTCACTGAGGACACTAACTATGGTGACTATATTTTTCCTAATTCTCAGAGATCTAGCAGTGGCATCTGTGTTGGGAAGTGAGCTTGAAATTCTAGACTCTACATTCCGAATCCATGGTCCTTCTACAATCAGGGAGGAAACCCACTCCTGCATTCAGATTCTCCATTGAGAATACCTTGATTTTTATCCTCAAGGCCTCACCTTTACGGCATGGAAGTTGCAGCATTATAAGACCACACCGTAACTGAAGTATAATTACTCATTCCTTGGAAGTCATTTGGAAACAATTCATGGCATCCATGAATTCTAAGGCTCAGGATGAGTCAGCAGACTATACTGTAAGAAAATGTTTTTTCACAGAACTTGGTATCATCTGGCTTTTTCTTTCTGGAGAAAAATGATGCTAGGCTCAACCCAAAAAAAGTCTTTGCTTACTAGGGAAATGGCAGTCACTCTAACCAACTCCAAGTTCATGCTTACTAATAGTAATATACCCCCTTGGCTACTTCTACCTGAGAGGCTTCTCACAAGCTGTCTAATTTATTATCTTTGTTTCTTCATCCATTAAGTGGAGATAATTAAGAATACCTGACTTTTAGTCACCAATACTGTACTGTACTCTTTGAGTTTTGTAAAAATGACAGATCTCATATCAAATGTAGTAAAAACTTAAAGAATAGCTACTTTACTGGCTTTAAGAGGTGCGATGAAATTACTAAGAATAAAGTTATCAGGGGCTGGGGAGATGGCTCAGTGGTTAATATCATTTATGGTTCTTGCAGAGGACTCAGGTTCAATTCCCAGATGCAAAACCACCCAGTTCCAGAGGATGCAGTGTCCTCTGCTGGCCTCTGTGGGCACCAGGCTTGCATGTGTTGCATATGCATACATTCAGGCAAAGCACTCTTTCATGTAAACTATCCTCTACCATTTATGAATTGCTTCTACATCCATCTTACAGTCTGTAGTCACAGGACTATCCACTGCATAAGGCCAGGGAACACTCTGATGCCATGCTCTAGCCACAATTCCCATCTTCTTTGAACTTAGGTCAGCCCTAGACATACAAGGTTATCAACAGTCAGATGTGAGTTCGACATGGCAGTAGTGGACAGAAGGGAATGCCCCGGAATACACTGAAAGCCAAAGGAGCCTCCACATTCGTGGCTCTCCAAATACTTGGTCCCAGCACACAGTAATAAATAATTTTTAGGTTGCAACACATGACCATATGTAACTATAGATACATATACTATATGAATATCAGTATTTACATTATTTATATATACAATAAAACTTGTACAAAGTAACACTTACTTTACTACATAATTGTGCCATGTTATTTTCTATTATAGTTGGCCTTAGTACCTCTCATGTTTTAATGCCGAACTTGACATGTAGCCAAGGACGACCTTGAACTCCTTATCTTCCAACCTCTGCCTCCCAATGTTGCGATTACAGGCATATGCCATCACGCTCAGCACCTTATGTGCATTCTAACTTCATGGATATCTTGAGGTCCAGGAGAACATGCATAGGGCAGGAGTTTCTACACTTCCATCATGCTCCCAGGTCACACTGACGGTCCATGAACTCCTGGTCCACTGAAGGCCACAGTGAAGGGTAAAAATGCCCATTTATATTAGGAAATGGCTTTCTAAAACTATGTCACAGGGTCAGTGAGATGGTTCAGCGAGTAAAGGTGCTTGTTGCCAAGCCTGGCAACCTAAGTTTGGTTCCTGGGAACCACATGGTAGAAGAAAAGAACAGACTCTGCCAAGTTCTATTCTGATATCTACATGTGTCATGGTGGGCGTGCACAGACACTAAATGTAGTAATTATAATTATTTCATGGCCCACTAGAAGGTTGCATTCTAGAGTTAGGAAAACATTGCTCTAAATTTCTAAAGTTTCTTTCATCTCACTAATTGCACTGTCATATTCTTGTGACAGAAATTCTCAGCTAGAAGGTAGGGGGGCTAGGGGAAGGAGATCACAGACTCTAATAATGCCTCTTATATTGTTCCTGTGATAACCAGCCTGCAAGGCGTGTCTAGTGCAGCCTGACTCTACCTATCCCACTCTGTTAGCCTTCTTCTACACCAAAAGGGCCAAATGCGAAACGAGCAGATTCCTGAGGAAATGCTGACTCCCACAGCTGTGGCTCCTTTTACTCTCGAGGCTCACTCGCATTGGAGTGATGTCACGTAAATTCTCGGGTGCCTGATGAAGAAGTGGACATAGGCATGGGCAGAAGCCTCCTGTCAAGAGTCACAGTCAACGTGTTCAGGAACAAGTGAGCCACTATGGGGATGAATCTTCAGTCCTGTAGCCCTGTGTGGCTACAGCTTCAGGTGAGACCCCAATAAGAACCACCCAGCCTTACCCCAACTCCTGATCCACTGAAACTGTGTGAGGCATCATTTCACATTCATAGCATTTACTGTTGTTGGTTTAGGTCATAAAGTTTTGGTATTTTATCCATTAAGCTTTAAAGTTATTTGTTAACGAAATTCTTAACTAAAAGTTATAGTGTATCATTATAATTTATCCCATAAGGAAAAAAAAAAAAACAACATTCCTAAAGCCCTTTGGTATTACCTCTTCACCAAGACAGCTTGTATCATGGTTCTCATTCTTCTGTCTCAAGAATTACTTACCTAAGGCTATGGACAGTAGATCTGACAAAATTGTTATTATTTTTATGAATTATTTTAATGTTTGTTTTTGAGAGAGGGTTTCATATTGCTCAGGCTGGCATTCAACTTGCTACAAAGTCAAGAAGGACCTTCAACTTCCAATCCTCCTGATTTCACATTCAGAGTGACTCTATGACTTGTGAGGGACAGTTGTATCAGGCACTGTAATAGGATACCACACCTAAGCAGAGCTTGATAGCTCTATAAGAATCTGCCTTTCTGGGCTAGAGCGATAGCTCAGCAGCTAAGAGCACTTTCCACTCTTTCAGAGGACCCAGGTTCAACTCCCTGCATCCATATGGCAATTCACAGCCCCATCTGTAACTCCAGTCCTGGGTGATCTGACACCCTCATCTGGCCTCTGTGGACACACATGCAGGTCAAACACCCATAGACATAAAATTAAAAATAAAGAAGACTTTGCCTTTCCTCTTTAGTGTCTGCCAAAATATCTGCAAAACAACGTATCTCTTTATACGATCTCACACCAATGGGCAAGGCAAAAGCCACAGAGAGTTGAGCTTAATTCTCTACACAGAGGCAAGCCGCACTGTCTAGAGGTACAGCTCCTAACGGACCCAGGAATGAGGACTAAGTATATGTTGCTACAAACCACAGGTTCTGAGATTGCTCGTCATTGGAGCAAATGCTGACTGATACACTCACCATGCTGTATGATGCCATGCTCCATAAGCCGGTGACAAAGCTGCTCCCCCTCTTTCCTTGTTGTGGCTTCACCTTCCTGAACCAACCAGTCCAGGAATTCGGATGCCATGAAGGTTCGCTCGTACTTCACCCCATCCTCCTCCCTAGGCTGGAGGAGTGTAGTTTCAGGGCTCATCAGTCTGGGAAGAAAAAAAAAAACACCAAAATAACAAAACAGAAAGAAAAGTAGAGCAACTATAAACAAAAGGAAAAGAGCTCATTTGAAATCCAACGCCATGGGCTTCTGAGAAGTATCACAGAAGAGCTGTCAGACAGACAGATGTAGCTGTCATATGCTGCTACAAATGCTAATTCCAAGAGAGGATCTGTGTTAGAAGTGAAGGCGACGCCTTTTCTCCAAGTAATTACACAAGAACTGGAAACACAAACAACATTCCTACCATTCACATGCTGCATTCCAGTCAGCCACCTTGAAGAGAGTGGCAGCACTGGGGTCTGATTCATGGGTTGAGCCTGGTTCCTAGCACCTACATACCTCCACAGGAATAAAGAAAAAAAAGGAAAGACACAAAACAGAGCAGTTGGTCAGGATTTTTAGGACACACTGGTCTTTCTTAATTGGCTTGGTATTTTTTTTCAATTCTCTTACCAAGACTGTGGAATGACTGTATGTGTTCCCACTCCCAACTTACACATTCACTCTAAGTGTGATGGAACCTGGAGATGGGGGCTTTGGGCATAATTAGCTTTTGAGACTGAAGCCCTTATGTGATTAGAAGAGACATGGAAGAAAGCCAGTGCGATGTCTCAGAAGGTAAAGGCACTGACCATGTAAGCCCAACGACCTTGCCTCCCAGAACTTATGCAAAGGTAGAAAGAGAGAACAGCACAATTGTTCTCTGACCTCCACATGTTCACTGTGACGAGTGTATGCCTAGACTCACTCACACACACACACATCAATGAATAAATAATAAATAAACATTTACAATTTTTGAAATTAAGACACACAAGATGTTCTTGCTTCTTCCCTCTCTGCTATCTCCAAGTGAGGATGTAGCAAAAACACAGGCATCTATGTGCTAACAAGAAGCAAGCCCTTACTGAGCTGACCGGCACCTTGATCCTGACTGCACAATCAAGCCTTCTTTTGTTTCAGCCACCCAATTTGAGGTATTTCCGTGACAGCAGCTTGAGCTGACTATTACAACTGCCTAAGTGATCCCTCAAATCTTCACATCTCCTCACAGCCTGCTCCTACACTTACCTTCGCCAGCAGACCTTCCTTCCCTCCCTCCTTCCTTCCTCTTCCTCTCTTCCTCTCCCCTTCTCCCTCGATTTGAGTTCTTTGATACAGGGTTTCTATGCAGTCCTGTCCTTGAATTTGCTGTAACCAGCGAAGCCTTTAATCTGCGGATGGATTCTGGGATGACTGGCACATGTCAATATGCCTCCCCTAAATTTCCTAATTCTTCCACATTCTACCTTCATATCCTTTGTTTGACCTAGTTTACTTCAAAAAAGATCTGGCTGGAGCCAGAAAGCACCTTTCTATGGATCTATAGATGATACCAGGAGACACGTGTCAGTTTTCCTTTACTTTGACATTAATTATCACTAGTGGCTACTGACCACTACCCTCACCTAACAGGATATCACATGCTACTGTTTTCCTTTTGTTCCTCCATGAATATATCTTTCTTAGCATTTTGAGACTTCTCTTAGGAAAATATTAAGAAAGGTCTTTTTATCCCAGATAGAGCAACAATAACAACTGAAGAAACCATTCACCCGAATCTGTCTGGGGAACCCTTGAGTTTACTGAGATTACTTACAGGGACAATACCTAATATAAGCTATGAATGATGGAGTGGTCCAGGGGTAGACAATTATCCCCCGAATGTACGGTGTGTACACTTCTCTACTGCCAGGAAGTATGCTGAGGGTGGAGACTGTTTGCCCACAGTGGAGCCGGGTCAGCAGCACAGTGTGGCTACATTGACCCCACCCTTGATAGGCCCTCTGCTAAACAGGACCTGGCCCCTCAGAGATAGGAATAGACGCAGCAGCTCAGCAGCAGTGACGCAAAACAATGAAATAAGGATGGATCATGAAGAATGTAGACTATAGAGGGCTACATAAAGCAGTACCTTCTACCCACACCTCTGTACCCAACACATTTCTTGAGTGGCGCCTGTGATCCTGGTATTTGGGAAGCTGAGACAAAAGGATCTCCATAAGTCTGAGGCCATCCTGGGCAATAGAATGAATTCCAGGTCAGCCAAAACTGTAATAAGAATTGTCAAAATCAACAACAAAAAAACCCTGAGCACATGGTTTTCTATCCAAATATGGCCCTGTATTAGTGGGGGATTCTATTATCTGGCCCCCCAAATCCTGGCTGAGATGCCTCTGTGTTGGCCACCCAGCTGTTAAAACTATACATTTCAGCTCCTAAATCTCTATCATTTATGCCTGGGCCCTCCCACCTCTGGCAATGCCGCCGCTGTAGGCTAAAATAGCCACATTTTAAACCTAGCCAACTACAGCATTTTCTTGGATGAATTATGTCATACATTCCACTCCTGTCCACAACGTAACCTCAAGCACCTACATTCTGATGGCCATTAAATAACCAACAAATTCATACTAACTTAGGAAGGTAGCACCTACCCTACTTCCTTTCCTGATTTATGGATTATCAATCTTTGGTAGAAAAGGCCACAAAAGTTCAGCAGGCATAGGGGTCCCTGCCATCTACTCCAGCACTTGGGAGATAGAGGCCAAAGGATCATGAATTTGAGTCCAGCCTGGACTACACAGTGAGATGCTGTCTTAGACAAAATCAAATCAAAACAACAGCAAACGCCCAAACAAGAATGAGGGAGAAATTTCAAGAGTTATTTATTAAAGTGATTAGCACATATCAGACCTTATTAAAAACCTTATTTGGTAGATCACAGAATTCATATTTAAAAACCACTTAGCTACATCTTTTCCTAGGTCAGTCTTATTTGGTACTTTAGTCTACCTTAGAAACTACTATTAGGACTATTAGTATGCTTTCCTGAGGTTAGTAATAGCTTGTCTGACGGGAGCAAAAAAGATTCCATTCAGTTTAACACTGGCACATTTACTTCAACACAGAATCATAGAGACATTCTATAGGTAATTTCGTAGCGTGAGCAAATGGCAGCTGTTCCCTGAGTCTTCATGGAGAAGCTGAGCCTGTTCTAACATCCCCTGAAACTGTGACTGGTCTTGTGACAACAGGGTTAAGTAAAGTGACAATTATAACTGTAACAAGAGGCTTTCCCTTTGCCTGGGGTTGTCATCTGAAAATCATGATGTAAGAAGCAGTAGGCCCCAAAGAGAACCAGGGTGGCAGGCAATAGCCAGGACCAACTCTCGTACATGACTGAGGCCATCTTGGACTTGCCAGGCCATCAGAAACCCTCTGTCTGACCCACCAGCAACCATATGAAGAAGCCCAGAAGCCAGCAGAGGAACACCCATGTGGCCCACAGAAGTGGAGAAACAATTACATCACAGCTGTTTGAACTATGAAGTTTTAAAAGTTTTGTAAGATAACAGATCAATGAAACACACTGTAATTAATGGAGAATGGAAAAAAAATCATGACATACTGCATATCTCTGAACACTGAAAGATGAAATAACATTGCTGACACTTAGAAATAAGATTACATAAAAGAAAGCCCTGCAGAGACAGAACTGAGTCTACACTGGTGATGAGACTCCAGCAGAGGGACACACACGCAGGACAAATAAGGAACATCACCATGTCTTTTGGCTCTCCTGGTATTTTGGATGAAAAGAGAAGAAACACTAGCCTCCTCCATCTTCCCAGCTTAGGTATTATTTCCTGTGAAAGCTCTCAGGTCCTTATCAGTCTGGATGCAGTATCTTGTCTCGAACCACCCAGATACCATCTGCTTTCATAGCTAACATTTGGAGGTTGTAGCCCCATCTGGTTACAGGTGTCTCCTTACACAACAGATTTACAAACAACAACAACAAAAACAAATGCTGAATGAATAAATTAAGCTCTTTTTCGTGTGTTCCTTGCTACACTGCTTCTAAGTGTGTATTAAAAAGAACATCCTCACAAAGCCGGATGTGGTAGCACATGCCTTTTATCTCTAATGCTCAGGAGGATGAAATGGAAGGCTCTCTCATTCAAAGGAACAACACTGTGAGACTCTAGCTTAAAATTTTCTAAATAAATAAATAAAAACCTCCATAGGTTGATGAGATGACACCCTTCCCCTCCGAGCCTGATCCCCTGAGTTCAATCTCTAGGACCAACCGGTGGAAGGAAAGAACCTACTACTGAAAATTGTCCTCTGAACACCATCTGTGCAGTGGCATGCACGCACACACACACGCACACACACACACTAAATAAATGAATAACACCACTAGAATGGTTTCTCAGCATTCTTCCTATTTCTGGTGCAGACTCTCACCACTTCAGCTTCTTCCAGCACAGCTACTTTCCTTCCGGGGTTCTGAGAGGACAGGCGCTCAGGGTTACCTCATGCTGCTTCTCGTAACCAGAAACATGACCTGCTCTGTCCTTTAGGACTCCTGCTAAGTATCTGGTGGCCTCCAGACAAGCGGCCGGCCACCTGCTCCTGCTAAGGCTTCGGGAAAGAGGCCAGCTGGCAGGCTCATCTGGCCTAGCTGGCCATTTAAAACACTGCGGTGCCCTCAGCTCATCCCTATCCCTTTCTCTCACAGTCCAGGAACATCCCCATCCCGGTTCCTCTTTTTAAGACCAAGTCTTTCTTGGGGTTGAATTTTAGTATTTATATGAAGTCTGCATGTTAAAGCAGGCATTGGACTTCTGATTTCCTTCTCCTATATAAAAAAATTACATTCAGCAGCTGGAGAGATGGCTCAATGGTTAAGAGCAGTGGCTGCTCTTCCAAAGGACCAAGGTTCAATTCCATTACATGACCTACATTACAGGTCAGTTTATAACCATCTATAACTCCAATCTCAGGGGATCTGATGCCCATTTGGGGCTGCCATAGGTACCAGGCACTCACATGGCACACAGACGTTCATATAGATAAAGCACTCACACATGATAAAAATGGTATATTTAAAATATATATATATATATATATATATATATATATATATGTAAAGTAAAAAAATTACTCTCAAAGTTGGTGGCTAGAGACAATCACCATTTAACTATCTCTTAAGTATTCTATGGGTTGTCTGGGATTTAATTTGGCAGTCCAAATTTAATTTGGCAGTCTAGGTGAGGAGGCCACTCCCACAATTGTGTGAAGGGGTAGCCAGAGCCGGATATTCAACCCTACACTACCTCTTGAAACAGCGTCTGTCCCGGAAGGCAACCTTAGCCACACACGAGAGTCAGGTCTCCAGGAAGACGAAGCAGCAGCTACCAGGATGTACCTCGCCTCTTCCTTCTCCTCCCTCCAATCTACTTCTGGCTTTATTCAGCTGTAACTCATATATCATGCAATAACTCACTTAGCTGGTACAATGTAATGGTTTTTATTATGTGGCAATCCCCACAGTACAGGTTAGAGCACTTTCACTCCCCAGTAACAACAACCCCACACCTATTAATTTAGGTTATACAGCCCAGACTGGCCCAACTCTCTGCATCTTCCTGTCTCTGCCTCCCAAAGGCTGTAAACACAGGTATGCACCACCATGACAGGTGTCTGTTCATTTTAGTGTTAGAAGCTATACATGCATGCAATATAGCCTATACTGTCTAGGTTTGTGTAAGTGGACTGCATAATGTTCACACAACAACAAGCTCATCTAGTCACAGATTGCTCCAATCATGTCCTTAAGTGATGCATGGCTGTACAAGGGTTTTGTGTCTGTGTGTTTTCATTTTTTCTTCATTATATACCCAGAAATGGAATTCTTCAGGCATATGGAAACTGTTCAGCCTTTTGAGAAACTGCCAGACTGCTTTCCAAGTTCTCCACATTCTAGACAAAAAAATCATTATCATCTGTCCTCGTTCCTTATAATCATCCCGTGGGTGGGAAGTTGTATCACACTGAGGCTTTGAGTTGAATGACCCTGATGACTAATGGCTCTGATCATTTTTCATGCATCTATTGTCCATTTTGGGTATCTCTTTTAGGGGAACACATCTTATAGATCCTTTGCCTGTTGTGTTGTTTTCTGAGATACGGTCTCTTGTAGCCAAGGATGACCTAGAGCTCCCAATCCTCTTGTCTCCACTCCCAAAATGTTGAGGTTACACCTGTGCCACCAGGCTGGTTATAACTCTTTTTTATGATTGCATTTTATGAATTCTTTACATGGTCTGAAGGTGAGTGTTTCATTAGACAGAGCGTTTAAATATTTTCTCCTACTGTGATTTATCGGTTCTCATTTTTAGAGCACTGCTCATAGAACAGGTTTTTAATTTTGATGTGGCTCCATATATCTCTTACTTTGTTGCTTTTGCCTTTGCCTTGCCCAGGCACATGAGTTATTTTCTCTTGTTCTCTTTTCTTATATTTAGTTCAATGACACAGTTTGACTTAATTACATAAGGTGTGAGGTAAGGAGCCAATTTCATTCTTGCATGTGGCTATCCAGCTGTCTCAGCACCAGAAGACTATTTTTTTTCCCTATTGTGTATGTCGGCATGGATGCCAAGTACCAGTCCACCACCCAGCCTTACTGCCTAGGCTTGAAAGTCAGAGAGTACCAAGGAGAGGTGACATACAGAGCGCCTCTTTGGAGAACCACACACGTGCTCAAGGAGAAGGGTGGAAATGCTTGGAACCATCCTTAGGGAATAACTGCAGTTGCCTTTATTCACTGAATGGTACTTTCAACATCCGTAGCTCACCCACAGACTTGTGTTATCGGTATACTACTCATCTACATGGTACTTTTAGAAAGTATGAGATCTAAGGCCCGATGAGTACTAAGGTCCTCACTTGGTTATTTGACTAATTCCCCATGTATAAAATGGGGACAGTAATGGTGTCTAGAGTCAGGTGGCTCAGCTAGTAAAGGAGCACTTACTGTGCAAGCCTGATGGCCGGAGTTTGATCCTAGAGACCCACATTGTAAAAGTGAAAATAAATTGCCACACACTGTCCTCTCATCTCCACATGTACCCCCACAGCACATGTTTGCATGCATGTGTAACACACACAGAATGTAATAATTAAAACAATAATTGTGCCTAGCTGTGGAAGTTTTAATACAGTTTAAATATAATACAGACAAACATCAGTCAGTGCCTGCCCAGACAGTGGCTGATTCCTATAATCCCAGAATTCAGAAGGAGACTGAGATAGGAGGATCGCTGTGAGTTTGACACTAGTTTGAGCTACAAATAAGTTCCAGGCTGGTGAGGGTTTCAGGCTAAGATTCTCTTTCAAGAACTACCCTGCCCCTCCTACCCCAAATCATTGTGCCTATTATATCAGAAACCTGAATAAATTTAACCCTATTGATAATGATGACTACCTTAAAAGTTTTATGCAGATACTATAGAGAGGACAATTCAAACTCCATTTTGCATCAAAATTAAAGTTCTACTCACAAGAATCTACTAACAAGTTCTACTAACAAGGACATCAATCCTTTTTGTAGTTGGTAATCCATAGTAAGGCTGTTTGTCTAGAACATCTTCCCTTTCATAAAGCAGGGTGATTTTTAGCAAAGCTGATTATATGTTGGCCCATAATCATGGCACAAAGCCACAGTCCATGGACACGGTTCTGCATGGCTGAGCCTTGCCTACTGCCAATACTCAGCAGACTCAGCTCATGCTTCTGAGCTCATTTGCACCTTTCCTGGTGCGTATCTGAGTCAGATTTCCCAGATTCATGTTAACCCAGAGGAAAGACCGTACAATAGAAGGAACTGCCCCATTCAGGTACCCAAACAGAAATAGAAATAAGCCGATAGCAATCTCCTTGCACAGAGAAAAAAAGATTCAAAAGGGCCAGGCGATCCTTGGGTAACGTGGGAATATATGGAAATTGTGTGCAGGGCCAAAATTTGGGTCAAGCAACACACGGTGGAGCATGTCTCTAGTTTCAGCACTTGAGGCAGGAGAATCAGGAATTCAAGCCCATTTCCTGCTTCAGAAGGAGTCTGGGGCCAAGCCAGGTGTAGGCATGCTCACCATTTATCCCAGTGCTTGGGAGGCAGAGGCAGGTAGGTCTTTGTGACTTTGGGGCCAGCCTGATCTCCATATCACTATGTTCCAGGACAAACAGTGCTAGGGCTACACAGTGAGGCCCTATCTAGGAAATGAAAGAAAGAGCAAGAAAGGAAGGAAAGAAGGAAGAAGGGGAGGGAGGAAGGAAAAAGGAGTTAGTTCTAGGAATTACATGAGATTCTTTCTCAACAAACAAACAAGCAAATAGGAAGCTGAGGAAAAGTCAAAATTACCATGAGGCTGTGAGGCCAAAAGATAGGAAAAATTTAGGAAGAAAGCTTTAAAAGATGCATCCCAGGCCAGCCTGGGATACACAGCATGACCTCCCAGCGCTACGGCAGGAGGATCATAGCCAAGGCTAGCGAGGGCTAAACTGCAAACTCAAAACCAGCCTGGACTATAAAGTAAGGCATGGTCTCAAGAGGGGAACATATTTAATAAAATAAAATAAAGCCATATGTTAAAGTGGGGATTGATATCCTACATACATCACAACCATGACTGAAAATTAAAAACTGGTCATTAAGACATTAACAGGGTTATTTCTGAGGGTTAGGCTAGGAATGAGTTCTTTTATCCTGACACAGTTCTCTGTAACTCAAATTCTCCCCAAAGCACTTATTCTACACTTTTAACCAAAGAAAGTGGTATCAATTAAGGAGTCAGTCAAACTACAGTTAGGTTCGTGGCTAACCAGATGTTTGGCTACTGGGGGAAAAATTGCTTATATTAGTACCCAGTATAATAAGCTAGTTTCCCAGGCTTAGCTTATATATGTTTGCTTTCCACAGTTTTGAATGTGTAATTCTGACTTGTGATTAGGAAGACAGTGTTAATTAGGGATAACTGCTTATCTGAGCATTGAAAGTTTCAAGTACTCTGCTATCAATGTCTAAATATATAGATGTAGATAAGTTGTTCATAATTCAGTTGTGAACTGGTAAAGAACACCATTCCATTAATATTTATGAGCGAAACACTGCCTCCTGGGAAAGGTGAAGGCCTGGGGGAAACAGCATCGGACGCTGACCAAACATGCCCCATCAAATGCTCCATGCACTACATGAAACAAAGAACGTTCACGCTCACCTTCACACCTTGCTCCTGCTGTTCGTAACAGCTTTCCTCCCTCCTTCCTTTTCTGGAAAAAAATCTAAACTATTTCTTAGAAGTAGGGCTCCTAAAGCCAAGTGCGGCAACTCACATTTGTAATCTCGGCACCCAAGACTGAAGCATTTATGTGAGACCAGTGAGGGCATATGGTGAGTTCCAGGCCGGACAGCCTGGACTGTGTAGTAAAACTCTGTCTCAAAATAAATAAATAAATAGCCAGCAACAAGTCCAGAAAAGTGGTTGGCTCCATTATACAGGCTACTTACAGGACAAAGGAAATTGAAGGGCTGAGACCTAGGCCCAGGGACTCATGCCCAAAGCTTTGTAGAGATGGGAGCTGCATTGGCCAGGAGGAAAAGACAGGAGTCAAGGCAGGAGGTCTCAGACAAAGGGACTCTGAATGGGATGTGGAAAGCTTGTTTTCTACCATCAGTTAAGCCCTTGTCTCTATCAAAGTATCTAAGCGAAGCAGCAGCCTGCATACCTCTTCCACTCTTTCTCTCTGAACTTAAAATCAGAACAACAAAACTTTCAAAACATGAACTCACAGTCATGATTTTTCTCCTACATTTATTGTGGAGGTCTCGGTACCCCCCATCCCACACAAACATATGTGGGGGTCTCATTTCTGTAACCCAGGCTATCTTGGAATTTACCATCTGTCGTGGGCTAGCCTCGAAGTATGGCCATCCTCCTGTCTTAGACTCCCAAGAACTTAGATTGCAGGTATGAATCACTGCACAGATGTCAACTTTTGTTTTGTTTAGTTTGAGATAGGGTTTCTCTGCGTAGCCCTGGCTGTCCTCAAACTCAGAGATCTGCCTGTCTCTGCTTCCCCCAGTGTGGAAATTAAAGGGGTGCACCACCACAGCCAGCTTCAGCCCAACTTGTAATACACCTTTAATCTGTTTTTGTTTGTTTGTTTGTTTTTAAGTGGCAGATATTGAACCTACGACCTCACACTTGTTAGGCAAATGCTCTCACTCTGAGCTATAGTCTCAGCCTTCCTTTTTTTAAGAAGCAAGGCTGGAGTTCACTGCGGGGCAATTATAACATTTAAGCATGGCATTTAATAGAGAGATGCTCACGAGAAAGACAGTACATGTGCAAGGTAAGAATCTGGCTTCTCGAGACAAGGCAGACAAGCCGCTGCATTGTTCCAGGCAGGGTCTCAGGTAATGCAGGCTTGCTTCAAACTCTCTAATGTAGTGGAGCTGGCCTCAAACTCCTGGTCCTCTTGCAACCATTTCTCAGCTGAGGAAATACAGATCTGTGACACCATGCTCTCTGTCTGGCATCTGTTTCTGTGGAACTGGGTCTTGAACCTGGGGCTTTGTACATGCTAGGCAAACTCTCTACAGGCACTATTTTCTTCCTTTCTTTCTCTTTCTCTCTCTCTTTCTTTTGTTCAAGACAGGGTCTCTCAATGGTCTGAAGCTAAATTAGCTGGCCAGTGGGATCCCAACATACTCTAATCTATACCTCCTTGCATTGAAACTACAAGTGTAATCATACCTGGGCTTTTTTTTTTTTTCATTAGAGTTCTGTGGGGTTGAATTGACTAAGCTCTCTCTAGACTACTCACTTAGCCTTTTATTTTTACAGAGGGTCTCATACACTAGTCAGGCTGGCTTGAAAATTCCATTTGTGGCTGGGATCACAGACCTGCTGCTCTAGGCCTGGTATAATACACTTCTTTTACCCCTCCACCCAAACTAAAAACTCCTAAAGACAGAATTTCATGGTGTCTAAAATGTTTTTATTTCTTAGAAAACTAAATTCAGAAGAGGTAAACATTAGATGTTTAATGTTCCCTAACCAACTGAGGGGAAGCTAAGCAAATGCCGCTGGCAGCAGTCATGGGGTGTTAACTTCTCTCTGCATATCCCTTCCTCTTTGCTATTTTGAATTACATGGAAGCAAACAAGACACTAATATCCTGAAACCCAAGTTGTAATTTTCACATTCCCTGGGGTTTTCAGTGTTCTGTCTGAAGAGTCATTTTCAGAACTTGTATGCATTTGAGAGAGAAGCCAAGGATGGATTTGAAACCACAGCCATTCTAAAAGGCTTCATTCATCTACAGTAGCCTAACCAAACACTGCGTAAGAGCAATGGAGACCAGGCATGGCTTGCCCTCAGCTCTAAACAGTGCAAGCTTCAGCAAGCCCCGCAGACTTTCCCAACAACTGGTGGGGGAGCTGAGCTTTATAATGGTTCATTAGAAAAACAAAGTTATCATTGATTGTGCACACTTTCATAATCATCAGACAACAGAAGTTATTGGTTGTATTATAAAAACTATGCTTTCTCACTGAGACAATGGCTCACACTCAGAGATTAAAAAAAAAAAAAAAAGACTCTTAACAGTACTTGTCCAGATGAAGCTAACACCTAAGATATACCTAGGCTTAAGCGGCCCACATAAGCTGTCATCCTTAAATTTCTTGTGGGTCCCAGCTCCACGTTACACTTTGAACAATTTTAACAGAGATACCAGACTGCAAGTCTGCCACTAGGGCAGGTGGGAGATTTATACATTAGAACTATTACCAGAATTATTTCTTAAGTAGACCAGGGTTGTTTTCGAACAGATGTTTCACAGGGTCCCACCGGTCAGAATTATAATTTTCCTAATAAGGGCACAGGGGACTTAACAGGATAGACTAGGACATAAGGATGACAGTGACCCCGAGCTGCACGCAGGAACTGCCCCTTACAGGCATGTTCATTGATATGGGGATAGGCCTAAGGGCCGGTTATAAGTCAGCCTTGTCTCCCTTTATTACAGGAATGGAGGCTAATTTGAGGTCAATCTTGGTGAATGGACATCAGCAGAAACTTTCCCAGCAACCTTAAACTCCAATTGTATAGAAATTTCTTTCTGCAACATATCTGGTTAGTATACTTCTTACCTTCTAGAGACCTCACTCTTTTAGTAAAATTCTCTCTCTCTATATATAGTTATGCTTCATAGAACTTAACATTTCCTAAGCAAGTTTATCAGTACATCCTTTAGACTATCACTTCGATGACTTCAAGCTTCTTCCACATGATTTGGGCATGAAATGCCTGATACCTGAGGCTGGGGATATAGCTCAGTTATCATGCACTAAGTCCTGAGTTTGTAGCTTAACATCATATAAACCAAGGCTTATCTCAACAAACAAGCAACAAAAAGGAGTGATAAAATCTGGCACAGTTAATGAAAGAAAGAAAAATTAAATGCAATCTGACAACAAGCAGGAGCCACCATCTGCGTAGCAACAGGATGTGTGGACCTAGGGTGTTCATGGAAGCACTATAAAGCAGAAGAGAAATGGTTCCTGCTTTATTTTATTTTATTTTAATTAATTACTGTTTATTCACTTTGTATCCCAGCTGTTGCCCCCTCCCCAGTCCAATGATAGGGGAGGTTCTCCTCCCTTTCCCTCTGACCCTAGCCTATCAGGTCTCATCAGGACTGGCTTCATTGTCTTCCTCTGTGGACTGGTAAGGCTGTTCCCCCCTCAGGTGGAGGTGATCAAAGAGCCAGCCCATGAGTTCATGTCAGAGACAGTCCCTGTTCCTATTACTGGGGAACCCTCTTGGACACTGAGCTGCCATGGGCTACAACTGTGCAGGGGTTCTAGGTTATACCCATGCATGGTCTTTGTTTGGAGTATCAGTCCCACAAAAGACCCCTGTGCCAAGATTTTTTGGTTCTGTTGCTCTCTTTGTGGAGCTCCTGTCCCCTCCAGGTTTTTCTATCTCCCCCTTCTTTCCTAAGATTCCCTGCACTCTGCCCAAAGTTTGGCTATGAATCTCAACATATGTTTTGATTCCCTGCTGGGTAGTCTCTCAGAGGCCCTCTGTGATATGGTTCTTGCTCTTTTAACAGTGGATCTTTCTGGGGATGTGGCTAATGATAATATCCTTGTCTATTGTGTGTAAGGACTTCAATTCAATCTACATAACCACAAAACAAATTATCACATAACCTACAACTCAAAATTATAACCATTCCCCTAAAACACCTTTTTGTTTCTTGCACTTCAGACTCCTGAGTGCAGTTTTTGGAACACACAGGTTTGAGGATCAAGAGTTCAAGGCCAGCTAGGGCTACATAAGAAGTCTGAGGCCAGCTAGGGCTGCATAAGACCATGTCTCAAAAGAACAAAATGAGTTTCCCTGGGAGCTAGTGTGACATCTTAAGAGGAACAAGGGGCAAGAACAATTGGGCCAGGTCAGGGAAGGGCTGGATGTGGGAGGAAGGGAGATAAGTATGGGCTATGCAGTAATTAGACAGACTAAGTGTGGCCGGTGGATTGAATAAAAACAGCCCCATACGTCCATAGGGGAATGTTGTCTTGTTGGAATAGGTGTGGCTTTGTTGGAGGAAGTGTGTCACTAGGAGGTGTGCTTTGAGGTCTCAGATGCTCAAGACACACTCAGTGTCATTCTCTCTTCCTGCTGGCTGCAGGTCAAGATGTAGAGCTCTCAGCTCCTTTTCCAGCACCATGTCTGCCTGCATGCAGCCATGTTTTCCCGCCATGACAACAACGGAGGAAACCAGCCCCAATTCAATGTTTTCCTTTGTAAGAGTTGCCTCGGGTCATGATGTCTCTTCACAGCAATAAAACCCCAGCTAAGACACTAAGCATTCTGCAGGTGAGAGAGGGCCACAGAAAAATTCTGAACCTGGTTATAAGACACGGCAGCACAGGCAGGGATGCTCCTCTGCAATGGTGATCACTCATGTTTTCACCTTCCGCTATAGGGGTCTTGCTTCCATTTAGCAAATGCACAGGCATTTCGCCCTACTCTGGCAGGTGCTGCTACCTGGGAACACAGATAAGCTGAGGCGGCTAGTTTGAACCAGCAGGAGGAAAGAAAGTAAACAAACTTCATAGCAGCTAGAATCCACTCTCACACAGGACTCTGAGCTGGTCCACTGGCTGGAAGGCAGTGTTATTGGGAGGTTATCAGGATGTTATCTGCACCGAAAGACCAACTACCATTGGCAAACAAGGGGAAAAAAAGCAGCTCACAGGTTGGGACACGCACTGATGGGGAGCATGGAAATGTGTCACTGCCGAGGAGGGAGCTGCAAAAGTACCACGTGACTCCTCGTGGTGACTTCTGGTTGTATCTGTCCTAGTGCAGGAAGGAAGTAGGGTGAAAAAAGGCAACACCCCTAAGGGTCACCCTGAGGAGCAGTGATATGGTTGATTACGTTTCTTTCTGGACTATGATTAGCACACAGGGCTCTAGAGGGAAGCAGCCTTGGATTTAAATCTGACGGTCAAGCTGTGTTTGGCTGGGCCCTAAGATCTGAGCTTTATTTGTTTTTATGTTCGTAGTTTATCCTCAAGTTGGCCATGAGATGGCCTTGAACTTATGATTCACTTGCTTCTGCCCCCTGAAAGCTGAAATTACAGGTGTATGACACTTTGCTGAATTTATGTGTGGCAAGAAATCAAACCCAGGACTTCATGTATATGAGGCAAGTACTCTACCGACTGAACTATATCTCTAGTCCTTTTTCTTAGCTTTTGGATACAGTCTCAACTAGTCCAGGCTGGCCTGAAACTCACAATGTAGTCCCAAGATGGCCCTAAACTCCTGATCCTCCTGCCTCAACCTCTCTAGTGCTGGAATTACAGGCATGCTCCACTACCTCTGATCCTGAGTTTTGATTGAAATGAAGACAATGACAGGTCAACAGAGTCCCTATGAGTTAGAATCCATCCATTTAAAATATTTCCCATAGTGCTTGACTCACAGCAGCAGAGGACAAATGATGTACACAAGCACCCCTGCCTCCCACCCACCAGCTGACCCCTGCAGAGGCTGGACAATAGTCCAAACTGTCTGCAAGAGTTAAGCCAAGAAAATGTTGGTAGGATGGAGGGCAGTGGTAGTCAAACCAAAAAAAAAAAAGTAGTTAAATTGCTTTAAAAACAATACAGTCATGAACTCGATGGCTGGCTCTTTGACCCTCCTCCATACACACCAGGGAGTAACAGCCTGGCTAGATCCCAGGGGAGGACATTGCAGCCAGCCCTGAGGAGACAAGATGAACTGGGGTCGGATGGAAGGGGAAGAGATCCTCCCCTGTAGGTGGACTTGGAGGGGTTGGGGAGGAGATGAGGGAGGGATGGGGAGAGTGGGAGGGAATGAGGGAGGGGGCTATACCTGGGATGCAAAGTACCTAACCTGTGATTGATATAAAAATAAATAAATTACAAAAAAAAAACCAAGAAACAAAAACCACAATATAGTCTAGATTGATTTATTTACTTTTGTACATTAAGCCTTGACTTTAGAGTAAATGGGCTCCAGCGACTCAGGATCCTTCCTCTGAAGTCCTCTGAGTTCAGGCGTCCTTCTCTTTGACTTGCTCCTTTGTTCTGACCCGTTTCCTTCACCCCTCTCAGGAAGCCGTCTCTGCTCTGACAGTGTGTAACAAGCTCAATCTCCATATTTCTTCTCTTGGTGAGAATCTTGCCCTTAATTTGGTTGCTTCCAATGATCCCCACGGCCTGAAGAGTGACGCTGCAGACTCTTCCTGTTCTGCCAAGGTGACACTTGAGGAGCGTTCCTTTTTTGAACAGTGCACATTCCCTTGGTGTCTACAGCATCAGACTTCTTGTAGATCCCCAAGGATTCAGCCAGAGCAACAACTAATTGCATGTTTCCTAAAGGGTCTAGAATAGTGCTTCTCAACCTTCCCTGTTTCAGTTCCTCATGTTGCAATGACCCCCAGCTATAAAATTATTTTTGTTGCTACTTCACAACTGTAATTTTGGTACTGTTAAGAATAGTAACATAAATATCCGTGTTTTCCAAAAGTCTTAGGCGACTCCTGTGAATGAGTCCTTAGAGCACCAAGGGGGCTGTGACCCTCAGGTTGAGAACCACTGGACTAGAGAATACATATCCTTTCCTCTTTCCCTTTGTGTTTGTCTTTTGGGCAAAGTTACTGGAAAATGGCTGTCATGGCCCAAAAGCTAAATTACATTAAAAAAAAAAGCTTCATATTCTAGAAAACGCCAAAGTTAATTTGTTTAGGATGTTAAGACATAGTGGACTACAGAGACGTTTTTAAAATGTGTGGTCAGTGGCTCTGCAGGGTGATAATGTGCTCAGCTCCACACTAAACCATATATATGCACTTTATGGCTATTACAGTCCAAGTTCACAGTTAAAGCTCAGCTGCAAATTTAACTTCAGTCGATTTTAAAATGATAGTTGGATTTTTTTTTTCTTGCCAATAGGAAAAATTTTGGGGGGGAGGAGGTTGTAAAATTAATAACTGCTGTCAATGTGCTGGCTTTTGTAGTTAGTAAAATAGTGCTTTTATTTTCACTCCCAAACTCTTTGTGAAGGAACGTAAGCAAACATGGGTGTTTTCATTTAGCAAACAAAGCCTGAAAAACAATGCTATTACACTGTCTTGCAATTGCCCCTGTTTTACATAAAGGCACCAGCCAAGGCAGTCACCACATGCCGTGTCAATGACGGAAGGGTCGGGTCCTCGCCTGCTATTAAGAGTTTCAGCCATGTGATTCACTGGTACCAGTCCTCAAACATGCACTTCTACCTAGTTTCAATGTGTGTTCCCCAATGCCTCCCAGTCCCCAAGGGTTCTTTGCCTGTCTGAATGCTAATTAGCCCACCCTGCCCCACCTCCTTTATCCAACAAGAGTGGATTCTTTTCCAGAAAGGACTTTGTAAACATTTTTCCAGATGGAATCCATGAGACTCAATGAGAGCTCAATTTAAAAAATGGGTCCAAAGCACCCTGAAAATGGCCTTCAGCTTCCAAAGGTTAACTACAAGCAAACCTAGTTATTAAAAATTATCATTGACATTATCATTATTGCTCTCATTATTGTTACTATTTTACTCTGAAGCAAAGTTGGGGTTTATTAAGAAAACAAGCATACATACCTAAGGGGTGGGGACAGGCTTTTCATGCTCAAAATTTTTTCTAATTCCAATTAGGAAAAAGGAATGAACTTATTCTATAAGCCACTTTTGGCCAAGATAACATTTTTTGTTGTAATTTTATTTAGTATTAGTGGTATGGGAGGTACACAGGTAAAGGTATTTGCATGGAGGTCAAAAGGCAGCTTTGCGGAGTAGGTTCTCTCCTTCCTCCTTCCTGTGAGCTCCAGGAATCAAACTCTGGTCCTTAGGCCCACACAGCAAATGCTTACACTTTCTGAGGCATATAGCTGACCGAACAGCAAAAGACTTCAAGTATTTTAATTTGTGCATATCCAATTCACTTTCCTGACCTGTGACATACCGCCTCCCTAAAGTTAGAGAAATCAGATCAATCATGTGAGATATAATTAGGATTGCACCAAAGGTACAACAGGGCTGAGGAATGGCTGGCTGTGGTTAGTGGTCACAGCTTTTGAATATTCATAAGCAGAACCTACAACTAATAAGTCTGAACAGAATGGCCTCAGAGGAGCAAAACTCTTCCCACTTAGGAAAGAGAGGAGACTGCCTCTTTTCCTATATAAAAAACAACCACACATTCATTTATCTAGTAACCTGTTCAACAAACAATTTGGGGAGGGTATTGCATTGGATAGCAAGGCTTCAGCATCATAGATCTTAGAGTTTCCAGTCATGCTGGAGAGATTGGAACATGAGACATATTACAGTTACCCTGAAGAGCCAGCTGCATCATGGGACCAAAGGTGATACAGTAGAGATACAGCAGAGAAAGGGGCCAAAAACTTCAGTATAGGGCCATTAAAATCGATACTCGAACAACAAAGCACCATGTACTTTCCAATGACTAGTCAGTGTAGCAAGTGCCAATTTCAACCATCTTAATATACAAGATACACAGTCAGTAAAAACACGAACAGCATTAATGACAAAAAGACCACCAAGTGACTTTCCCACTTATGGGAAATAGACAGTTCAGCCCTCCTGAACTGGAAGGTGTTAAGAACTCCTTTCTGATCAACCAGAATAGACCATTCTGGGTAAAATCAGGCGGTAACAGGATCATACAAATGAACTAACAAAAGGCAGTTTCATAGCCCAGCCTGGTGGCAGAAGCCCGAGCCCAGCACCCAGGGGTGGAAACTGGAAGATGAGGGAGGTGGAGGCAGGAGGATCAGGTCATTTTCAAGGTGATTACATATTGAGTTTGGACCTACCAGGGCCACAGGATGCTCTCAAAATAAATAAATGACAAACACAGCAACATAAACAGAAAGGCAGTTTATAATAAAGGAGCTACTAAAACCAGAAGCAGGCTAAGAAAACTGAGGCAGAATGATGAAGCTCAGATCTAGCCAACTGGGTTGGTCATGATCATTAACATCACTAGCCCTGATGGTTACATGAGAGGGTTTATCTAGGGCCAGAGGACAGATAGGAGGAGAATGCTGTTTGCCCACAAATGTGGCCTTCAACTGTGGTGAGGGAGCAGAGGAATTCATGACAGTGCTTCTCATTGGAGTCAGGCTAAAAAGCAGACCACAAAGCCCACTGAAGCAATCCATACAAATGAACTTCTGGGACCTTGGAAATGGGGGGTGGGGCGTCTCTGCTTAGGTAATAGTACTAGGCTACATTTGTTATGTGTTAAAATATAAATGTCCTATGTAGATGAGACTCCCTTAGACTGGTCCTCATAAGGAGGCCGAGTGAGGGGTAGGTACTGTCTTCTCATAACACATACAGAAAACAGATTTAGAAAGGAGACCTGCCAGAGAATGATGGAAAAGGAACTTGGGCCCATCTCCTTTGATTTCAGAAACCCTGAATTTTCCCCCTGCTCTACCGAATTGAAAGCAACCACAGAGAAAGCATGGAGGAGCACTGAGCAGAAGTTAGCGGTGCCTAACCTCTTACTGGACCTGGTTTCTTGCCCAAATGGCAACTTGTTTACTTTTAAATCAAGTGCCTTCTAATCAACCAGAGCTAGACATCTGTAGGCGACAACCTAGGCCTGATGAGTGCTGACAAGCACAGATGGCTGCCGCCTGATTTGCACATTAACAAAGCTCTAATTCAGTCACGTAACACACCAGGGGGGAAGATGGCATGACTCCGAAAGAAGGGAAATGTGATTTCTAGACCCACTTGACAAATACCAAGTGGTGCTTTCCTCAGGCTCATTTAGAAGGCTATTGAAGGGCCTGGGGAGGCAGTTCAGGGAGTAAGGCACTTGCTATGGGGACTTGAGTCTGGATGCTCAGAGCCCAGGGAGAGTCAGACACAGCAGCGTGCATCTGTAATACCACAGCTTCATCGGCCAGAGGGGAGGCAGACACAGAGCCCTCAAGCTAGCCAGCTAGCCTGGCACATGCAGTTGTGAACAAGAGACCCTATCTCAAACAAGGTGGAAAGCCAGGACCGACACCAGAGGCTGTTCTCCTACCTCTACATGAGCAATAAGGCATATGTTCACCCTTGTATTCACACACACACACACACACACACGTTTTTAAAAGCCTATTAAGAGATAGGGATGTGGCTCAATTCCTAAAAAGTATACCTAGCATGCACAAAGCTCTTTGTCTGATACATAGCACCACATGCAACCAGGTATGATGGTATATACCTACAATCCTAGTACTCAGGTATAAGGGAACTTTTGGTTCCTTTACAAACTCACTTGTGTTATGTAAATATGTTTTTGTTTTAATCCCAATTGTGGGATTTTAGTTTGCCCACAGCTGATTGCTGTCTTGTGCAGGGCATGGCCTTTTGTTGGCTGTAACATCCTGCCTCGTGTGGCAGAGAGAGGGTTGTGGCCTAGGACTTTGAGGGATATAAATATAAGAGCCCAGAAAGAAATGGTACGGTATGCAGTGTTGGCGTGTGGCATATAGAAGTTTGGAGTGACTAGAGACAGTGTTACAGACGGACAGAGAGAAATGTTTCAATGAAGTGGCTCAGGAGACTGCCTGCTCTGTCTGCTGTTGATAGAGACTGGTATAGCCCCAGGGAAACTCATCAACCCTAAACAGCTGGGAGAGGTAAAGGGGTCTGACCCCCCTTCCCACTAACCTTCTCTCTCCTACCTAGGGCTGGGGGGGGGGGGGTTGGAAGGGAGAGGCTTTAAGGAAGCCCAAATAAAGTAGAGTTTAAAAACAAGCGCTACACTCAGGAAAGAGTGACAAGGAAAATCTGAAGCTCTGAGGTCATTCTCAGTTACATAGAAAGTTCAAAACCAGCCTAGATTACATGGGATTGTATCTCAAAAATAAAAATAAAAAACAAAGACAGAAACTATGGGCAAGATAGCCACAAGAGTAGGCAAATCTATTTTTCTATTTTAAATAAGCAATTTTCCCTTAATATGGCAAAGCATTTGAACTGAGACCCAGCTTATGAAGAAGACCACTTAAATTTTTGTTCTTTTTTTTTTTTTTTTTTTTTTTTAGACAGGGTTTTTCTATCTAGGTCTGGCTGTCCTGGAACTCACCCGGAAGACCAGGCTGGCCTTGAACTCAGAGATCCACCTGCCTCTGCCTCCCAAGAGCTGGGATTAAAGGCGTGTGCCACCACCACCCAGCTGTTCTAATGGTTTTAAGTACCCTATAAAAAAAGAGAAAAGCCCCCCTTTTATTCAGGTTTTTTTTTAACCTAATATTTTTTATTGATTATTTGGAAATTTCACATAATGCACCCTGATCACATTCACTTTCCCACCCTTGTGATGTTCCCCAAAACAAAAGAAAAAGAAGCGGGGGAGGGGGGGAAGCAAGTCCAATTTGTGTTGGCCATATACTCTCTGGAGCAAAGTCAGAGTTCTTGGTGGACAGCCCCGTAAGGAAAACCGACTCCCTGCACACTTGCATGTCCGCCAGAAGCCATCAACTGTGAAGAGCTACACTTCAGCACCCCTACCACAATCTTTAAGAGCTCTCTTCAAGGGCTTCCTGTCTAGCCTCTTTTGTTTTTTTTAGGGGGGGCAGGGCTTTGGGGAGAGAGATTGCCACAGAGAAGCCTTCTATGCCTCGCATTTCCAACTATGAGTCAGCAGTCATTGATAGCACTCTAAAAGCAGCTTCCTTGCCCTTTACAGTCAGCAGCAGCGAAGATCATGGACTTCCATGTGGTTTCTAGCAATGGTGTGGCCATGTTCATCAACGGGGATTCAGGTGGCAGCACAGACGGAAGAAAGGTCTGAGGGATAGCCCTTCTAAAACTCTACAGTTTTACAAGTTTTTCGTTGAAATGGTGGGAATGCCTGTAATGGCAGCATTTGGAAGGTAAAAGAAGGAGCAGAGGAGCAGGTCAGCCTTTGTTATGTAATGAGTTCCTGGACAGCCTAGGCTACATGACACCCCATCTCCCAAACACACACACACCTTTCAAACATTAATTTCCTTTCTCAAGTGCTATATAATCCATTACAGATTTCATATTAATATAATATTTACAAAAATTGAGCAAGGAAATGTGTGAGGTATTTGTGATGAACACACAAACACAGAAATTTTT
>CM053752.1:42701621-42749571 GCA_028658305.1 Pachyuromys duprasi
ATAAACCTCCACAGACCTCTCACATTTCCTCAAGGCCTGCAAACTGAAACAACTTTTGGTCAGACTGGCTTCTCAAGGATGTTCACAGAGCAAATGGATCTGAAAGACACTGCCCTTTTCTCCAACAGAAAGGCACATTGTTTTCTGCTAGTCTAAAAACAGAGTGTGTCACTCTGGGATAGACAGCATGGTGGCCTGAAGACCATCATAAGAGCTTCAGGTCCCTCGGTCCTAGGGTTCTTTTGTGCACAGGCTACTGTCACCAGCCATTGTGGAACCACAATCAACATGACAGTGCTTTGCCCCTGTCACTGATAAGAGTCATATGCTAGCTCTCATGTCCTGACCTGGAGTTTCTTGTCTTCAACATGTACCCAGCAATGGTTATAGTAAACTTGCTGGTGGGCAAGCATGGTAAAAATCAAAGTCAGGTATTAACAGTTAACAGGAGTGACTAAGCAGCAACATCACCCTGGTCATGTAAACAGAGGTATGAGGTAACTGTTAACCCGGTAATATCGTAATCTTCGTATACCTCAAATACATGAAGGCAAGAAATATTTCTTGTAAGAGTCTACATAGCAGCTGGGCATGGTGGTGCATGCCTTTAATCTCATCACTGGGAAGGCAGAGGAAGATGGAACTGTGAATTTGAGGCCATCTGGTTTACTGAGTTCTAGGACAGCCTTGGCTATATAGAAAGACCCTGTCTCAAAAAAAAAAAAAGGTGTCTACACTGCACATATGCCATGGCACATACCTATCATCCTAATACTAAAGGGAGGTGAGTTTAAAGCCAACCTGGGCTATACAACAAGACCCTGTCTCAAAACAAGAAAAAAAAAAAAAAAAGACTTGGTAAAACCAGTAATCAGGCAACAAAATTAAACTGAAAATGTCCATAACATAATAGAAAATGTTTTGTTATAGTTTTCCAAATAGTTGAAAATATTGCAAGCTAAAATTTGAATCAAAGTTGCAGAACTGAAGATGTCAGTTTGGGTTAATGGCTATAGTCTCAGCACTTGGAACACAGAGGCAGGAGTACGGCTGTAAGTTTGAGGCCATTCTGGTCTACACAGTAAGCTCTAGGGCAGCTACAGTTACACAGACCTGTCGCAAAACAAACAGCCTAGCTAAGTGACCAACCCAAGTGACCAACCAACCTCAAATTCAAAACTGTTTACAAAGTGGAAACAGAAGAAGACAGGCTTAAAGATGTGCTGGGGAGATGACTCAGGACAACATCTGCCAGGGAAGCGTAAGGAACCAAGTTCAGATTCCCAGCGCCCATGAGAGAGGTCCCTGTGGTGAGAAGGTGGCCACAGGAGGATCCCTGGGGCTTGTCAGGCAGCCATCCAGCCAACCTCTGAGCTCCAGATTCAGTGAAAGATAATGGATAATCCCTAAGAAAAACTGACAGTGAGGACGATGCCTAAAGCTGACCTCTGGTCTCCACATGCAATTACGTACACACAGACTCAGACCCCTAGGCCCCTACAACAGCTTAAAGGCACCCCCTGCTGAAATATTTATTTATTTGTTTTTAGGTATGTGTGTAGTGAGCGCCATGTTCATGTAGGTGCCAGGGGAGACTGAAAGATGGCATCTTGTCCCCTGAAACTAAAATTACAGGCAGCTTTGAGCCACTTGATGTGGATGCTAAGAACCAAACTCAGGTTCTTTGGAAGAACAGCAAGTGCTTCTAACTGCTGTGCCATTTCTCCAGCCCAAAAGTGTTTAAGAAACATCTCTAGCTCCTTATCTGAAGGTCTGTATCAACCATTTAAGCCTCTCTATATCTCACGTCCCTAGTTTTATCGTGTAATTGATTATGCCTGCTGGGTATATCACTGAAAATTGTAAGGAAAGTCAAATAAATGCTGTGTAAGATGCTTTATGAGCTCTAGAGGCCAGACAAGGTGAACAGGCTGGCTATTGTTGCTTGCCATTAAGCAGCTCTCTCATGCCAGAAGCTCAGATGCACACAGCAACACAGCACGGAAAGTCCTTTGTTCATTCAACAATATTTACTGTGCCAGGCACTGCGAAAGAACAAAAAAGCCATCATGGGCCACATGGTGGAGAAGATAAAACACAGAAGGACCCTGCCCCAATGGAAATGGTTTCTCCCTTTGATTCCTCTTCAGTCATATAGAAGAGAAAATGGAAAGAAAAAAAAAGTGGGAAACCTCAGATCTAAGGGCATGCATCCTTTCCACTTCTTCAATCATGTCTAAAAACCACTGAGCAAGATAAACAGATTGATGGCTGGAGAGAGAAGTTCTTACTGCTGAGAAAATCAAGGTCCTTTGGATAAATTAACAACAAAAGAACTATTCACTAGACATAGAAGGGGTTTAACTCTACATTAAATCAGGTGAAATTACAATTGAGAAAAAAAAAATCATCCCTAAATTTGAAGATGAAATCAAGGTTAACTCAAAGCATGCTCTAGGTTAGGTAAGATTAAAATATTACATGTCTCCCCTTCCTTTCCTCTCTCTAAATTTTCTCCCATATGCTACTTCCTACTCTCCTTGAATTCATGGCCTCCTCTTTCATTAATTGTTAATGCAGGCAATATATGCCTATTTTGTATATGGGTATATTTCTAACTTTAACCTGCTCAGTTTATACAATGTAACTTGTATGCATGTTTTCAGGGCTGATTATTTGGAACTGGACAACCAATTGGTGTTCTTTTCCCTAGGGAGGACCACCTCTCTCACTCCCAGGTTTCCGCAGTTGATTACAGTTCTTTGTGTGGGGTTGAGGCCTCATGAGCTTTTCCCGTCCACTTGGGCATGTTCGTTGATGTCATTCTTCTTCAGCTCATATTTGGGTAGCCATGTTGGTGAAACTTTAAGAGCATAGCTTCTGACATTACTAGGAAACACAATGCCACAGCAAACTCCCTGATCCTCTGGCTCTTATAATCATTTTGCCCCCTCTTCTGCATGTTCCCTGAGCCATTGGTGTAGAGCATATTAGAGATATCCCATTGAGACTGGGTTTCACAACTCTGCATTTTGATTGGTTGTGGTTTTCTGTAGTGGTATCCATCTGTTGCAAAGAGAAATTGTGTTGATGAGGAGTGAGGACTACACTTATCTGTGGGTATAAGGACAGATGTTTATAGATTGTTGTTAGGAATTATGCTGTCTTAGTAAATTAGTGGTTGCAGATTTTCCTCCAATAACCATGACTTCACTAGCACTGAGTAGTTTTCTAGCATCAGGCAATGTTTCCCTCTTGTGAGCACAATTAGAGAGCTATTGGTTACTGCTAGATATGCATGCCACTACTACACTCTTAGGTTATGGTGCCATGCTAGTTGTTAATGTGGTTTACAAGCATCACAGTTGGGTAGGACTGTTGGTTGCTTCCCTCCTTTGGAAGCTTGCGTGGTAGGAAAGCCAATCCTCAGGAAAGAGGCATTCAGGTCAGATTCATATCAGTTCTTATAGAACAGCAGGGAAGCTGGCACAAAAGTCTACCTGCAGATCCTTCATATACTTTCAGTAAAATTTTACAGAAAATTCTGTTTGTACCTTGAGAACTTACAAATCATCTGCCACATTTGACCGTAAGATGTATTCTGGAGTAAATATTTATTTAATTTACTTAATCTCTATATAGGGAAATGAAAAGGGTTTGGGATTTAACTGCTAACTGAATAACAACAATGTCAGGGTTTGAGTTCCTGGATTCAAGTTACATATTTGAATTATTAGGTGACCTTAGACAAGAGACTTTCCCTGCCTGCCACATTACCCTACCACAGAACAGGGGCAATCACAACATCTAAACCCGCTATGCTGTAATAATTCAATAACTTCTATTAGTTAGGTTCACTGATAAATAGTTTGCAATCAATAAACACCTACTATTATTATCTTAAATAGAGAATAATGAAAGGAACACATACCTTGTAAGAACTTCATGTGTAAATGTTAAAAATACCGTAAAGAAGGGTTCTAGAGAAAATACTCTAGGAAAAGAACCCCTTTAATTCTAATAATCATAAATAATACTATAATAGTGTATTGGAATACAGAACCAACTATTCACTTTTAATGCTATAAAATTATATAAAACATATACTAACAAATGTGCTGAAATTCATCAAAAGATCACCCATAAAACAAGGAAATGCATACAATGGAGGAATCCATTTGATATGTCTCAAGCATGTTTTTCCAAACACCCAGCAACCAAAAGCAGAGGCCAAGGTTTATGAGACTGTAGCCAGGTCACTTAAGGTTAAGTACATATTAAATTTCTTTTTCCTAGTGCCAATTTCAGAAATTTGGAGAAATAAATTTACCTGGAATTTGAGATAGTGAGTATTAATGACTAGAAAGTAAATGGCAGACACAGAAAATCCTGTAATATTGATCAACTCACAAAAATCAAAAGCAAAAGTAGACAAAAAACAAAACAAAACAAAACAACAAAAAACCCAAAGCCATAGTCCCCTTGCTCCCTCCATCTCTCCCTCCCCCTCCTCTTCCTCCTCCTCCTCCTGGGTCTTACACATGCAAGGCAAGTATGTACATCTCTGGTCCCTATTCATAATTCTCGCCAAACAGTCACCATATGATCAGCAGAACACAGGTGGGCTAGGGTGGGAGAGATACAAAGAAGCTGGAGTAGAGGTCAGTGCAAAAGCCCTCTGTTCCCAACTGAAATCGAATCTTAGCTCTTACTCCTCTTTGGTCTGACTCCCTAGACACTCACTGTAGCCCCTACACCCAGCCACTGTAGAGCCGGTGATCCTTGTATATCTTCTATGTGACAAGCAGGAATTTTCAGAAAGTCCAGGGCCTTTCGAGGCAGCCAAAATTAAAGAACAGTAGTGTTTCTGAGCTCCTTTCTCAAAATGTTGTCCTGGATAAAAGTAAAGATGGTTAGAAAAGCTAGAGGCCAGAGAAAAGCAGACTAGCTCTGAGACCTAGCTCTTGGGAGACTCTAGACCTGCCAAATGAGTATTCCTGAACCATGTATGGTATGGTTCGGCTTCTAGAAAGCTGAAAGATGGTCCTCCCAGATCCTGCTCCACGAAGTGCTCTTAGCACTGATGGCCTGACATGACCCTAACCTTGCCTCTGTGCACACAAAGCTGACACTTCAGATTCTGCAACAGCCACATCTATCAAGTAAGGAAAAGGTCATGGGCATCACTTGGTGGCAAACAGCGTCCTTCTGTTTTCACTTCTGGAGTTTTGTTCAGTTGTCTTAGGTATAGGAAATATGATTTTGATAAAGAATTAAGAATCTTATGAAACCAACTTTAATTTCTGGCAACGAGAAAAGCAACTCTGAAAGAATTTTCTCCCATTAGAAGGAACAGTTATGTAATCCGCCCACATGGAAGAGCCATGCTAAGGTCGGCATGGTGAGAGACAGGCAGATGGGCTGCTGAAGCTCAGCTGTTTGTTAAGCCCCCGGGTTCCATCCCCAGCACCACATGAAAACGAGGAACAGTGACTGCACAGCTGCAATCCTGGCAGGTGGAAGCAGGAGGGTCAGAAATTCAGGGTCATCCCATGACTACACAGGCCTGGGATAGAGCATGACAAAAATATAATATAATTACTCAAAATAAGTGAGTAAGCAAGCAAAGTAAAGACTAATAGAGCCCGCTTTCTTTTCCCAACTCAAGATGGCGGTGGACGTACTTTTCATACAGCCTTTGCCCTCTCATGAAGGCCTTCACCTCGTTGTCCAGTGGGAAGGTGCCATCGTCCTTTCTAAAGCGGTAGAAGAGTTTCACGTCCTTAAACTCCTTGTGCTCATCACACACTGAAAATCGAAACACAGAGGAAAATGAAAATCTCACAAGAAACAGAAGATTAAAATTCATCTCACTAAGGCACTCTTTCTTTTTTTTTTTTTTTTTTTTTGCTTTTGAGACAGGGTTTCTCTGTGTAGCCTTGGCTGTCCTGGAACTCACCCCAGAGACCAGGGTGGTTTAAAACTCACTGAGATCCACCTGCCTCTGCCTCCCCAAATGCTGGGATTAAAGGCATGTGCCACCACGACTCGGCATTGCTGGAGCTCTTGGCCACACACTTACTTACTTTACAGGACCATGCTTAGCACAGTGTGTTATGGAAAGAAGTGCTCAGTGTGGTTAGCACCACCACATCAACACAAACTGAAAGGCTCACAAAATTCACTGGCATCTATGCCAAAGTCTTTATAAGCATGACCCTGGAACAGCCATGAGCCACTCAAAGGCCACAAAACAAAACAAAACAAAAACCTCTTAGCCATTCAAAAAATATGAATGAACTAGATGGGATGGCATACACCTATAATCCCTGTGCTCAGGAGGTAGAGACAGAGAATCTTTAGCTAGAGGCCAGCTGTAGCCACATGGTACAACCCTTTCGCCAAAAAACCAAAAGTGATCTAAAGAGAAATGTCAGCATATAACTAAAGCGACCGTTAGGGATCTGCAGAGGTTCGGGAAAACTGCAGTGGCACTGTGGGAGGGGAGTCCTCGGGACCCCAGCTTTGGAAAATGGAGCTTCCCTCAAGAATTATTTGTAAGTGGAAACAGTGAGTAGAAGTTGAATAAAAATAAGAACTGTATCCTAGCTTGAAAGACTACCAGTGTGCAAGTGGGTAGGCCAGGCTCAGACTTCAAGGACACACCGTCTTGGGCGCTGTCATAAAACACCATGACCAAAAACAGCTTGGGGAAGAGAGGCTTCATTATGACATCTTACACTTCCAGGTAACAGGTCCTCACTGAGGGAAGCCAGGGCAGGAACACGGTTTACTGGGTTGCCCCTCGTGGATTGCTCACCTACCTTTTGATACCACCCAAGACTACCAGCCAGGGGTGGTGCAGCCCACAGTGAGCGGGGCCTGCTCATATCAATTACCAATTTTTTAAAATATTGCACCCCAGGCCAAATGGAAATATTTTCTTAATTGATGTTCCCTCTTCCTAACATTTAAGCCAACATTAAACTAGCCAGCACACACATACTCATGATGTTCACTGAACCACGGAGAGCACAGTGGTTTGAATGATAATGGCCCCCATAGACTTATACATTTGCAGCTGATGGACTGTTTAGGAAGGACTGGGAGGTGTATCCTTGGAGGAGGTGTGTCACTGGGGGTGGGTGTTTAGGTTTCTAAAGCCCAGCGTCCGTCTCTCTGCCTTCTGCTTGCTGATCAGATGTAGCACCAGGTCTGTCCACTTCTAACCATTATAGTCATAGACAAGCCCTCTAAGGCTGTAAGCAAGCTCCCTTGAAATGCTTTCCTTTATAAAAGTTGTCTTGGTCATGGGGTCTCTTTACAGCAAGAGAATGGTCACTAAGGCAGAAAGTGACAACCAAAACTTATTAACAAAATGTCCCTTAACCGAATAGGGAAAGCTACAGTGGCCTATACATGGCACACTACACATATAAGAGCATACACAGAGTACTACGCCTACACAGCTAAGTGAACAGCAGGGACCTTGAGATCAGGGAGAAGATCTTAAATGATGTGGAAAATAGAGAGGACCATGAATACATGTGATAGGAAGGCAGGCAGGACAACTAACTCATAGAGGGGTTGAGAATCAGCGAGGGGTGGAGTGGGGCCAGGTATGAAGGATATTGGGGAACACGCATGATAACAAAATACAATGACACATACTCATGAGCTTTCATGTGGAAACCCCTTGGTTTGCCTACTAACATTAAAAAAAATTAATTCCAGAGAAACAGACTATTAACACTGGTGAATTTCACACAGAGCACGCTGATCATGTTGCAAAGAGTAAATATGCACCCATAAGGAGTCTCACATATGGCACACTGTCTAGAAAAGCATATGAAAAAAACCCAAGTACCTCTTGGAGGAAGGATGCAATTGGGAAGAGGCACTAAAGAGATAATTTGAAGTTAAGCATTTATTAGTTTAATACTGAACATTTGTTTTTGTAGAGATAGGGTCTCACATAGCCCAGACTGGCCTCAAACTCATTATTTAGCCAAGGACGAACTCTAGATCCTCTGCCTCTACATGTGCCAGCATGTGTCATCATTCTTGCCTTTCATTTATTAATAGGTCCATTCATGTAAAGGATGTGGTCTTCACTTCCTCTCCAGACACCTTGATGGTGCTGTCTCACTCACCATGATGGATGATGCCCCGGTCAGCTAATTTCTGCATGAGTTTTATTGCCGTCTCTCGGTCAGAGGCCTCCTTGTGTTCAATGAGCCAGTCAATCAGTTCTTTTGCAACAAAGCAGTTTGGGTAGGTTTTGAGATGATGCCGTCTATCTTTAATAACCTTTTCTTCATGGAGCCTCAGCCTGAAAAGATAAAACAAGAGCTTGAGGAATGTGGATGGTGTCAGGAATTATCAAACCAACCAATCCCATGGAGAAATAGGTAAACAAGATGTAGATTTCCACCCAGTCGAAACCCTTTCTTCATCACAGATCACTCACAGTCCTCCACATTTGCATTGGTTCATATGACAAATGTACATTCATTCACTCATTCATGACAAAGATTCCTTCACGCCCATGACCCACCTGTTAAGAGACTTTTAGGCCATCAGAAAATATGGACAAACACGCTTGCCTTTGGGGGCATTTTTCCTCCAGTAGGGACCATAACTATGTTTCTGTCTGCTGGTTGGTTTGTTTTTGAGACAAGGTCTAATGAAGCCCAGACCAGTCTCAAGGTTGATGTGCACCCCAGGTGGACCTCGAATTCCTCATCTTCACGAATCCACCTCAGAGTACAGGCATGTGCTACCGCACCTAACTTACTATAGTTAATTTTGTGGGGCTTATTAGCTTCTATAAGTTGATCTGAGCACTTTACAGTGGTTAACGCATGGAATGCTCACAACAGTCCATCAGAAATTACAACGGCCTCATTCTTTTACAGCAGAGTCTGAGGTCCTACGGTTAAACGACCTGTCTAAACTCACACAGCTAACAAGTTGTGAAAATGGGATCCAAGGCCTGTTGTTGTCCCTGAGTCCATCATGCTGCCTTCAGCTAGGGCTGGATAAATGAAAAGTCAAGGAGAAAAAAAAGCCCACTTCCAGGCTGGCGAATTAGTGTAGAGAAATTAGTGCTTTGTGGGCGCCTGGCCCTCCCCTTTCATGACTTCACAAAAGAATTACGGAGGGATGTTTTCTTTAAGGTTTCTGCCATTGCTCCACCCCTTTTAATCATCCTTGCATTTCCTTCTTATTTCTCAAATAAAGGATTTGAATCAGTGACCTGCAAGGTCACCTTATACAATCCATTCACCTTATCTCTATGCTTCATAATGCATGTTCTGAAGAGTGCTGAACAGTCTTGGGGCAGGAGAATGCCTCATAAAGAACTCTTTGCCTCTGACAAGTGATTTAAGGGCTTCCCACCCCCACCCAACATCTGTGAAGTGTAGAGCTGGGATAAATTTTCTATCCTTGGCCCAGTTGAGATTTGGGGGTGGGCATACTGGGCAGAAACCCAGCAGAGTGGAACTATCACAGGGATGGGGACGGTTCTAATGACAGATGCTAAAGAGCTAGGGGTGTGGTATTCAATGGAAAAGTGTGTGCCTAGCGTGTGTAGATGAGAGAGAAAGCCTGGTGAGAGGTGTGTGTGAGAGATAGAGAGAGTGTGCGCCCTAGGTGGGAGAAGAAGGAGGGAGAGGAAAAAAAGAAGGAAGAGAGGCAGAGAGGGAGAGAGAGGAAGGGAGAGAGGGAGAGAGAGAGAGAGAGAGAGAGAGAGAGAGAGAGAGAGATCTTATTCTTGTCTACAAGGTCTCATATATTTTAGGCCACTCCTCAAATCCATGTACAGTTAAGGATGATCTTGAACTTCTGAACCTCTTGCCTCTCCCTCCCAAGTGGAGTATAGGTATGTACCACCATGCCCAATCTTCTGTACGCCAGGCAAGCACTCTTATCAACAGACCTACATCACCAGTCTTTTGTGGGAGAGGGGAGCAGAGTCTTTTATAGCCCACACTGGCCTCAAACACACTGTGTATCTAAGGATGGCCCTGAGCTCATGTTCTTTCTGCCTCTGCCCTCTAAGGGTTAGGGTGACACTATGCATCATTCTGCCCACTTTGAACAGGTTTTAATATTGCAAAAATTGTCCCAAGTGGGAGTATACTCGAGTGAAATCTCCGAGGCTTAGGTGTTCTTTGCTATTCCACCACCAAAAACCAAACTGTGTTCCTCTCAAAGGCATACCTGCCTCCTCGGGTGACTGTAATTGCAAGTGTTCTGTGACTCTGTTTTTGGGGAATGGGTTTCTAAGATGGAATTAGGGTGTGGAGGTCAGAGGTAGAAAACTTACCCAGCATATCCAAGGGTCTGGAGAGTGGGCCCTTATTCAACCATGGCAGGATATCAGGGCGTAGGTATATGATAGTACAGGGAGAATGCCATTATCTGCACACCAAGGGTGCCTCAGGACAACGCACCTTGATCTTGAATTTCTAGGCTCCAGGACTGAGATAAAATTCTAAGCCTCACGGTCTGTTCTGCTATACAGGCTTAGTGAACTAACACAGTCACTGATAGCTGAAGACTTTAAGACCCTGGAGTGGCCTGAGAAGGAGAGACCCATGGACTTAGGCTCTGCAAGGGCCTAGGCAATAGAGATGGGGAGTAAGGACAGGCCCCAAGATGTGGTAACAACATAGAAGAAAGACAATGAACCCAAGTGGGTTTGTAGCTCATGCTTACTGTTGTAGCAAATAAACATTCTCACATGTGTTAAATGATCCAATCTCAAGCCATCCACCTACCTGGAATCTCATTTTTTCACACTTGTAAAAGAAGGGTTTTAAACAAATGAGTGACCATGTGATCTCTTTATGGTGGATATTGAAATTCCTGCATAACCTATTTCTCCCTCCCCCCCTTTTTTTTCTGCTAAATTGCACTCTCACTTTCCCTTGGGAAAACCACCCATCATCCACTATCAATTCAAGCAGCTCATATGTGATTGGGCTCAGCTCCAGCATGTGATCTGGGCTTAACCAACGATAGCATGCTATTTATTTCTCGGGCTCTGTTTGGTTTGTGAATGAGCATGTAATTTAGGCGGGGCAAACCTGAAGCTTTTCCTATAAGTCCTGGCTGTCACTAGGCTCCATATTATATGCCTCAGTTGAGTATTGTAAATGCATGCCTGCAATCCTCAGCACTTACTTCTGTAAGTGTAGGCTTCATCGCAAGATCCTGTCACAAACAAGGAAAGCAAATGCTTACAGGTCCTGGCCATTCTTGCTACCATAAAGACGTGCATGCTCCAGACAAACCAGAAAAACCCAGAACAAAGCAGACATGATATAAAAAACAGACACAAACAGATCAAGAGAAAAGTTTTGCATGACAGGCATGACAGAATATGTCTGTAATTTCAACACTCAGGGTACGAGAGGCAGGAAGATTGCAAGTTTGATGTTGGCCTAGGTTACAGAGAGAACTTATCTCTAAAACAAAAAGAATAATATCAAGGAGAAATCTTTCCAATAACATGACATGAGCACCTGAAATCAACAGTTCATAAAGCCAATGACCTTGTATCTAAGTAACATGAACCCCTACTATGGTCTTTCCTTTGATAAGGTTACTTAGGTGTCTTTTTCTACTGCCCAAATGGTCCTAAATCCCCTTTCCACTGGATGGTTTAATGGCTCCAGGACACTGAATGTTGCCTCTTTTGTGCCTCCAGAGAACCCATCAGCAGCCAGAGCTGTTTGTCCTGAACACAAAGGCCCCAGGGCTCCAAGAGCTAGTGTTTGCTTCCTGTTTCCCTGTCTCCCCACTCTACTCTGTTGCTGCTGTTTTCATCATGGTTGGGACTTTCATTTGGATTCTTGCGATGGCATCATACCACGTGGCCTGGCTATCCTGTTGACATGTTTTCCACTCATTGCCTTTGCTCCTAAACTCAAATAGTTCCCTAAACCTTCTGCTTCTATTCTGCTATGATCTGCCAATCTTGCTGGTATAAAAACACAAATGAACTTGGGGGCTGGAAAGACAAGGCTCAGTGGTGAAGAGCGAGTATTGAGGCCCTGTGTTAGGTGGATCGTAACCACTTGTAACTCCCTCTCCAGGGGATCTGGCCACCCGATCTGGACTCCACAGGCATATGTATTCACATGTGGATGTTGCTACCTCACCCACGTATACACATAATTATAAATAAAATAAATCTTTGAAACAAAGAAATTCTTTGAAAAATCTTGAAAGTTTTGGCAGCAGCCCAATATGAACTTCTATGGATAAGTAAAATGAGTGTTTGGGGTATGGAGTTTTTGACATCTATTTTCATCACTCAAAGACTGGCTTGTGTGTAGTTAAAATGGAAAATGCTGATCCTTAATTGGGACATTCAACCATTTGTAATTATCTAAAACCCAAGAGTCAAAACATGCTACAGGTTTCACTAATGAAAGGACATAGCAAAGAATCACTAGTTAGAGAGATGAAGATGCCAGTGACAGGAGGGAAATATTCCTAAGCGGAATCATTCAACAGGAGCAGAGAATGCCCATAAGACGGCAGTGGCGAAGCAGGATTGCCTGGCTTAAGAAGAAGAATGTGGGTATGAAAAGTAGAATCAGAGGGGGGCCATGGGAGGGGAGGAGGGAGGGGCTACAGCTGGGATACAAAGTGAATAAATTGTAATAAATAATAATAATAAAAGAAAAAGAAAAGTAGAATCAGAAGGAGTTCATCATGGCCATCCTCTGCTAATAGTAAACTGAAGGCTCAGCAGGCCTAGCCTTCAATAAGACCCTATTTCAGCTGCTGCAGTATCAAGAACAACACACCACACACACACACAGACTGCAAAGGAAAAAGTTAGGGAACCCAACTAAACTTGAATTTCAGAGAAACAACAAATCATTCCTTTATCATCCGCATGGCCCAAGGACTGTATAAGACTTATACCGCAATTTTATTAAGCAGTCTATATCAAATCTGGCAATCTGATAGGGGATATGTTTTATTAAACATGAAAGTATATATGGATTAATATTTTATGGGGAGAAGAAGGGGGTTACATTGATAGGAGTGGACACTCTGAGTCCTCCCTCCTCTAGGGAAAACATCTTATATAATTTTGTTGAAAACACCTGACTCATTGTGTTTATCTGCTTCTTCTAGAGTGTACTCTGGCCCACATGGCTGGAGCCAAACCCTAGGTTTGCTGTATCAGGTGAGAATTACAAACTGTGAAGATTATGAAACTAGAGTACAAAATCCCCGGCTCTTAATATTGAGCCAAATGATATGAAAACAGGACTCTTGAGAACATTCAGCAGGTAAAGGCACTTATCGCGAAAGCCTGAAGACCTGAATTCATTCCCTCACGCCCATGTAACAGTGGAAAAAAAGAATTAACTTCACAAATATATATACTATGGAATGTGTACATACACTCATTATATATACATGTGATTATAATAAATTTTTCTAAGAAAAAAAAAGACAGATATAGAATAGACAACAAGGGGCCGGAGAGGTGGCTCAGAGGTTAAGAGCACCAATGTTCTTCCAAAGGTCCTGAGTTCAATTCCTAGCGGCTCATAACCATCTATAATGAGATCTGGTGCCCTCTTCTGGCATTCAAGCACACATGCAGGCAGAACACTGCATGCATAATAAATAAATAAATAACTCTTTAAAAAACAAACAAGCAAACAAACAGAAAACAAAACAGAAAACAAATTTGGCTAGAAGTAAGCAAACAAACAAACAAGGTAACAACTAACTCCATGTCTGTGTGCATGTGTGTGCTGCTTTTGACATAGGTGCTCAACATGTAGCTGAGGCTAGCCTCAAACATACGATCCTTTGTCATCATTCTTCTGGTGTATTGAAATTATAGATAAGCATGTTTAAATGTTTTAAAGGTGTAGGGCTATTGAATGGGGAATAGACTGAGGTCCAGAAGGCCTTACAGTGAGGTTTCAGAATTAGCATATGAGAAAAACTGATGGCCAACACAGAAACCTAGTGGCCCATATCTCTAGAACTGGTGGGAGCCATTGTAGCAGCAGGTACAGAGACACACCAATGTCCAAAAGTGACCTGTGACTGCCAATACTAGAACATATACCATTCTCCTGAGTGGAGATTTAAGATGCTGATTAGACAGACAGACACCCGAAGAATGAAGCTGTTTGTTGAACTCTATACATGTGCATCGAGGATGCACAAGAAAGCCCACTCTATGCCAGGGACCCCACAAATTTTGTCGAGACAGGGCTTCTCTGTGCAATCTTGGCTGTCATAAACTCACTTTGTAGACCAGGCTAGCCTTGAACTCACAGCTATCTGTCTGCATCTGCCTCCCAAAGTGCTGAGATTACAGGCATGTGCCACCGCACTGGATGCATTTGAATTTTCTTCCCATTCCTATTTGCTTCCTTCTTCAAAAGTATATTGTTCTAGTAAGACCTGGAAAGGACAGGAGCGCCACAAAGACCAAATACATTTGGGCACAGGGGTCTTTTATGAAACTGATTCTCCAACCAAGGACCATGCATGGATATAACCTAGAACCCCTGCTCAGACGTAGACCATGGCAGCTTAGCATCCAAGTGGGTTCCCTAGTAAGGGGAACAGGGACTATTTCTGATATGAACTCAGTGGTGGCTCTTTGACACACACACCCCCATGCCACCGATGGAGGAACAGCCTTGCTAGGCCACAGAGGACGACATTGCAGCCAGTCCTGATGAGACCTGATAAACTAGGGTCAGATGGAAGGGGAGGAGGACCTCCCCTATCGGTGGACTTAGAGAGGGGCAGGGAGGAGATGAGGGAGGGAGGATGGCATTGGGAGGGAGGGGCTATAGCTGGGATACAAAGTAAGTAAACTGTAGTTAATATTAAAAAAATAAAAAATTATTTTTAAAAAAGTATATTGTTTTTTTTTTTAACAAATAACATATCCCGGCTTCTGCCACCACTCACATGCCTCTGTTCAATATTTTGATTTGGGACACAAGAACCCAGAACCCCTTGAGAGGTTCCCACTGAACCCTGACGTCTACTGCTGGCAGTACCAGACGAGAAAAAAATAAGCAGACATTCTGCAATGATAAGGTCAGAAAGGCAGGCTCTCAGCACAACGAAGACCAGAAGCCTTGTTGCTATATGGGACCATTTCTGTCTAGCAAAACAAACCTAGGATGGGAAGTTGGACAAAGGCACAGAAGCAAATTACCTTCCAATTACCTTGGCCCTTCCTTACACTCTAAAAAAGTGAAAAAAAAAAATAGCTATCACATTTAGCCCAGAAGAGAAAGGGGCATGCTGAGACACCTCGGTGAGGTGGTTAGCTATCACATTTAGCCCAGGAGAGAAAGGGGCATACTGAGACACCTCGGTGAGGTGGTCTGAATGAGAATGCCCCTCCATGGGCTCATATGTTGGAATGGAGTGGAGCAAGTTCGGAAGGTTTAGGAGGTATACCTTGTTGGAGGAGGTGAATTACTGGGGATGGGCTTTGGGATTTCAAAAGCCCACACTATGCCCAGGCTCACTCTCTAGCTCGTGCTCTTTCTCTCCCTCTCCCATCCCTTGCTGTTGCTCTGTCTGCCTGCCACCTGCCAGTGAGGATGTGAAGTTCTCAGCTCCAGTGCCATACGAAACGGCTTCCCACCAAGATGAACGAGGACTATCCCTCTAAATCTACGTCCTCAATTAAATGCTTTCATATAAAAAGCATTTAACATATATTATAAATAAACTTGCGATATTGATAGAAACAGCTGTGTTACATGTAAACATAAAAGGGGATGGCTACGGAAAATTCTAAAGCAACATAACGACAATAACAAACACACACAGTAAAGAAAGAGTAGAAGGAAAGGAGAGAGGGAGGCAAGGAGAAAGGCAGAAAAAGCCAACCTGAAGGAAAACACAATCCAAAAAATAGAATTGTCCTAACATATAGTGAGCTGCTAACAAAAAATAAAAACAAAAACAAAAGGGCCAGCAATATGGCTTCGTGGGTAAAAGCCTTTGGTGTAACCCAGACAACCTGAAGTCAATCCCTAGAACCCATGGCAGAAAGAGAGATCTGACTCTCTGAAGTATACACTTGCCAGACTCCATGGCACACTCCCTGCATATATATATATGTGTGTGTGTGTGTGTATATATATATATATATATATATATGTATAACAGCTATAAATATATATATATGTATAATAAATATATCTATATGTATAACAGCTTAGTAGGCACTGGTCCTCATGATGATTCCCTAAATAATCCTAAAACTGCAGGTGGTACCTGTGTGCAGTTACAGTTATTAAGAAAGTACTGAGCCCTAATTTTATAAAGTGAGTTCACCCAAGCGTGCCGCCATCTTCACAGGGACCCTGCAAATGAATGCAGCGACAGCAGCCCTGGGTCATTTGTTGAACACGCTGAGAGTGGCAGCTGCAAAACACTGATTCTTAGACATGCTGTCTGTCAGGAACCCAAGAATAGTGGAGGCCAAGTTATTTAGAAATTTAAATGTGGAACAAAATGCCACATAATTCAGTGGGGGAGGAATACGTTAGGAGCCAAGAGAGGAGTTTCAGCTCTCGTATACTTTCCAAATTAAAATATATATTAGGTAGTGTTTATCTTGAAATACTACGGAAGAGAACTTCATTTACTATCCTTCTGTGACCCCTGAGCCCAGCGCTAACTCAAACTTCTGCCTCATTCTGCACAGTGGGGAGCAGTATGGCATGCCAGCCCCTCTGGCCCTATATCCCTCCAGAGGCTGGCACGTTTAAGAAAACAGAGGCTGCAGCAGTATGCGGTTCAGTGGTAAAGAGCTGAAGAGCTTACCTAAGCAAATATAAGGCCCCGGGCTCACTTGCAGGTGCTTGGGGGTGGAGATGGGGGTAGGGTAGGGGACTGTTTGGACTAGGCCTGTGAGCACTTGCCTAGTATGCTAGAAACTCTAGGTTCAAGTCCCAGCATTGCAAAAAGAAACCACAAACCACAGGTGTGCCTTGATTAGGTGGCTCATGCAAGAGGCTAGCAATGAGGATTGCTACAAGTTCATAGTTAACCTGGGCTACACCGTGAATTCAATGCTAGCCTTGGCTATCTAGTAATACTGTCTGAAAAACAAACCAAACCAACCAACCAAACAAACAAAGGGAATAGAGTAGGTTTATTGAGATGGCTTAGAGGGTAAAGGGGACTGACTGGTAACCTGAATTCCATCTTGGAAACCAGGTAAGGGTGGAAGGAGAGAAGTGCCTCTACCAAATTATCATCTGCACGTGTACTGTGGTATGTGGGCATGGTCACGAGAGTGCTCGCTCACACACACACACACACACACACACACACACACGCACGCACGCACACACGCACGTGTGCGTTCATGTTCCCTCTCTCTTATGCACACACACTAACAACAATAAACCTTTAAAAGTGGAAGCAGATGGTGGGGAAGGAGCAGAAATGGGACAAAAGTTACGCCCAGGATTTTGGGAGACAAATTTTGATATTTTTAGATAAGTTACCAGGGGTTACAAATGCTCAAACCTCTGCCGCCATCTCTTCTCTGTTATAACCAGAAACAGAATTCTAAATATGAGCAGTGCAAATGGAATAATAATAATAACAAAAACACTCCAATAAAGAGATACAGATTTTCACCCTGCAAACATACCATGTCATTGTACCTGGCATGGCAGATGCTGAGATGCTTGGTGGACAAATGGAATAGACAAGGGCACAAGTAGACATGATGCCAAGGAGGGAGAGGCTGGCTACCTGAGGTGGTCCTGCCACATAACTTAGTTGCCATCCACTGATGCACAGTTTACCTAAATCGTTCTACTTTTGTTTTGAAATGGGGTCTCCTGTGTGGTCCAGGCTAGTATTGAACCTAAGGTACTCCAGATTTGGCCTTTCCAGTGCTGGCACTGCAGGTATGTGCCACTACACGGGATAGACTTAATTGTTTGATTTGTTGTTGTTGTTGTTCTTTTTAGACATAAATTTTTAAAAAGAAACACATTTTGTCTTTTGAGGTAGGGTCTCATCATACAGCACGGTTATGAGGTATGGCCTGAGCCAAAGATTGTCTTGCCTCTGTTTTGGCAGCACGGGGATTATAAATCCATGTCACTATGGATGATGCAGTGTAGAAGAGTGTACCACCATGCATGGCTCAGTGTGGGATTCTAAACTGACACCAGTCTTGGCTCATTGTGAGATTATATACCTGTACCACTATGCCTGGCTTTATTTCCACATAAATAGCAATTAGCTTTTCTTCCTGTGTTTTAAAAAATAAAAGCAATTCGTTTTTACTCTCTTTTTTTTCACAGTGCTAAGGATTGACAGGGCCCTGCCCATGACAGGCAAGCATTTTGCCTAGCCCTTGATCCTTCCTTTTTTCTTCTTTCTTCTTCCTCTTCTTTATGCTCCTCCTCCTCATCTTCCTCCCCCCAAACCCACTGAAACAAGAAATAGTTTATTCTGCACCCGTTTTGAATAACCATGGCTTGAAATACAACTTTACATTACCCTAAATTTCATGTTCTCATAAGGAAGCAGTTTGATGAAGTTTTTATAGTTTTACAGAACAAAGATACATCTTTGGGGCTGTCAGAGAGGAAGGTACAAAAAGATAAGGGAAGCTTTTCTATAGGCCAAATATGTCACTTAATGTCATTCTTAACTTGTAGGTTGGTAGAAGCTAAGTTGATATATTCTGAAAGTTTTTTAATCTATTAGTCACAAGATGCTAGATCCAACAAAGAGGTGGTCAAGGGATGGTTCTTCTGAGGGCTAGAACTAGCCCAAAATAATAATGTAATTATCCTTGTGACCTATAGACATGGTTTCTTTTCAAGAGTTTTTGCTCATAATGGCCCCTGTTGGCCAAGCATCACATTCTGTGCATGTGGGAACCACATACTACTTACTAAATATTTTTAGGTCCCTCATAGCTAGAAAGGCTCATCCCTAGGATCTGACATAGATGAGACTGAGTAGCAGGCAGGGCAGCAGTCTTCAGGAGAGGGAACAGCCAGTAAAGGCCACTAAGAAAGAAATGCCTGAATCATACCTAAGCCATTAGCCATCATGATCTGAATCTGAGTTGTCACACCCTCTACACCTGACATGACATCTACACATGACATAAGATGACTATAGTTAAAAATAAGTAGTCAAGACCACAGTTAGGCCAAGTGGGCTGAATAGCCCTTGATTCTTTGATACAAAGTCTTGTCTATAGCTCAGGCTAGCCTCAAACTCCCTTACCTCCTCTACCAACACACCAGGCTGGAACTTCACTATTTATTTCACATTTTCATAACTCCTTTGAGACAGAATCTCATGTATCCCAGGCTGAACACCAGTTTGCTCTGCAGCTGAGGATTACAGCATTCACCACCATGTATTGTTAATGCAGTGATGGGGCTCAATCCGGCACTCTTTGCAAACTAGGCAAATTCTCTACCAACCAAGCTATATTCCCAGGCCCATATTTAAAAAAAAAAATTGAGAGTCTCACTGTGTAGCTCTGGCTGGCCTGAATCCCTCTAATGTAGACCAGGCTGGCCTCAAACTCATTGAGAACTGCCTGCCTGTGCCTCTTGAGTGATGGGATCAAAGGTGTAGCTCGCCACACCCAACTTAAAGCTTCACCTCTAACTATAGCACACAGCCTGTGTACAGTGGTCACCCTGCTTGAAATGCCTAACATCCCTTTCTATTTAAAACTGCCTTCCTAACCGTTCTCAAATACAGGAAGGTTCAAAAGCAGCGTCTCTTTCCCAGAACAGGGTCTGAGCAAAAAGAGCCCCTGACCTTTGATGGTCCTCAGATAATTCCATGGGCAGGCCAAAGTAAAAGCCAAGGACACTTGGTCCTTCCCAGTCCACGTGGCAAGAATTAACTGAACCTCGCCAAACGGCTCTTTCCTCCAAGTGAAACCACATCTGCAGTTTTTAAACTGTCTTTGTGCAATGAAAGACTTCAACAAAGAGCAACGTTGAGCATTCTGCCTAAAAGGAGTTTGGACAGACAAGTCCAGAACAGTTCCCAGTTTTCCCACACATACTTTCTACATCCTTGGTCTTCCTAGAAGTCACAAAAAAACAAAAAAGGTTTAAAACTAGCAGGTCCACACTGGCCACAAGTGTGATTCAGCACTTGGGAGGAAGGGGGGAGGAAGATCAGGTGTTCCGGGCCAGCCTCAGCTATGTACTGAGTTTAAGCTCTACCCTGTCTCAGAAAAGCAAAAGCAGAAACAATTGGTAAGAGAACTAGCAAAACCAGAAGGCTAGGAGGAAATGGGACTGGCAGGTTCAGAGAAAAAGTAAGGCTGATCACCACAGAGAAACAGAGAGTGTGCCTGCGGCGACAAGAGCCGGCAAGAGACAGGGGTGTCTGGAGTGGGTATATCCTTCGGAGATTTTTGTTGTTTTTTGTTGTTGTTTTGTTTTTTTCCATGTGTGTCTTCCTTTCAACAATAAGGCTTGGGTGGAGGGATGGAAACTACAGGGCCCTACCCTCCCTGCTCAGCTCTTCGCTGACAGATTTTGGAGGTGTGCAGGGAGACATCACCTAAGACATTCCCCATATGTGCCTTTAGGGGTTCGAATGAACCTGGATTCTGTGGCTCTGAGACCTTTCAAAGCTAGGCTCTAAGCAGGCTTCCCCACCTGACCCAGGCTCCTCTCTCATCTCCCAACCACAAACAGGCCTGCTTTGTGCTGGGAACACTCTGAACTCTGCTTTAGCTTCTAGGAGTGTAACATGCTGTGACTCACCAGAGGTCCATCCCTACGCTGCAGCCACTCTCTCTGCCCTCCCTCAATAACTCAAAATCCTTCCAAGGGCACCTGCTTGGTGAACACGTTCCTACACCGAGAGCAGCCCGGCTCCTTCCTGCTCTTCTGTAAGGTTTTCATGCTACTAGTCAAGCATGCATCACACTGCACGACCTCTGATCCAACCGTGGACACTAAGGGAACACTGCTTTATTGACTAGTACAACTCCAGTGATAGCAAATTGCAATGAGTCTCAACGATAATATAATCCATTAGGGCAAACGATGCACTCAGCACTGTGGGATACCCGGGCACGACAGCCCTTGGATTCAGAATCAAAATCCCTTTTCAATATGCCACTGAGAGTAAACACCTCTATTTTATTACAATGTTCAATCCCACTGACCATGGCATTTAAAAAAAATAATAAAGCCACCTTCCCATCATTCATCTCAGATAGCTGGTTCAGAGGCTTTCAATTCAAGGTGATTTTGTAATTTTCTATTCCTGTCTGGCTAACCAGCTGTCCAAATTGCATCAGACAGTTCCCTCTTGCAGTCCTCAGAGAACAAACATTACTGAAGGCAGAGTGTTAATAATACCTGCAAAATCACTGACCATCTCACAAGAAATGTTGGAAATATTTTTCAGAAAAACAGCTCTGTGAGATTGCGGCAGCTTGTGGAACCCAGAGAACAAGCAGGGATGGCTGAAATCGCAGAACGTTATTTAAAAACTGAGTCATGGATCTCAACTGAAGTAAACAGTTTAAGCAAACACCAGAGAAAGACAAACAGGGAGCCAGAGTGAGCCTGCTGACAGAGGAATGGCTGATTTAAACCAAAGCTGCTGACCCGTCCAGATGTTCTGCAGTGACCAAAATCTGTCCCAGGGGATCTGAGAAACCACAGAAGGCTATTCTCCATCACCTCTCCCTGAAACAGTCTGAATCCGAAAGCATGAGACTAAAACCAGTAATAAATTTAACACACAGCATTTGCTTTCCTTTCGTTGTCTGAATTTGTTTCATAATTAAAACTTTGGGACATTTGTTTCTTCGTTTTGAGATAGTCTCACCACGTGGTCATGTCTGGCCTGGATCTTGCTATGTAAATCAGGCTGGTCTTGAGCATGCTGTGATTCTCCTGCTTCAGCTGATCAAGGACTGGGACTACAGTTCTGCACAACCACATCCAGCTCATAATTAAACTTTATGTGGATATATATACATCTATATACTTAAAATGCATAAAATGAAAAGTCTCTTTCTAAGTTTGAATGAATGGATAATTACTGAAGGTAGGCAACTATTAATGAATTATTGAAGTTAGCCTTCAGGTAAATGAGACTTTGGGAAGTTACATTTGGAATTTATGTTTGGGAAGTGCTACTTTCCAAAGAACTTGATCTCTCTAGTTCCTTGTATAATTTTGCTATATGTGTGCACACATGTAGCTTCATAAACATATTTCTATCCACAAGGAGAGCAACAGAACCAAAAAAATCTGGGCACAAGGATCTTTTCTGAGACTGATACTCCAACCAAAGACCATGCATGGAGATAACCTAGAACCCCTGCACAGATGAAGCCCATGGCAGCTCAGTATCCAAGTAGATTCCCTAGTAATGGGAACAGGAACTGTTCTGACATGAACTCAGTGGCTGGCTCTTTGATCACCTCCCCCTAAGGGGTAAACAGCCTTACCAGACCACAGAGGAAGACAATACAGACAGTCCTGATGAGACCTGATAGGCTATGATCAGATGAAAGGGGAGGAGGACCTGCCCTATCAGTAGACTGGGGGAGAGGCATGGGAGGAGAAGGGGGAGGGAAGGTGGGATTAGGAGGGGGCTACAGCTGGGATACAGAGTGAATAAATTGTAATAAATAAAAAATAAATAAATAATTAAAAACATTTCTGCATGAAATAGGTCATGGTACACACTTTACATAATTGTTTATTATTAGGTTTTTAAATTTTTTTCTATTTATTTATTAATTTAATCACTTTACAGCCTGATCCCAGCCTCCTTCCTCCTCTCCTCCTGGTCCTGCCTTCATGGGCCCCTCCACCATTATTAGTTGTTTTTTCTTTTTTTCTTTTAAAGACAGGGTCTCTCTATTATGTAGCCCAGGCTGTTCTGGAACTTGCTATGTAGATCAACCTGGTCTTGAACTCACGGAGTTCCACCTGCCTCTGTGCTAGCATTAAAGGCTTTACATTTCACACAGCTTTGCTTCAAGAAAAATGTTTGAATTTTTCAAGACTGATTAAATTAATAGAGGATATAGACAGGAAGAAAAGGGCTGAAGATGGCTTCTGAAAGACTCTACTGATCGAGGTATCAAAGCAGAGGCTGAGAAGCATAGCCAAACTTTGGGCAGAGTGCAGGGAATCTTATGAAAGAAGGGAGAGATGGAAAGACCTGGAGGGGCCAGGAGCTCCAAAAGGAGACCAACAGAGCAAAACAAAACAAAAAAACCAAACACTGAACCCTGGGGGTCCTGCAGAGACTGATACCCCAACCAAGGACAATGCATGCAGAGGTACCTTCCCCTGGGGGGCCACAGAGGAAGACAATGCAGCCAGTCCTGATGAGACCTGATAGGCTAGGGTCAAATAGAAGGGGAGGAGGACCTCCCCTATCAGTGGACTAGGGGAAGGGCATAGGGAGAGAAGAAGGGAAGGTGGGATTGAGGAGATGAGGGAGAGGGCCACAGTTGAATACAAATTGAATAAATTGTAATAAATGATAATAATAAACAAAATTTTTTTAAAAAGAAAATCTTTCTCAAGAGGAGGTAAGCAATAGTTTTTGAATGAAGTACAAATATAGAATCACAATTCTAAAAGAACCCTTCTAAGGCCCATGTCAAATAAATATATAACAAATCTCCCCCTCATTTTCTGTCTCTCTCTCATGTTTGTTTTTTGGTTTTGTTTTGAGGCAGGGTTTCATGCAGCCCAGACTGGCCTTCAAGTTGCTGTGTAGCCACAGATGTTTTTGAACTATTTATTTATTTGTTTGTTTGTTTATTATGTATACAATGTTTTGTCTGCATGTACCCTGCACACCAGAGGAGGGCACTAGATCTCTTATAGATGGTTTATGAGCCACCTTGTGGTTGCTGGGAATTGAACTAAGGACCTTTGGAAGAACAGCCAGAGTTCTTAACCTCTGAGCCATTTCTCCAGCCCCGTTTTTGAACTCTTGATCGCCTGCCACAACATTCACAGCTCTGTGGCAGGTGTCCATCCATCTCTGTGACATGTAACAGGAAAGCTCTCAGACTTTAAGTATATGCAGGAAGGAAGAACATTTCACTCAGAACCTGGCATACCATAGGCTGTATGATGAAAGATCATTTGCATAAATAAAAACAGGAATGTCTTGCACCTGCATGGAGCCCTGAACCATCAGAAATGACTCTGGAGAGATCTCTGCAACAGGATGTGTATGGTGCCTCACATCTGTAATCCTGGCATTTAGGAGACAGAAGCAGAATTGCTGCAAATTCAAGACTAGCCTGAGCTACACAGTGAGTTCCAGGCCAGCCTGGGTTACAGTGTGATCACTGTCTCAAACACAGAACACAACACAAAAAAAATGTCTGTCTCTGTAAATCAGGAAGATGATATCATACTCACTCGATCTTGTAAATTTAAGTTCCCTGAAAAGGCCCCGCTCACCCTTGCCAAAGATGCTTTAGTCTGAGGGATTAGAACTTGTGACAGTGGAGAGATGGAGTGCTGCAGATCTGGGGGCAAGATTATCTCAGGCTAGCTTAGTCTCTTTAATAGGCATTTATTACCCACCCCTGTATCTGATCTGACACCTTTTGGCTACCAGGCAAAACCTCTGGAATGCACTAATTAACTAAGTTAGCAGGAAACCACTAGCTTCCAGTCCTCTGAAAGCTCAGAACATCAGCAGCAGCAGCACATGAAACCTCTCACAGAGATTCCCTTGACTCGTTCTAACTCCCCCATGTCACATCCCACCAGTGTCTTTCAGGAGATGCAGTTATTTTTGTTTGTCTTCTGTTCTGTCAGCCAAGAGTTCGTGTAACTGCTTTCATGGTGGGGCATGTCATTCGGGACAACCTAAATGTGTGTGTTCCTGGGCTGTGGTCAGTCATATTTGACTCAGAGTAAATTGTCTTTTACTTCCTTTATTAAAAGAACTGTGTTCTATATTGGCAGCAACCACAGAAAGAAACTTAAAGAAACAAAACAAAACAAAAGGAATGGTTCAAGTTGTGTTTTAATAAGGGACAGAGTCAGGACTTGAATCCCTGGACACCAGGGATTCTGATTTTTTTATTTTTATTTTTTGAGGCCTGATTTTTCTGTATAACCCCAGCCATCCTGGAACTCACTCTATAGACCAGAATGGCCTCAAACTCAGAGACCCACCTGCTTCTGCCTCCAGAGTACTGGGATTGAAGGTGTGCACCACCACTGCCTGGCTAGATTGACTTCTGCACAGAGATTTTCATGCCGTCAAATGCCAATATTCTGCCTATTTTGTGGCTGTATAGACTCAGAAGATGAAAACATGTATATGTTACACAGATATATAACAATATAAATACAGAGGAGACGCATGGAAGAGCCTACAAAAGACATGCTCTTTCTCCTGTTTGTACTGAGCTCTTTAGTTAACATAACAAACACACTTAGGAACAGGAAATGAGCCAGAGGGTTCTAGCATGCTGGACAGTCAGCATAAGTGTGTGCAGGGCATAAATCCAGAACTTCAATGTGTGCACAAAGGCTCCAAGCTTTTTAAACCTCTGATGATGAGGAATAACATAAGATCAAGACTGTAGGCCCTAAGGGTCAGCCCTTCTCAGGGCATTGGACCTGTGATTTTTCACTTAGCTTCCACGGAAGCTTTTTCTCAACAGGTCTCCTAAACAAAGAGCCAAAAAGAGATCACAGCACATCTCCAGCTAGTCCTCTGATGAGTCAGAAGAACACCCTCCCTACTTCCAAAGTGCCTTTCCAAGAATTTTTTGAAGCAGGTCATTATTTATCTGCACACCACACCCAGGAGTCTGAGGCCTCTAATTGCCTTACAGGTGAAGAAATGAGTCCACAAGGTTTGGGGAACAAGATTACTCATAGGCTCATGCTGGTTGCTATGGTAACTGCCTCTTGCCTTTCCTTGGTAAAGACCAGAGCCATTCTCTCCATTCTGGGTCTGCTGTCCCTGTTGTCCCCTTCTAATAAGGGGGTGATGTTCTCCGACCCCTCCTTCTACAGACAGGGTTCACACTTTACAGTAGTGTTTCTCAAACCACTGAACACTTTGTTCTTCCCTTTACCTCTGGTCCCAAGATCCTGCAGTGGCTTAATGAATGGTGCTATTCAGATGACAACAAAGAAGGACAAGAAAAGAAAGTACAGCTTCCAGGTAGGACTGAGAGTCTCAGCTGAGTCAACAAATGACAAATGAGCTTCCTGTTCATCTCATTCACTATGTACCACTGACTCATCAGAGCACAGCTACAGAGCCAGAGAGAGCCGGCACTCAAGGTTGTGCCCTCTGCTCACTGTTTATTAGATAAAGTATGTGATTTCTCAATACCTTGACTTTTTAAATCTATTTATATATAAATGTCAACCAAACACATCTCATAGGGTTGTTGTAAGGATTCAACGAGAGACTAATGAAGTGCAGAGTATCCATTGCTGGATCTTATTAGTTAGTACATAATGTATTTCATTATCAGATTTTGCCAGAAGCATCATCAATCTCCCATTAAGTACGAATTTCTGAATTACTTCTTAAAGTAAATGTAGGAGTGATTGTGGTGTGCTAGCAACCTAAAGAGAACTGGCTGTTCTCTTGTTAAAGGATTAGAATGAATGATAGAATGCCGGGTCAAATCCAGAGGTTCCTATAAGGCAGCTCCAAGCACAAGTGAAGATCTGGTTTCCCATAAGGGGTGCAATCTCTACATGACTATGGTATCACCCAAACATAACTAAAATCAACGAGTTGCTTTAACTGGAAAAAAAACCATCAGCCCAACCACTTCAAGCTTTTAATCATGTCAGGTTTTGGCTTTTTGTTGTTGTTTTGGTTTTGGTTTGAGACAGGGTTTCTGTGTGGCCTCGATCCCACAGAGATCCGATTGCCTCTACCTCTTGAGTGCTGGAATTAAAGATGTGCACCACCACTACCAGCTCATGCCAGTTTTTATAGATGAGAAAAGGGAGACTTAGTGAATCTGAGTTATTTGCCCTGTTACCCTAGATGAGATATAAACCTTGACCTTCTGTTGTTAGCAGAATGGTCCAGTGTGCTGCTCAGCAACACAACAAGAACAGCTGCTACTCTAATTCTCTACCCAGAATGGGTCCACCAGTGATTGGAGCTGGCTTGCGCTGCAGAGAGCCTTGTAAATCATTTCTGATAACACCTGGCTGCACTCATCCTTGAGAAAGACAACTATCTATCCAACCACCAACCAGAGGCTTATTAGTTCTGGAAAGCACTTCCCCGGGAATAAATAGACTCTGACCATTTTAGACAAGAGAAAAATACAAAGGCCCATTATACAACCTCATTAGACAGTTAAAACACTGTCTGTTGTAAATAATATATGCCAGGTGATCTGCAGGCTGAGATTTTACACTCAGTGGAGAAAGTCGATCCTCAAAGGTGGTGTACTTGAGAACCACCAGCTTGTTTAGACCAGGAAGGCAGCCCTTAGCCTATTCTTCTAACTCAATAGGTCAGGGGTGAGCCTTAATGTTTACATTTCTAACAAGTGCCTCCTGATGCTGCCGGTGCTACTTTAGTCAAGGTTTGTAAACACCTGGGTGGAAATCAAACAGAAAGATGAGAGAAGATAGGAAATCCAGAAACATGGGCCACAGGGGTGGCTGAGCAGGCAGATCTCAGCTGGGAAGGGTGTGGTGAAAGATGTGACCACTTCACCCTGCATTCATATTCCCGGGTTCTTGGCTTCTGAACACAGAGCAGCTGGGAACACTGGGTCTAGGGCACAGACCTTGCAAAAACCACAAAAAGCTGACACCTGACCTTGAATCCAGGGTTTGGCTTAGTGTGAGTTTTAGGGAAGTGTTCCTTCCCTTGAAGGGCATCTCCCTACCTACTTGCTGACGATTAGCAGGCAGTAGTGAGAGCTCAGGCCTGTAAGCCCAGCTAGGGATGCTGAGGAAAGCAAATCTGAGGCCAGCCTGAGAAAAGCAATGACCAAACAAACAATGACTTGATAATTAGTCAATTAAAGGTAGAAGGGAAGCGCATGTGCTGCTGGAGGGAAAGGATGAACACTGGGAAAATCCTGCATAAAAAACTACAGAGGGTTGTGGCTGGAACCACCAGAGCCAGGCACAGTCATCTCTGGGCGGGGCTGGGATCACCTAACTGTAGCTTGCACTTCCTGTCTAGATTCTGGGGCAGGGAGGCCTCTTCCCCAGTCAGGACCCAAGTTTCCTGACCTAGAAAATAAGGAAGCTAACTGGATTTCTTTCACAAATCTTTCTACTCCGGAAACTCTGTTTTTGTGGACTCCCAATGATGAGTCTCCAGGGAAAAGCTTCCCTCACACGATCAAAATAAAATAAAACAGCCTGTTTCGCGGCACATTTTGTACTGAGAAGATCAACCACAAACCACAAGCAGGGAAGCTCGGCACAGCAAACATTTCCTTTGGGCTTCCAAACACGGCTGAACATAAGGCTTGTGCTGATAGGCACACTGTAAAACACAGTCTAGGGTTGTACTCTATCTCGATTTTCAGTTCCTAGGACAGACACTGGAAGCTGCCAGAGTGCTGCAGGCTTGGTGTTGTACACCTAAACCATGAACATACAAGTCTTCTCTGGGTTAAAAAAAAAAAAGTATTTAAAAAACCCTCAAAAGTGTTATGAGGGACATCTGCAGCTATGGTGAAAGTAGTTTTTGGTTAAGGGGCAGTAAAAAAAACTTCACCAGTACACATGCGTATGACCCTCATACCAGGCATAGAGACAGATGCTCAGGGTGGACTGGTTTCCATAGTCACTGTGGTAGTTTGACTGAAAATGGTTCCCACAGGCCCATAGGAAGTGGCAGTATTAGGAGGTGTGGCTTTGTTGGAGGAGCTGTGGCCTTGTAGGAGGAAGTGTGTCTCTGGGAATGAGTGGGCTTTGAGGTTTCAGATACTCAAGCCAGGCCCTGCGTCACTCTATCTTCCTGCTGCCTGCTCATCCAGAGGTAGAACTCTCAGCTACTTCTCCAGCACCAAGTCTACCTGCATGTCCTTATGCTTCCCACCATGATAATATTGGACTAAGCCTCTGAACTGTAAGCCATGGTTACGGTTTCTTCACAGCAATAGAAACCCTACCTACCTACCTAAGACAGTCATTGTAACTGAAACAGGTGTTTCTTTCAAATGAAATGTAACCTATGTGTACAGGATTTATACATAAGAGAATTAAAACTGAACTATACAGTATTATTTTTCCCTTTTCTGTTGTCTACTTCAGCTAAATGTGCTGCCTTCATTTCTGCCTGTCTCCATCCTTTGGAGAATAATGTTCTCCCTATATCCTCGTCAATTCACCATACTCAAGCATACCTCTACTTCCTTCCCTGGTAGCTTGCCAACCAGATGAATCAGTTAGTTTCCCTGAGCATACTAGAACCTATTTTCTCTAATGTTTATATTTGCCCATATACCACTCTATATTTACTCTTCTTTGCATTAATTCTCTTTACTATAACTTACTACAAAACCTGTAAGTAAAGAACCATCACCCTAGCTATGCTGGCTCTTCCCTGTGATCCCAGCACTGGAAGGTAAAAGCAGGAGAATCAGGAATAAGTTCAAGGCCAAGGCCCACTACACAGCCTACAAAGCTAGTTTAAGGTTTGCCTGGGTTATTATATAAGATCCTTTCTCAAAAAAAAAACATAGAAATGAAGAAGAGAAGAGAGGGTTCTACATCTTGATCCACAGGCAGCAGAAGAGACTGTGAACCACACTGGGCGGAGCTTGAGCACAGGAGACCTCAAAGCCTTAGTGACACAGTTCCTCCAGCAAGACTACACCTACTCCATTTCCTACACAGAAATGAGAATGCGATTCCCAGCTACAGTAATGGGAACACAGACCACAAAAAGGGATCAACAATTAAGGATCAAAACTTATTGAAAAGTGATGGGAAGAGATGTTGAAAGCATCTAGAAGAGCCGCTCTCAACCTGTGGGTCAGAACCCTTTTGGGGAGGGTGGGACTACCATTTACAGAGATAACATATCAGATATTTACATTGTGATTCATAACAGTAGCAAGAGTACAGTTATGAAGTTGAAACAAAAATAATTTCATGGTTGGGGGTCACCACAGCACAAGGGACTGTATTAGGGGACCATAGCATTAGGAAGGCTGAGAACCGCTAGTCTAGAAGACACTTGGGTGATCTTGGCTGAAACACAGTAGACCCCTGTGTATGGAGAGGAAGGTTTGCCAGGAGTCTGATCAGTCATTAACACTTTGCAAGTAGCAGAGAACACAGACCACTAAGGACTTAAGATTTCTCACCAAGACTTAGTCTTTCTTGGTGTTTGTTTTCTTTTGTTATTTGAGACAGGATCTCAAGCAGCCCAGGCAGGTCTCAAACTCACTATGTAGTTGAGGAAGACCTTGAACTCCTAATCTTCCTACCTCCACGTCCCAAGTGCTGGGGCTATAGGTGTGCAACACCAAGACCGTCCTCACCTTTGAAAATGTGGATTCATAAGTTTTTATTATCTTGGTGCTGGAGGTTGAGCATAGGATCTGGCATGTGATATGCAAGTACTCCATGACTGACCTACACCATAGCTCCATGACTGACCTACACCATAGCTCCATGACTGACATACACCATAGCTCCATGACTGACCTACACCATAGCTCCATGACTGACATACACCATAGCTCCATGACTGACATACACCGTAGCTCCATTACTGACATACACCGTAGCTCCATTCCTCTTTACTTTGAAACAGGGTCTCACAAAGTAAGCCAGGCTTGCTTTGAAGTCACTCAATTGCCTAGGCAAGCCTTGTACTAGTGATCCTCCTGCCTCAGCCTCCCAAGTAGCTAAAATTTCAGGCATATGCCGTGGGGACTGGTTACACTGGCTCTTGTACGAATATTTCTTTAAAAAAAAATAGTTTCTCTTTATTTTACGTGCATTGGTGGTTGTGTCTGAACGTATGTCTGTGCGAGGGTGTCAGATCTTGGAGTTATAGACAGTTGTGAGGTGTCATGTGGGTGCTGGGAATTGAACCCAGGGCCTCTGGAAGAGCAGTCAGTGCTCTTAACTGCTGAGCCATCTCTCTAGCCCTTGTAAGAATATTTCTAAAGCCAGGAATGGTGGTGCACACACCAGTACTCCCATTACTTAAGAGGCAGATGCCAGAAGATCAATTCAGGCTTAATCCCCTGCTACATCATGAGTTCAAAGCCAACCTAGGCTACATAAGACCCTGTCTCAAAACAAAACACACAAGAATACTTAATTCTACATGGTTGCTTTTGGTATATCAATGGTTCTCTCTCTCTCTCTGTATGTTTTCTATACATTTTTGTCTTTCATGAGATCTCTATTGTTTTTTAATTTAATTTTTTCAAAGATTTATTTTATGTATGAGTGCTCTATCTGCATGTACACCTGCATGCCAGAAAAGAGCATCAGATCACATTGTAGATGGTTGTGAGCCACCATGTGGTTGCTGGGAATTGAACTCAGGATCTCTGGAAGAGCAGATAGTGCTCTTAACCACTGAGCCATCTCTCTAGCCTGAGATCTCTATTATTTTTTAAGTTCTCTACACACTTCCTTTTCTCTATAATTCCCTACTAAGTGATGGTAAATGTGCAGGTTTTCATTCTTCTTGGTGATTATATAAAGAATCTGAAAACTTACCAAGTCCTATTTAGAGCACCAAGAATGCCTAGCACAGTTCCAAACACCTGTGGCTACTTTTCAAAAACAGCACTCATTAAGCCAAAGACAGTGTCTTCTAAAGATAGCTAGGCAGAGATCTCAACAGCTCTCAGCCACATTCCCCTGACAGCTGTCATTTGCATTGGAGTGGCATTTGGCAAGCTCTAGAAAGTCACACTCTGTTAATTAGGCTAGCAGAGGCAAAGGAGGCAAGCTGGATGGGGACCCTGGGAAGCCATTAATATTCTCATGGGTTTCTGAGAGACTTTTCTCAAGTGAACAACACCGCACTACTGCTGGGATGCAAGGCTAACATGACAAACCCATAAGCTGAACACCAGAAAGAAGTGTGTGTTCTTCTGAGACCCAGCAGGCTGTCCTGGCTCCTCAGTGATGCTCAGGCACCTATTTCACTGTGGGGGTCCATTCCTTGATGGTCCCTGTTGGCATCCCAGTTAGAGATGCTCTGAAGGATTCTCATCTTTTACTCATTTTTCGCTCCCAGAAACTTAGACTGCCTGCAGATCAGCCCACATTTATGAAACTAGTAGCTTTTCCATAGATGATGCAAAAACATTCTGGGACAAGGAACTAACTTCAAAAGCAATTTCCTTATTTTAAGGGAGGAGCCGTGGCCAGTAAGTGGAACTGGACCAGAAGAGTTGTTCAGACTGAAACACAAACTATAACAAAGTAAAACAAAGGGAGTTGAGAATGTAGCCCAGTGGTCAGGCCCTTACTCTGCTAGTCTAGGTTCTGGGTCCGATCTCTACAGAATGGCAAACCAAACATTTGGTTAAGTTTGACAACAAAAACCAATAGTTCTTATGTGATTGATATGAGTTTGCGGACATAATTTGGTAGGCAAGTAATACTGAACAGTGTCTATATTCAGAATGGCAATACTCTACTGTCCTTCCTTGATTGTTGTTATTTCTATGCTTTGGCATAATATAAGAATAATCTCTCTTCCTTCTATTTTCTGCCATCACATTTTCTTTTACTTGTCGCCAGCACCAGCATATCTGGTTTCCTGAACTTTCTTCTGACGTTTCAGATTAACCGTGACTTGATGGAAAAGCTCTAACCCAGTCCAAATTTAGCCCACAACACTTTCCACAGTGAATCATAAGCCAAGGTGGAAGTTCTACACATCTCACTGGATGCAGAATTAGTTGGTTTGCTGGACTGTATTTTTTTGTATTGTTTCGTTTTGGCTTGGTTTGGTTTGGTTTTGTGAGATAGGTTCTCACGTAACCCAGACTTGCCATATTGTTTACAAAACGTGTCACTGCTTTGAGTTCCTCATCTCCCTGTATCTACCTCCCAAGTGCTGGATTACAGAGGTGTGCCTCCTTGCCCAGCTGCAATGTGTTCTTTTATGTCTGCATTTGGGGTCTGCCATGATCTGAGAATAAATTCTGTTTGTTCCTGAAGTGCACCACTTTGTGTGAGTACTACCTTGTAGAGGTGCTGAATCTTTAAATCAATATTTGCTCTGCAGTTTTTGTTTTTCAATTTTTTTTTTTTTACTTATTTTATGTATTTGAGTGCTTTATCTACATGTACACCTGCATGCCAGGAGGGGGCATCAGATCACATTATAGATGGTTGTGAGCCACCATTGGGAATCGAACTCAGGACATCTGGAAGAACAGCCAGTACTCTTAGCTACTGAGCCATCTCCCCAGCTCCTGCTCTGCAGGTTTTGAAAGCATGACCTAAGGGTTTGAATATGACCATCATTGTAAAAAGAACAGCAAAAATTTTAGATTGAAACAGGGCATGGATAATATATAATATAATAACATATATGATAATATAATTTCATTACTGGCAGGGGGGAGAGGATGAGGCAGGAGGAATACCATTCTAGACTCTCACAGCAAAAGTACAAGGAAAATCTATAGTGAAAATGAATCCAGTCTTGGTAATTCAGCGTTGCCTGTACTTGAAGGCATGTGTGTTTTCTTCTTGTTGTTCTTAAACCTTTATTTTCTAACCCAAAATCATTCTAAGCATCTCCTAGTTAGTTATATGTGCCATACTTAATTCTACAGTAAACATCAGCACAGTTCTAACAGAGTTCAGGCTCAAAGCTTCTCCCTCTAGTCCTCTAACCACTGGGTCTTTTGAGTGACTAGCTTCATCCTGAAGGTGTCTATTGATCCCACACAAACTCACTCAGTTGCATAACCTTGTAAGGAAAACAATGAGGATTTAGAGTCTGTCTGAGAGGAACACTGGGTAAAACCAAATGAATTTCACATGTAAAGGGTTTTTTTTTTTACACTTAAAATTTACTAATTTTTATTTTCTATATATGAGTGTTGGACCTGCATGAATGTATGTATGTCTACCGCATATGTGCCTGTTGCTCACAGAGGCCAGAAGAAGACATCAGATCCCTTGGGAACTGGAGTTACAAAAGGGTTGTGAGCTGTCATGTGGGTGCTGGGAACTGAACCTGGGTCTTATGGAAGATCAGCTGGTACTCTGTTGTGGATATAAACACGTTTTTGTTTTGGTCCCAGGTGTGGGATGTGGGACTGATTCAGATGGTTCACAGCAGCAGACTATTTGCCTTATGTGGGCTCTGAGAGGAGCTCTTTGCTAGCTGTAGATAGTTTAAATCTGAGGACTCTGGAGAGTCAGAGAGTGTGGAGGAGCTCCAAGAAAGAGCAAGGCTGCTGCTGCTTCCTCCCTGTGGCTCCTGCTGCTGTTGCTGTATTGAGCCAGAAGTTGGAGATCTCCTTAAAGGAGGATTGGACTGGCTCCAAAGAACCTGACGACCCTAACCAGCAGGAAGCAGCTAAGAGAACTGGGCCTCCTCTCCCACTAGCTTTTTCTCTCTCCTACCTGGTGTTGGAAAAAGTTGGGTGGAGTTGACAGAAGACATATAAAAAATGTAATAAAAAGAGTTTTTTAAAAAGTACGCCTACAGGGGCTGGAGAGATGGCTCAGAGGTTAAGAACACTTGCTGTTCTTCCAAAGGTCCTGAGTTCAATTCCCAGCAACCACATGGTGGCTCACAACCATCTATAGTAAGATCTGGTGTGCAGGCAGAATGTTACTGTATGAATAATAAAATAAATATTAAAAAAAAGTACGCCTACAGTGATCATAACTAAGGAGTCATCTCTCTAGCTCAAAATTTCAGTTTACCAAATGCATATTTTATTTAATTGTTTTCCACCAAAATGTGGGCTTCTGTTTTTGCATCTACCTAAAAGAGTTATCTTCAACAGCCAACACAAGGGAAGGGGGAAAAGAATCCATTCCCAAAGGACAAGAATTGGATTGCTTACATCTTGGTATTTTATTCAGTGTGATCAAGCAGGCCTCATAGGGTCTTAGGATTTATAAGCAGATTATAGATAAAATATTTATTAGAAATTATTTTTGCAGTCAAATAGGAAAAAGAAGTATTTCCAGGTTCCCCTGAAATTTAGTGGAGAAATCTGAGCCTCAAATGAACCATAATGTAATACAGTGGAGTTATATATTACAAGAAGAAAACATGCTTACTCACTGCTCTCCAGCTTATTTAGATCCACTGACTAGTGCAAAGCTGTCACCAGCCCTGTGTCCTGCTGGTTGCCATGTGCAAAAGACAGTTCTGTCATTACATCACCCACCCCGAGATTTAAAGGTCAACGGGAAAGAAAAATATGCTTTTGATGTTGTTATCACTCCCAGTAAGAGCAACAGTGAGAAGAAGAATAGCCTCATTCTGTCTTCCAGCTTATGCAAGGGCTATTTACCATCTCGAGTGGCCTTTTCTCCGTGCCAAGTGCATCACAATATCCCTTTCATCAGTCACTTGCCACAAGCAACAAGTGATAGAAATATTACTGTTCCAGATTAAGATCAACATAGGCTCGTGAGACCAGGAGAATTTCATGACAGACTTGACCACCTAACATAAATATTGAGGCAGTTGAGAAGATGAGCAGAGAGCCCTGAAAAGAAACATCTAGGGAGGTCTTCTTGGGAAACAGCTCAGCACTTGAGGCTTGGTACAGAAACACTGCAGACCAACCCAACCCAAGCATTTTAGGATGCCCAGTAATACTATGCACAGCAGGACAGGGGATGCTCTAGTGACTCTGATGCACATTGTCATCAGGTCTAGGGTCTAAAGTGTGACCTATAGGGTTGAAGAGATGGCTCAGCAGCTCAAGGCGCTTGCTGCCAAGCCTGCCAGGATGAGTTCAGTCTCCAGCATCCATGTAGTCGAAGGAGAACCCGTTGTTCTCTGACTTCCACATGTGTGCTGTAGCGGACAGAACCACACGCACATGAGTGCAACATATACACATAAAATAGAGATGAAGAATAAAGTGTGCACTCTAGCCAGGCAGGAGTGGTGAACGCCTTCAATCCTAGCACTCAGGAGGAAGAGGCAGACAGATTTCTGAGTTCAAGGCCAGCCTGGTCTACATAGTGAGTTCTAGGACAATGTCTCAAAAAGCAGCAAAACAAACGAACAAGACAAGACAGAAAGGAAGGAAGGAAGGAAGGAAGGAAGGAAGGAAGGAAGGAAGGAAGGAAAGAAAGAAAGAAAGAAAGAAAGAAAGAGAGAGAGAGAGAGAGAGAAAAGAAGCTGGCGGGTGTGTGTGTGTGTGTGTGTGTGTGTGTGTGTGTGTGTGTGTGTGTGTGTGTGGTACATGCCTTTAATCCCAGCACTTGGGAGGCAGAGGAAGGTGGATCTCTGTGAGTTCAAGGCCATCCTGGTCTACAAATTGAGTCCAGGACAGCCAGGGTTACACAGAGAAACCATCTCAAAAAAAAAAAAAAAAGACATCATCATCCCTCTATCATAGTGAGTCTGTAGGCCAGCCTGTGATACATGAGACTGTCTCTGAACACTGCTAAACAAATAGGGCATCTGAGTGATTGGTCACAGTCCTCCTTCTTCTAGGACAAGACTAATGATCAATAGGATCAATACACACAGGACACACAGAATAATGCATGTAAAATATTTTCTAAACTATAAGATGCTGTTTAAATGTTAGCTTATGTTAAGTGTATCACAAATAGTTATCACAAGACTAAGAGGAAAGAAAGAAAAACTAGTACAGAAACAGTGTCATCTTATATTTTCCTTTCAACCAGCAAGTACGATACAATTATGCAGACAAATGGTTAATAAGCACCATCACCTCTCATTTCCTGTCACAGAGCATTTGTGCTGTCAATTATAATGGCTGCTTTGAGTGCATGAAGCTGTGAAAATTAAACATTAATGTCTTAACTATAGTCCCATCATCAGCTGACTCTGAAGTGAGAGTTTATGTTTGACTAGATAGTTAACAACTCCAACAACACACTGGAGTGATAGACTGCAATACAAAAAGAAAAGAAATGTTAAAGGGCTCATGATAGAATTACCAAGTGTCTTTGTCTTGCATCGGTACAAAAACTGAAGACAAAGAAGGAAACTCCATTAAATAAAAACACTCGGTTCCTACTCCCAGGATGAACTGCCAAAGAACTGCAGAAGTTCAATGCCATCAACCCTAGTGGTCCTCTAGCTTTAAATGAGGAAACAGGAGGATGTAGTCTCACTACTTGAAAACTAGAAGCAATTTCACTTTCCATCAGGGATTAACCAACAGGCATCTATTTGTATCTTTACTCAACTCCTAGATCAGGGAGGATGTCATTAGCGTTACAAAAATGGAATGATGAATGGTCATCTATATAACTATACAATGGTCAACTATATAACTAAAGGTAAAATATTTTCACCCTTTTGACCTTGCACACATGTGAGGAACTACCCAATGCCAAGCAGAATCTGCTTTTGTTTATACTTGTAGCCTCTAGAACATTGGGAGTCTATACTCCGAGGGGGGGAAAGACATCTACAAAAGGATTTATTTACTCAAGGCCTGGCACTTATTTCTGTGGCACCTATAGTTTGTTTTTGTTTTTTTTTTGTACTCGTAAGAAACAGAAACTGCCCAGGCATAGTGGCACATACCTTTAATCCCAGTATTCGGGTGGCAAAGATAGGTAGGTCTCTAGGAGTGTGAAGCTAGTTTGTTCTGCATACTTAATTGCAGGCCAGCTAGGGCTACAGTGAACACTGTCTCTAAAACAAACAAATAACAAACAAACAAAGCAGAAACAGAAACTGGTCTGGAGTAGTGATACAACCCTGCAATTACAGCTCAGTGTACATCAGGTTTAGGGTCTAAAGTGTGACCTATAGGGTTGAAGAGATGGCTCAGCAGCTCAAGGCGCTTGCTGCCAAGCCTGCAAGTATGAGTTCAGTCTCCAGAATCCATGTAGTCGAAGGAGAACCCGTTGTTCTCTGACTTCCACATGTGTGCTGTAGCGGACAGAACCACACGCACATGAGTGTGGTTCTAGGTAAACAGAGGCAGAAAAATGGCTGTGAGTTCAAGAGGGTATTGCTAATTAGTAAGCTCCAGGACAGTCTGGGCAACCTAGTAAGATCCTTTCTCAAAAGCAAACAAACTGCTATTAGTATAAATTCACTGGTACTATTTCCTTTCATATAAGTTACCAATGGTGATAAACTGCCATTTCCCTAAGTGATGATCTGATTCTGTACGTGAGACTATTACAGTGGTATGGATCTCCCTGCATAGTCTACACATGGAGAAGCTCACAAAGAAACTGAGGAACTGCATATGGTGGTATGTGCCTGTAATCCTAGCACTTGGGAGGCTGAGGAAAGTAGACCACAAGTTTGACAGCAGCCTGAGCTACCTAAGACTCTGTCAAAGGATGAGGAGGAAAAGGGAGATAACAGACTCCTCTGACTATTAGAAGTTTTCCTCTGGCAGAGGCTGGAGGTTCCAGGTGCATCAGGGGGTGAGGGAGTTAGGTGGTCCAGGAAGAGTAAATTTTAGGAGATCAACTCCCATTTTCTAAGCATTCTTCTGAGGTCTGGCTTCAGCCAGGAAATCTGAGACTACAGAGGCACCAGGACAGGATAGAAGGACTGAAAACATCCAGATGATCTCCAAGTCCTCACAGATTGCTAAATCTTCTTTGGATAAACACTTTTTTCAGAAGTGCTGATAAATAGCCAAACCAACTTCCGCTCCTTTGTGTTCCCCTTAAGGAAAATAAATTATGTAGCAGCCAAATAACCCCCCAAAGGGTGTTAGCAGGAGCACCATGGGGAGGTTCCCTTGGGTTCATTAGGCATGTAAATTAGTCAACTGTTTTGTTCCAGGATAAACAGTGACTTAATAAATCTTAGTGTACTAGAACAGTGGTTTATTTTTCCTTAGTTAACTTCTTTGGGGGTAGGGTATACATAAAGATCAGAGAACAACTTGTAGGAGTTGGTCCTCTCCTTCTACCATATGGGGTCCTGAAAACTGTGGCTGTCAGACCTGGAAGAAAGATTAGTGGTTTCTATTAAATTCTTATCTCTAACATGTATATCTTCACTGGAAAGATACAATGCTAAGTTACAACCAAGTCCTCAGTAAGCAGATGCTGTGCTTCTTGGCTTGACGCCACTGTTGGTGCAAAGTCAGCAAATGGTGAACATTCAACAAATGTGCTGGCTCCCAGCCCCACTTAGATTTCATGGACGTTTCCCCATCATTTCCTTTTTGTAGTAAACACAGCAAAAGAAAAATCATGCTTCTTATATGACAAAAGTGTTGTCAGCACTGAAGTAGCAAGGCATGGGAAATTCAGAAACATGCCTCATATTAAAAAACACTAAACTCTCAGTTATCAGAGAATCAAACCACTTTTACTTGGATTCATTTCTTAGTTACATTTAAGATAAGGCAGTACAAAGTCCGTGCAAAGGTTCCTGCTCTAATGTCAACTACAGTGTGCAGTTAGGCATAAACTTAAATCTTAAGAAGAGAGAGAGAAAAAATGCTCCCTTGGTACCAAAAGTTATCTCCAATTTCCAAATTCTAGAGATGGAAAGGAAAAACTTGAAGTAGCTTGAAATGGCTGACCTGTGGGACCTTTCCGCAAATTAAGCAAGTGAAAATACACTGTTAACGTCTGCAAGCACCTGCCTTAATTAGTCCTTAAGTAGCTTTGCTTATACAAAGAGATAACCAGTAACCTTGGCAGGGGCCTTTTCTGGATGGAAGTATTTCTTAGAAAGCCATCAGAATTCAAGTGATACAAATCTGTTCTTGCACCTTGAACTGAAGCCATTTGCAACTCCCATCCGCTGCTGACAACTCGCTTTTCTTGTATTGGGGCGTGGGGAGGAGTAGTGAGAGAGTCTTGCTATGCAGCTCTGGCTGTTCTGATACCTAATATGTAGTCTAGAATTTATGGCCTTCCGAGTACTGGGATTACAGGCATGCACTACCACCTCTGGCTTATTTTCCTTCTCTTTGATTTGAATGGCAGCTCTTCCATTTCAGGGACGGTTGGGAGTTGGTGTGATGGAGAGCGAGGGTATCTCAGGACAGGCTGTCTCTGTGGGGAACTGTACAGGCTGCACAATGCTAAAAGCAGGCAGTTCAAAAGTTCATGCCAATAGCTCCCATCCTGTACCTTTTTTCTACAGCTACTTTCTTCTCTGTATGGAGAGAAATGCCCCACTAGGCATTTTTCACCAAATTTTACCTTACTTGCATTCTACTCTGGGTGGGTGGAGGTACAAGGGGCATCCAGTTTGTCATCACTGAACCCAAATAACCTTTTGTAGAGGACATAATAATCCCCCTAACATGTCCTGGCTCTATTGTACAGCAGCTGCTCTGTGTGGGCAGGGATGACTCCATCTCTGCCCAGAAGAGAGATCCCAACTGAGCCAAGGCAGATAGGAGAGCATCCTCCTCACCATGAGAGCGAAGGTGGCCAGACAGTCACACTGATGTCCATGAGTTAAGATGGGCTGAAAGAGCAATGCTCAAAGCTTGCGTAGGTGAGTGACAGCAGTCAGCCTGTCTTCAGCCTGCATCAATGCCAGTGGCCATTGTGCGACAGCAGAAGGACTTCAAATGACAAAGCTAATGCCCAAAGAGGAGAATCAAAAGCAAAAATAGAAACAGAATGGGAATCCCAACCAAGCCTCACAGGAAACTGAGTGTCCTCTCATCCAAGAAAACCAGTCTGCATGTAGTCCCTTTGAATTACTACTTAAACACCAATCATAACCCCCTATATGTGTGTGTTTGCAAACTACATATCTTTCTCAAAGGTGGGGAAGAGCTAGTTTATCATGAGCCAAATATTAATGATCATGGAGTAAGAATGTGTCTTCACTATCCTGAATGATAGGTTTCAGTAAGAAAGAGGTCAGATGAGCCTTAGCAGTCACTGAGCAAAAGGCATGAGCCAATGCATTTGCAAATATGTTGGTGGGAAAATCAGGTAGGCGGGTTTCGGCAAAGTGGGGAAATCTGTGCCACAGGTCTTGGATACAATGTCATGACATTCTTAGCCTTTTAGTTCGGGGAAGCTAAGTCTTGCTACATTAAAACATTCCAAAGGTTTTACATGACAGATGTTAGGGCAGATAAAGAGATTAATGATAAATGGCAAGTAAAGAAAGAAGCAAAAGGCAGCCCAAGATAATTTTGTTTCTGGGTCATTCCAATCCTAGAGAATTACAAAGTCCTACTCAATCACTTGGCATGAAGAATACTCAAAACCCATTGGTCAGTTTCAAGAAAACTGAGTTTACAGCTGTGACATGCACCATTACATGCCAGAGAATGGAGAGTGGGAAAGCCTTGCATTTAAGAAACCAAGTTCTCAGCTGGGCCTGGTGGCACACACCTGTAATTCCAGCACTCTGGGAGGCAGAGGCAGGAAGATCACTATGAGTTCAAGGCCAGCTTGGCCTACAAAGTTAGTCCAGGACAGCCAAGGCTACACAGAGAAACTCTGTCTTAAATTTTTTTTTTCCATTTGTATAATCTACATAGATGTGGAAAAACTGTTCATGCTTTGGATCTTTCTGTTTTAGAATAGAGATAACTAAACTATTACAAGGAATCAAAGATATAACATAACAATATACACACATTGCAAAGAGTCGGACCTGGCACTTTGCTGTCATTCTCATTCAGTAAATAGCTGCACTGTTCAGTGTTCAGATTCCACTTCTTCACAAACTATCTAAGAAAGCATATACCCATACTGGGGAGGGAGCGGGTTTCTGCAGTCATGGCTCAGAGGATAAAGAACTTCCAAGGCAAGCCAAAAAGGAGTGAAGTTCAGATCTCTGGAACCTACATAACAAGCCAGGCAGCACGGGACCCTCTTGTGAAACAGAGACAGGGAATCCCTGAAGCACGCTGACTAGTTAGACAAGCTGAAATGACAAGATCCTGGGTTCAAGGAGAGACTCTGCCTCCCTATGCAAAGTGGAGATTGACTGAGAAAGACACTGATTCAAATTTGCCCACATCACCCACACATATGTACATGCACCACACACATGAAATACGTAAACACACACACAGAGGCAAAAAACAAAAACTCAATCAGGACACCATAAAACACCATTAAAAAAAAAAAGTGAACATCTGTTCTCCTCCTCTACATTGATTACTATGACATTTTGTCCCAAATTCCTCTCAGAGTTCCAGGAAGATATTTACACTGTGCCAAGTACTGCCACAAGTTTGTGAGGTCATGACTTCAATGTCAGAATAGCCCAGAACATGAAGATCCCCACTGGCCTGCTTTCCCACAGCACAGATCCAAGGTTTATGGGCTGTGAGCTGAATGTCTCTTGACCCCTTTTCCCTGCTAGAGTCTCTGTAGCAATTACCCTCTCTGTGCTAGAAGGATGCCTTCCTTGTGTCCTTCCTTACCATGAATGCCCAGGGAGCATGACACATGCCTATAGTCCCAGGAGGCAAAAGAGTCAGGAAAATAAGTTCTAGGCCAGCAGGCTATGGGAGACCCATGCCTCAAAAAAAAAAAAAACCAAAACCAAAACCAAAACAAAACAAAACAAAAAAGCCAAAAAACCAGAACAACAAAAGTGCCTGTTGGCCTCTTCTATACTTCCAGAGCTTAGATTTTTGCATAACTTAGTTTCAGTGTTCTTTCTTACTTATTGAGTTATGATGAATTATTTTATTTTAAGATTTATTTTAATAAATTAATTTTACAAAACCTGTGTGAACGTGTATGTGTGGAGGTATGTGCACATGAGGGTAGAAACAAAAGGCATCAAATCATTTGGAACTGGAGTTTTAAGTGGTTGTGAGCTGCCCAACATAGGTGCCAGGAACCGAATTGAGGCCCTCTGCAAATATAGCATGTGCTCTTAATTACCGAGCTACCTCTACAGCCTAGTCATCGTCGTTGTCATCATCATCATCGTTTTGGGAGACAAGTCTCATGTAGTCCAGGGTGGTTTTGAGGTCATCATCCTTTCTCCTAAGTCCCAAATGTTGGGATTAAATGTTGGGACTATGGGTATGCATCATTATACACAGCGGATGATCAGTATATAAACTTGAAGACTATTTGCTGTGCCTCCACATGCTAAAATTTCAACAGTATATGAGGCACGAGAGTAGTGATATCTGGCCACTCCCCAGTCACAGAAACCCCAGTCCTCTGAAGAACACACTCCTCTGAATTTAACATCTCTCAGTAAATTAAGAGTATCTATGGAAATATCAGAATCAGAAGGCTGTAGGAGCAAGAATTGTAGGGAGACGGGATTATAACAAACTGCAGAACCAAGAGCACCAGGCTGAGGGCCCAGGGTGGTGGGGGGCAGACTGGAGATTTTCCAACTGTTACCTACCATCTTCTCTGAGTCTGTCATGGGCTTTCCTAGGCCAAAAGCCAGGCTGGTATCCCAAACCCAGAAACACAAAAAGGTATCTTGTTTTTCTCTTCCCTATCCAGGCTCTAGGAACACTACAGAGAACAGCTCAAGTTGTTCGCCCTGGCACCATGAAGGTGAACACGTGTTTTTCAGCATGTTGCCTGTCCCACTGAGCCCTCTCCCTGACTCTGTGCCCACTATGTCCCCCAAGTATCTGATAGCCACTAACAACAAACTTCCAAGTGTGATTAGGGATTTCAGATCTGGGAGAAAATGAGGAAACCAGAAAGGTGCATCCACTGTTCAGGGAAATTTCTTTGCTGCTTCTATTTTCTGAGCCACTAAATTCATAGAAACTCACCATCTATGACCAAATCAGAAGAATCCTCTGATCCAAATAAACACTAGAGATAACAGGGACCTTTCTTCATTTATCTTTTGAAGTTTAGCTTATTTTCTTGTTTATTGATTCTAAAACCCACAGCAGCCCATTAGATATCGGAAGTGGCCTGTAAGAAAAGTAACCACAAATATACCCTTTATAAACAGCATTCAAGCTTTATTTTACTTTAAATTTATTTTTTATAATGTATTCACTTTACATCTCAATTGCAGCCCCTTTCCTGTCTCTTCCTGGTCCCACCCTCCCTCCCTCTTTCCTCCCTATCCCCTTGCTCTAGTCCTCAGAAAGGCGGAGCCCTTCTCTCCCACCATCTGACCCCATCAAGTCGCATCAGGACTGCCTAGATCTTCTTTCTCTGTGGCCTGGTAAGACTGCCCCACCAGGGGGAGGTGATCAAAGAGTAGACAACAGAGTCCATGTCAGAGACAGCCACTGTTCCCCTTACTAGCAGACCCACATGGAGACTGAGCTGCCTATCAGCTATCTCTGAGCAGGGGGTCTGGGTCCTCTCCATGCATGGTCCTCCATTGGTACATCAGTCTCTGCAGGACCCCTGGGCCCAGTTTTGTGCTGTTGTTCTTCTTGTGAAGGCCCTGCCCCCTCCAGGTCCTCCTATCCCCCCACTCTTCCCTATGACTCTCCACTCTGCCTACAGTTTGGCTGTGAGTCTTAGCATCTGCTTCGATCCCCTGCCGGGTATCAAGCTTCTTTTTCATTTAGTCTTACATATATTAGAAAAGCACTCTTCCACTAATCTACATATTTAGCCCATTTGACTCATTTGTGTGTGTGCGCATGGTGTGTCTGAAGGGGCACCTGCACATGTGTGTGCATGTCTATGTATATATGTGTGTGCATGTTCACATTGTGTGTAGTGGTTTAAATAGGTATGGCCCCCATAGGTTCATATCTTTGAATGCTTGGCCATAGGGAGTGGCTCTCCTAGAAGGTATGGCCTTGTTGGAGGAAGTGTGCCTCTGTGAAGGTGGGCTTTGAGGTCTTCAACTATACCCAGTGTGGTACAGTTTCCTTCTGCTGCCTGTGGATCTAGATGTAGAACTCTTGGCTCTTCCAGCACCACGTCTGCCTGGATGCTGTCATGCTCCCTACCACGACGATAATGGACTAGACCTCTGAAACCGTAAGCCAGACCCAGTTAATTTTTTTCCTTTGTAAGAGTTGTCATGGTCATGATGTGTCTTCATAGCAATGAAATCCAAACTAAGACACTGGGTATTCCTCAGTTACTCTCAACCATATTTTTCTAGACAAGGGGTCTCACTGAATTTGGAGATCCCTAATTAAAATGACTATCCAACAAACCCCAACAATCCTCCTCCCTGAGCTAGGATTGCACAGATACATGGCATTTTACTTTTAGTCGTTCTTTTATTATTTATTTAACTTATTTTTATATTTAAGCGTGCTTTGCATACATATCTGTGCACCATATGCAAGCCTGGTGCCACAGAGGCCAACAGAAGGCATCATATTCCCTGGGACTGGAATTGCTCACAGGGTGAGCAACCATGTGGGTACTAGGAACTGAACCCAGGTCTTCTGGAAGAGCAGCTAGTGTTCTTAAATGCTGAGCCATCTCTCGAAACCCTCTCACACTGTTTTCTAAAGTGCACATAAAAACTCTGGAGCCATGCATCTCTGGAGCCCATACCAATGCCCAAAAGTTCTCTAACTCTTGCATGTACTCATTGGCACGAATGTGCTCTCTCTCTCAAACATACATCACACACACAGACACACACAGAAGTTTTAAACAACAGCTACATACATACATACATACATAAAACTCCCTGAATGTTCATTTAGTGATTACTATGAGTCTTCCCTCTCATGATGTTTTTTAAAGATTTATTTATTTTACGTATACGACTATTCTATATGTATTTACATCTCCCTGTCCTATTACCTTCCTTGCTTGAACCAATGTTTAAATCTCATATTCCGCTTCACACCAACTTGTCCTGAAATTCATTTCCAACAAAATGAAGGATCCCAACTCTGGTAGAAGTCTCCAAGAGAATTCATCAGGCTGCTGCTACGGGCGGCAGAGTGACCGTGAGCTTCCAGCTGCTGCCCCACTGCCGCTGACATAGTGACTTCCTGAATATAGGACATCATTGCTATTAATGTATTATTTAATAAAAAAAAACCTTTGTATTGATTCTTCTTGAATTTCACGTCATATATCCAATTCCACTCATCTCCTCTCCCCTTTATATCTGCCCTCTGCCCTTGCAACCTCCACCCCACAAAAGAAAATAAGATAGAATAGAATAAAAATACATTTAAAAAATGAAAAGTCTTGTCATGGAAGCTGTAGTGTGTCATAGTGTGTCCACACATCTTTCCTTGCAGATGTTCATTGCAATAAGTCCTTGGTCTGGTTCAAGGCCTCTGGCTTCTACTACACCATCTATACTGGATCCTCGTGGGGACTCCTCTGAGACATCCTGTTGTCACCCTGTGTCATGGAGATCCTGCAGCTTTGAATCAGCAAGACCAGCTCTTTCACACACTCTAGAAGATCACAGAAGGAGTAGATGTTGGGATGGGCCAACACAAAGTCCTGGATCTGGGTCTGGGAGGTCAGCCCAACAGCTCTTCCATGCTTGCACCATCAGAGTGTGCTTTCCAGCACTGCCCTGGCCAGCTCACTCAATGCTGCAGCTGGCAAAAGGCAGGGTCAGCTCTCCTGCTTTCATATCCCTTGTGGCCCAGCTCACCCTCACCTTTGCCACCAGGGTCAGCTCTTCTGAGCTGCCCAGGGTAACCTCATGGTCTACTCCCCTGAGAACTGCAGCCAATGAGGGGTAACCGCATGGTCTACTCTCCTGAGAACTGCAGCCAGTGAGGGGCAGAGACGGCTCTTCCGCTCTCACGACCTCACACGCAGCTCACCCCCATCATCAGGGTTTGTTCTACTGTGCTGCCCAGGTGAAGGGCAGGGACAGCTCTCCCAGGTGTGGTACCTGGCGAGGGGTGGGGCCAGCCCAGCACAGTGTCTCAGGAGGCAGTCCAGACCAGGGACACCTGCCTGGCCTTTGGCAGCAACATGGGCTTAGGATACCAACACAGACCCTGCTCTAGGACCACAGACCCAGGCATGGCTGGCCCTTGGCAGCAGCATGGGCCCAGATGTCCCCATGGCCTCAGGTGGCAGGGCAGACCACTCAGATCAGAATGTCCCCTGTGGCGGTATGGCTCTCAGATATCCACATGGTCTTTGGTGGCAGCCCAGACCATACACATCAGCCTGGCCTTTGGTGGTAACTCGGGTTATTAGACATCAACACAGAGCCCAGCTACAGCAGGACCATGGGCCCAGACATGGCCCTAGCCATAGCCCCGGCCAGGACATCACCATGGCCTCCTCATATCTGTCTGTTCCTCACAGCCATCCAGTCTCTAGTTCCACCGTTCTCTATACTGTAAGAACCCCTTGGCTTCACTTTCTCTTCCATCTCTCCATTACACATTCTTCCACCATAGTGGCACCCATGGCAGGTGTCTTTCTTCCTACCTTCCTGGGCTGACTTAGCTGGGACAGGCACTTGGGTACCTTTCTTCCCTATTTATGTCTTTATTTTTTTTTCTTTGAAACAAAACTTCACTAATTAATTTGAGAAGGCTGGTCTTGAACTCACAGAGATCTACATACCTCTGCCTCCCAAGTGCTGGGATTAAAGGTATGTGCCACAATGCCCAGTTTTTCCTTTGCTACAGCCTACTGGCTTCCTCTTTTACTGTGTCCAGTAGACCTAAGTGTTTAAATTAACACTTATGGTCTCCAGGGACTGTCTCTGACATGAACTGATTGGCCTGCTCTTTAATCACCTCCCCCTGAGCGGGGAGCAGCCTTACCAGGCCACAGAGGAAGACAATACAGTCAGTCCTGAGAACACCTGATAGACTAGGATCAGAAGGAAGGAGAGGAAGACCTTCCCTATCAGTGGACTTGGGGAGGGGCAT